>VWZK01003251.1:263-46407 GCA_013396935.1 Baryphthengus martii
TTGTTAAAACAGTAGCCTCCAAAAACTTTTTTTTTTTTTTTATTATCCTAGGAAGGGAAATTTTATCTTACCTATATTATCAATATTATTCACAGGGAGAGTTTGTCCCTAGAAGAATCATATTTTCTATGCGTTTCACTAATACTCTTCAATGTGTTACATTCCTTTATATAATTCTTCCTTCACTGTACTTGCAACTTCTCTTAGCTCATTATCATCTGTAAGAATGATTAATATGCTATCTATCCTCTTCTTTCAGAATATGAATAGAAATTTTAAATCAGAAAGGACTTAATGCAAATTTCAGAGGTAGAGGAGAGCTCACCTAAGACAATGTTGTTCCATTTAAAGTTACCTTACATTAGTGGTCTTTGAACCACTACTCATATTACAATATGTTCCTCCAGCATCATTTTGTTTAATTCTGTAAGTCTAATTTTGTGACACATTGTGTAAAAAGCTCTATCAAACTCAAGTTATACTCAGCTCATTTAGTTCCCTTTGTTAACTAATAATGTAATCTTATTCAAAGTCATTCAAATTTACTCTCCATTTTTATACTTCAAACATTTACACTGGCTATTATTCTTGACTTTGCTGTTAACCTTTGAATGCTCATAGATCTTATTTTCTAATATTTGTTTCAGTATTTTGTAGGGATAGAATTTCTCAATCTTTTCTTTGTCCTATTTGCTCTCTGCCTGATGCTTTTTCTCTCCCATAGTGAGCGCTTAATGCTTTTTGCCCTGTAAAGAATTCCGCCTGGAGACATAGGAACCAAACTTCAGAGTGGACTTTGCAGAGCTTCACAGAATTCAGTGAAAAGTGTCGACAAAAACTCCATCATATGAAGACATGGAATAAAGAGTTTCAAGAGTTTATACCAAGATACAGTCTGATTTCTAACCAGGTCACTAACATCTTTATAACTTGATCGGCAAACCAGCACAGAGGAATATATTGAGCTTAAGAACTGGCTGTATACATTATGGTGGACAAGGAGTGACTCATTCTCTACCAGAGACTCAGCTTTGCTGTCAGTTCACCAAAAGATGCAATATAACATCATCCTCTCCTGGAAAATGTGGTATGTAAATCATAGTCTTTTTTATAAGTAATCTGCAAATACAATTTTCAAATTAACCTTGATTTAACATTGCGTTCAATGGAAAAGTAAACTCAATCTTGTTTTCTTACTTGTATTCACATCAAGGCTTCTCTTCTAGCTCTGTTGCCAAGTCTAGAACATATTTTGTTTGTGTTCTGGGACTGTTTAGAGCATGATGGAAACAAGGCAAGAATTACATTGCCTAGCTCTGCTTTAAATATTCAACGTTACTAAAAGTTAATCTAGGTTTCGAAAAGTTGAAGGGTATGTGATTGCATTGTTGTGTTCTTCAAAGACCTTGAGAAACTACTGAGAATAGAGAGGTTAACAGTTTCAATTTTGTTTTAATGAGATACTGCAGTCTTGAGAAGCTGTAGAGATAAGGAGTGAAATAACTACAAAATAAATGAGAAAAAGCAGAGATGTAACAGAGAACTAGGAGATACAAGACTCTACAAATGAAAGGCTTGAGTAATATGCTGTAGGAAATAAAACAAAGGACAGTCAAAGGAAAAGATCCCATCTTTGTATTGCACATTTCTATTTTTGTAAATCAGTCATAGTCCTAAAAAAAGCTGCATTATGATCATCTGATTCTAAGATAAGATGATAACGCAAAGTGTAATACTGTTCAGCAAGACTGAGTGAACGATTTGAAAATATGCTGAGCTATTGCGGCATCACTCTTCAAAGTGGAAGTTAGATTAGAGGTAGAAAGGAGTCTGTGCAACATTTGGTTGTCCCAGGGTCCCTGCAAGGAGCTTTCACAAGACTTGTCACTAGTTTGTGATGAACCTGGTGCTCTGAAGCTCACATCTTTGCAAACCAGATGATTGAAGAATGCTGTGGCCTTTTAATTGGTTTCCCAGTTGTTTTTAAAAAAGACAAAACATCATGGCAACAATAATAATTTCAATTAAAAAAAATATTTGGGTTTATTTGCCTGTAAGACTGCACGTTTTAAGAGTTGCAATTTTATTCTGAGATTGATGCTCCTGTGACCGTCCAACATCTGCTTCTGAGAAAACAAGTAATGCAAAACTTTTGAATACCTCATCTGGGAGAGCAGCAATTCTACAGCTAGCTCCAGAGAAAAATCAGAAAAAAAAATAAATTAAAATAGTTGAAATTCATTATCATAGGTTTAAAAATTGTCAGAATAATTTCTGAATTTGTGTTTCTTCGACACCAATTGTAAACTTTACATAATATGAAAGGCTTACACCAGTTTTTGGCACAGGGAACTGTTGTCCTACATAATTATTTATGTTAATAAGTAAAACTGATTTCAAAGGAATTATATCGCTTTTGATTGTTAATGCAAAATGTATTTTTTTTTATGTAGGTGAAAAACTTATGTTAATAATTCTACTTTTACCTTGGGGAGATTCTTTCTGTTTGCTCTAAGGCTGTACAAGATTCTGTTTTCTCACAAGTCAGATTCTCCCTTGTAAATGTTTTTTTTTTTCCATATAGGTTATTTTTTAAAGGGAATTTTCAAATAAAATTCAGAATGTATAATTTGATAACGAGGATAGATGCCCAGCCGTTGAGGGTGGATGATTTTACTCCCTGTGTGAAATTGTGTTGAAAATATCCACCAGTTGGTGCAAAGTTTCCTGTTCTAGAGGCAAAATATTTGGTTTTACGAGTCTGCTGTCTAAGTTAAATCCGGTGGAGATCATTTAACAGAAGCAGATAGAGGGGAAAAAATGAAACTACTTAATTGCCTTTTCATTTTGATTGCAGCTCATATTGTTTTCTCTCTTTAGGCAAGCTCAGCTGTGAACTGGGCTCTCAGATCCAACCGGAACTGAGATCTGAATGGGAGGAAAAGGTAAAAGTTACTTTGCCCTGGCTTACCTTTCTGATCTACAGCTTCTTGCTGCCCAGTTGGGCATTGCTCATTAGCAAATTCATTTCAGGATGAAAATATTACTTTTGCATTTTGTCAGGAATTTAGCTTCAATAAAATATTAGAGTGTTTTTTTTTACAAAAGCATGAATAGTGTTAGCTTGCTAACTGTTAACTTGGAGGTATGTAACATAACAAACTTCTTTGACAAGGAAAAACCCCCAGTCATTATAGAAATTCCAGGAGAAGGAAATAGATTTAAATAACTAAATTAATAAAAAGTAAAGAATTAACATAGGGTAAAAATGAAAGAGTTAACAAAAATTTGTGGTTAAAGCTGGGTGAAATTAGTTCAGAAATTAGCACATTTACTGGAAATACACAGCTGACAGAGGTAGAAGCTGTTCACCAATGTGAATGCAGGAACAGTTTCATCCATGAAAAAGTCAGAAAGATATGTGAGCTGCTTGTTTCAAAATCCACCTAAGATGCAAAAGTGTAAAAAAAGTGTTAAGAACTCACACACATATTAATTTTGTGTTTTATGTGAAAATGTATGAGAGTCTTGGAAGAATTAAAATAAAGCTTGATTTCTGGAGTTTTGTTGATGGAAAAAATGAGGTATCATTTTTCAGGTCAACTGCGAAAAGGTATTTATTTTCCTTGGTTTTAAGTTGCACAAACCAGATGAAAATCCATTATTCACAACACTCTTGTTGCTTTAGAAAGGACTTTTCTACCACGTAAAGCATGTTCTGCTGTTCCTTTTTCTACTCCAGCTTCCTTTATCTCTGTAAATCCCTTCCACTGAGCTCTTCACTGTCTGATAACTCTCTTAGCAATCTCCTCTAGTGATCAAAGTCTCCTATCTGGTGAACTGTTGCTGGGTTACATCCCCCTAGAATAAAACTTTCAAGACTTGGCTTACTTTGGCAAAGGGCCAGGTATTTTACCATTCAAGGCTGCCCCATTTGTATATGTGATCATCAAAGATTAGTAACCCTCATTGTACAGCATTAACACAGAATTAGAGGTGTTTCTTGTCACCTCCTCTGGAATTATCCCTTTATGGAGACAAAAGTTAGCGCAGAATATGATTAAAACCCATGCTCAAAATGTTTTTGAAGTCTGCCTCACATTTACAAAGTCAAATCCTAAATGGAATGGAAGGAATAATTTTTAGATGTACAGCCTTCATAAATGGTAATACAGATTTATAATAAAAGACTTTCTATACGAGGATTAAGACACTTTAAATCTTTTTCTATGTATTTTCATTTTCAGTTACTAAACAGATTTGCTAGTTAATACAGAAGATTTGTAGAAATACAGAATTTATGAATTCTTTAAAAAGTGAAAGAAATAATCTTTAAATCATATACAAGTACTTGGCTATACTTTGGGATTGCTTTGTTTGCTTGTGTGTTTTTTTAATCTGTGTGTTCTGCATGCAGGATTTAATACTTTCAATATAATGTATTAAGAAACTATGCATTGATGATAAAGTGTGTCTTTCCATATCTAGCACAGATGACAGCAAATCACTGGAGATGTTTTATGGCATTGTTCCCAAAGGAAAAAAAAAACAAACAAAAAACACTTGAAGTAAGCTATTCTATCCCCATAGTGATAAATTAAAAATATGGAACATATTTTACAATTCCAGTACTTGAAAGAGGAGTTTTTTTCCATTAATCTGGTAGAACTGTTCCTTGCAGATTAGTTTTGTAGAAGGTACTGATATTGTGGTGGTTTTTGATTCAGATATGTTCTGTCATCAACAATGACTTCTCAATCTCTATCTGGGTTGGTAATCCATTGCTTCAGATGTCACTCTTGCTCTCCACAAGACACTTCCAGGGGAGGAACTGGGGCTGTATCAACACTTCACAGCAATTTTATTTGCCTCTCAGCAGTTTTGTCCAGTTGGTAGATCAACTGAAGTGTATGTGCACTGTGAGAAAAATACATGAGGAGAATTTACTCCAAGGTTGTCTTGTAGCTATATCTTTGCAAAATTTTATTAGTTTAAATGCAGTATCATTAAAATTAACCTACTTGCTTAGAAAAAAGGAAATACATTCTTTGCATGGGCAAATCAAGCATCCATCAAGAATTTAGTCCATGAACACCTGGTGGAAATAAAAACGATCCTTAAAATTGTTCCTGTTCTGCCTCAAAATTGCAGAGGAAAAGAATTTTGAGTGGCTCAGTAGCGCTAATTCAAGTGCATGAATAACTTTGAACAGGTTTGCCTTTACTTTGATGACTCCTGAGTTGAAAAAATCATAGAACTAAAATGAATGTCCAGGAAAAATTGTACTAGGCATATTCAGACTAACTGTACAGCACTTTGCAGTGATTTTCTTTTTTTTAAAGCAATGTCTATGACAAAGTGGTGCAGTGGAAATCTTATTCCAGCTTTGCTTCCTGACATTATTTTCATGCCTTACTTTTGGAATGTGTTGTGGGACTCTCACAACTATTTTTATCTCTTATGAATCTCCACGTTGTCGTTATTGATATTTTTAGTAAATCTTACTGGGTGCACAGGACCCAATTCAGCAGACTTCCCAGAGAAAAATAATTCAGCATCAGATCTAAATTGTACCAAAACAGCTTCCATCACCTTCTTGTTAAGCCCCTTTCATTTTAAAAAATGAAAAAAAAGAAAACCCATTCTCTGATCTCTTTATTTCCTGAGAGCAACAAGTTTTAGTCTTGATTTTAATGTGTTTATCCTAATTAAGCACAAGTGCACTGACATCCAGACAGTAGTATCTTTGTGAGTCATCTGAGATCACAATCAAGAGTTCAGTACTGTAAATTGCAGACATTTCTTTAGTTCAGTGGACTCTCTTTGAGAAGCTTAGTAACGCTGGGTTTGGCTGATTGTGAACATCTATTCAGGTAATTCTAGACAGCCTGTATGATTTCACACATTAGTTAATTCGCTATAAGGAAATACCTCACCCTGGCTGATCCCAGGGCTGTCACAGGAGCCATCACTCCATCAAAGGACCATCTTCACCAGCCTAGAGGAGCAGAGAGGCCAAATGGCAGGCAGACACTCCAATTAGGGACTCAGAGAAGGGGACTTGATGTCCAGGCTCCTCCCAGGGCTGTCTCAGGAGATCCTCAACTCCATGATCCAGGTGTGAAACCATCAAGATGAGTCAACAGGATTAACCCTCTGTATCACCTTTCTTACTGAAGTGGGGTCGCTGCCCAGGAGTATGGGACACAGTACAGGATTCAGGGGAAGAGCATTTTGGGATTGCACAGGACTTCTTACAGGGTATTTAGGGGAGGAAGCAAAGGCAGGGAAAGAGATGGATCTTGGTGCTTTAGAGAGAACCAAGTTTGGGTAAACAGCTGAATAAGGACATAAAAAGGGCTGGCTTCTTGCAAGGTGCTCAGTACTCTTGGCTAGCCATGCCTTGCGCCTGGTCAGGGCAATCTGTCCTGTCCTCTCATCAAACTCCATTACCAAATTTTTCTCCTGTCTGTGGGGCTGTCTTGTGTGTGCATGTGTGTGCTTGCGTGTGCTTGTGTGTGTCTGGGTCGTTAAGTGCAGCCCCTGGAGTTGATCCAGGGCTTGCAGGAGGCCTGGATGACCATCACGGTGCATCAGCTGGAACAGGAGTGGGTATGTGAGTGTACGTGTGCATGCTGGTGAGTCGATGAGGCCACAGGTGTTGTTCATGTTTGTGTGAACGTATGAGTGTGTCCATGTGCACAGATAGGTGTGACCAGCAGTGTGCGTTTATGCATGGGGTGTATAGGTGTGTACGTGTGTGCCTACGTGTGAGTGCCTGCTGGGAATGCACGCTGAGCCTCACTGCTGGTTGGAGTCGAGGGTGCAGGGCTGTGGCAGCCTTGCCAATTTTGTCCCTCTACATAATAATTTGTAGATTCACCCTTAGGTAAAAGAATTAGATCTCTAACTCTAGTTAGCCTCATACTCTCAGATCTGCTATATCTATGTAATTTATTAGAAGATTCATTGCACTTGACTGTAGGCATCCAAAAAAGTACGTACCTAGTTTCTGCTGTTTGTGTAACCCTCCTCTTGTAGTCGTTGAAGGGGGAATGGTACCATGGCATGGAGTATGTGCCTAAGGTAGATGGGATGAATCACCCTGAAGAAACCTCTTTACTTTCCTTGACTAGAGAGATGTCTTAAGGGACAACTTTAGACTAGATATGGAATTTTTAGATGGTTAGAGTGTTCCGTGTTTGCAGATAGAATGAATTCATCTGATCAGGCAGAGACAAATAATAAGAGCAATGACTGCACAAGAGCCACACTGTCTTTGTAGATAAAATCTGTATGCAGATTGAAGGACTTTGCTTTTGATGATACATTGATTTCAGTTTGTATAGTAGAAAAGTATAAATTAGCACCTCTGAAGATTCAAAGGTCAAGAAGTCCTTGGAACAAAGAATTTAAGTTTTTGAACTCTCTTATGATTTAGGATTGTCTAAACAATAATGGAGAATATTACCTACAATGTCTGTATTAGTTTTGTTGCTTAGGTGTTGTATTTGTTTAGTTTAAACACTTACTGTAAGAATCTGGAAGCCCTGGGTAGCAAGTACTCTGATTAATTTACCACTTTCAGTAATTTAAGCACAACAGTTATATTGTTTACATTACATCACATAATCTTGATAGTCTAATGACTTTCTCTTCAGTGGAATCTTGAGCTAGTGTGCTACATACTGGCTTGCTCTGACGTTACTGAAGAGCAAAGAAAGAAAAAGTGTAAGTGTGAATTTAATATAATTCCAGAAACCTACAAAGATTTTTATTAGGCACAAGGCATTTGGTCATGTTTTTGTCCAAAGCATGTGATTTGCACATAGTTCTATTACTTTGTCTAAACATTTTTGTGAGCCTTTCACAGTATGCACCTTGAAGTTCTGTTGCTTCTATAAAAGCAATAAAACATAAGAAAGATATTTTTGTAGGCTTCTTACCTTGTTTCACCATCTCAATTTCAGGTTGCTTGTTTGGTGTCTTTCTTTAACTTTCCTTTTATTATCCAGCTGACTACTTTGTTTCAAAGACCATTATTTCAGTACTTTACTCAATACATTATCAGAGGAAATGCTCCATTTTGATAAGTTTTACAGTCTGACTCAAATGAATAATCTTTCCAAATTTATTTTCTCCTATGGTGCAATTTATTAGTTCCTAATACTGTGATCCATGCCTCATCATTGAATAATATATATCATCTCCATACAAGTTTCTAAGATAGGCACAACAAATCATTATCCTAAACTATTTGTGTATCTCAACTATAAATAAAGCCGAGAAAATAATGCTGGTCTAAAAAGTTCAACGTTTAGACAGCTAGGAAAAGCATAATGAAAGCTATCCCACTCTAATTGAGCTGTCTAGGCTTTTCTATTGAAAATATACAGTCACTCTCAGAGCCTTCAGAAGGTAATTTCCCCCACCTATATCAGATTCTTTTAGGATAGAATGAATCATCTTCATTAATTATTCACCATGTTTCACTCACAAAGGAGTAGTGTATTAATTTACATCGGATATCTAAGTTTTAGATGACTAAAGTTATATGAAAGGAGTTCTACCAAAGCATTTCTACCTTTGCTGAAAAGGTCTACGAAAGAATCAAGCATCAACCATTGATTCTTCTTATTATTCGTTAGCTTTACTTTTTCTCTTGCAATATGCTTTTAGTGGCTTTTAGTCTAACTTTCATACATGTTACCTTGGTGTAGATTAGATCACAAGCACATTCGAAAATAATAGTGAAACGTAGGGAAAGCATGCTCTCAAGTAGCTTGGCTTGACACGTGAGGAAACAATTGTTGCTGGTGTTAGTGCTTTAAGGAAGCACCAGAATTCATCCACTGAATTGATTACAGAAAATAAATTTTGCTCAAACAGATGTGCCAGGACCCAAACACAAGAATATAAAGAGGTTTGCACCATGTTAATAAAAGTATGGTCAAGGTATATGTCAATAAAATTATCTATTATAAGTGCTATTCTAAACCTTGTTGTAGTGGAGGAAACTCTTAAGTATTAGAAGTTAAAGCTACTGCTCTTGATGATATCTGACATTCAATATTTCCAGCAAACACTAAAAAGTTGGATAATTAGATAAGTTGTATGACTTGCAGAAGAACATAACTCTACTCTGCTCTCCATAAATCATGTATGTTCATGATAATGAATCTTTAATTTCAAGTCTTTACAAAAGGACAGCATTGATGTTCATGTTAGTGATTATACTAGGATTTATTCTCAGCGGAAGATACTATCCTGTACTATTTTGCATAAAACCTGCACCAGCAAAACGCAAACGCGCAGAAACCTGGTTGGTTTCTACATATTTTGCCCTAGCAGATTCTCAGTAAATGCATTTACAAGAAAATGACTGACTGAAACAAGGGAATTATAGGAAGGTTTTGAATATTATGCTTTCTATGTGTAGACAGTGGATATTTCAAAATTCAGAAGTTTAATTTTGGGATTCAATTCAGGCATCTTTTGTAGAGAGTCTAGTAGTTCACCTCTACATATTAGGAAAATGTTGGATTGACTCAGATAAATGGAGTCTTAGAAAAGCAAGATTATATTTACTATGCTTGATAGTCATGCCTCATAACATAACCACAATTTGAATTACAATCCGAAGAACATTTTTTTTGTTTTGTTTGCTATTGATTATCTTTGAGATCACAAACAAGTGAATGTCTTTTCTACTTAAGACTACTTTCATATATGAGAAACACTCAATTTATCAAGTTAATCAAAATCTGGTATGAGTCTTGGTGTGCATGAGAATCATTCTCCTGCTTCTGACACATTCTTTCAGCATGATTCAGCCTTACTACTGTTACTTCAGTAATTTACTTGGTTAATGACATCCTTTCTCAGGCTGAGAATACAGAAAACATCTACTTAAATATCTTATGAACAATAAACTACAAATGATCTTGGGAAATATTTAGCTATTGACTCAGTAGATGTCTTAGGAAAATTAAAAAAAACAGTGATAAATTGTTAACCGGTGTGTGCGAAAAGGATGAATGCTTAAGTTGGCTTTTTGTCAAATAATTTCTAGGACTGGTTCACAAAATTTACAAACTCACTTTCCATAAATGTATTTCTATAATATTTCCTGTGAGGTTATTTATTCAAAGCATGTAAATGTTTAGGTTGCTAACCTCCGTGTATATCTGAAATGAACCGTGGCTGTAGATTAAATAGAATAATTTTCCTCTAAGGTGTTTCAGCTTTGAATATACATGCATAGATTCAAACTCGGGCACTCACAGACTGACATGAAGAAATTATTCCTAATCTTAAAGTGGCATGAATATACACAGCTCAAGCTATTAAGGTATGTACAAAGAAAAAATACTGATGTTGCTTCTTATGTATCATGAGAAAAACTACAAGGAGAATAAAAATACATATGTAAATAAATTTACCATAGTTGATATTTATTGAACTTGACGGCTTTCTTTTGCCTGCCCTAAATGTTGAAATCACTGCTTATTTAGTCTTGACAGAGAAGGTGAAAGAAAGTAAGGTGGTATTCTATTAAAACTACTGTTATATATACCTCGTAGTTACTGGTTACATATATACTGCTTTAATGTAATGTAATACATATATACCTCTATTAACATTTAATGAGATGACAAATGTACCCAAAGCAATATAGCAGTGACAGCACAGATCTGAAAAAAAGAACTAATTTACTTTGTCAAAAATAAGGGGCAGCAGACAGACTCAGGCAGTTAAATGAGAGTGAGGGAAGGAACTAGGGAGATGATGTAAAATCAGCAGTCTAAGGTTTTTGTAGGAAGCATGACAAGGGACAAACTTAGGGAGTAACTTTACCACGAGGCAAGTGTGCAGATGTTTGTGCTGAGCTTTTTTCCAAGCAAAAGGCACACAAAAGATGCCTGAGGGTGTATTTTTAAAAAAAAAACTTAGTGAGTGATGAAGACTGGAATCACTGTCTGAGGAAAGTGGGGATTCAGCTGATGATAGTTGATGGTAGCTGATACGACATGCTAAAGATACTTGGTCTTTTTATTTCACTGAAGGGAAAATTAAAGGAACCACATATATACATATAAATAGATTTTTGAAATTAAATTTACTGAGAAAGGTATAGAGAACCTCAGTTCCTTGGAACTGAAAATGTACACATTCAGGCTACATGTAAGAGGTATGTTTCTAATTGTAAGAAGAATTAATGATTTACATTCAATTATTGACTCCATATTAGCATAGATGTGAACATGCTCTTTCCACCTGCCTTCCAGAGCCTATAAGGCAGACTTTTGATTCAGTAGAAAGCCACAGAACAGTATTATGTGTTCCTACAAGCTGAGCTGGATGCGATGTGGACTAACTTACACTAGTAAAGTCCAGTCATAGTTTTGGTACAAAGTCGTGTTAACATAGCTGTAGAGCTTCAGGCTGAAAACTGACTGATATTTAACAGCTTGGAAAATGGGCAGAATGAATATCCACCTACCTCTGTGCACGTATCCTTGGAGAAACGCTATAACAAAAAGGCAGATCTCATCAATGGCCCACTAGAATAAGTGGATGAAGCTCCTTGAGTTGTGCTATTTAGTAGATAAGCCCACAGTAACAACATCCTCTGGCCATAAAATCTTTAAGTGAAAACAAATGAAAAATGGGAGAGATCAAATAATGAGGAATGAATGAAATGTTATTATTTGAATGGACCCATCTGCTATTTGTTACAGCATTTAAAATCATTTCCACCAGCAGAATGATCACCATGCGTTACTTGGGCTGTTTGTTTGTTTCAGTCTTGCCATGTTGTGATTTGTGTCTGCATGGAAATAACAAAATCTGTTATTGTCACAGTTTGACAGTGTGTGACAAAATGAAATGCCATAAATTATTTATCCCTTAATCATTAGTCTTATATCCATCAAGTTTACCAACATTGCTCTCAATAAATTTTAATTTATTTATTCATTTAAAGGCATCCTTCCAGAAATTTTTTAGGATTGAAAGAATGAAGATTATATAAAGCTGAAGTAGCTCTCTCTGGAGAAGTTGGACAAATGGGTAGAGACAATTATAATGAAATTTAGCTGCATTAAGTATAATTCTTCGTGGAATCTATTGAGATTTGTAAACATAATTCATACTTCTGTTTTCTGCATTATTCAATCTTTGCTGATATTAAATCAATTCCTATTTACCTTTCTTGAAAATGTGACCGATGTACTTATTTTAAAGTAGTTTAAACAGGGCTATGGTCTTATTTTAACGATACTAGGTAGAGACTCACATGTATGCTATTGCGCAGATGCTTGTACTTCTAGGGTTTATAAAGAAAGTGCTGGTTATGGACACCAGAGGTCTTACAGAGATTTCTTTGAATGTCTTGAAAATATGTAGAAAGATTTAAAATAAAATTAACTTCAAACTGCTTGCTACTAACATTGACAAGCATGGAAACCTTAATGAAAGCTGTAACTTATTGTCGATTTTTTCAGTAGAATAGTAAAAAGATTTTTATGAATTTTGTACCTAAAAGTCTCCATAGTAGATCATAAATTTATTTATAGCTGATGGAGTGAATATCCAACAATGGAAACACTGGAATAATTCCTCTTTCCATGTTGTAACTTGAAGTTTTGATTAAGATAAGTTCAGGGTAATTGACTCACTCAAATCAAGGGCATATAGAATAAAAGATTATTCAAAAATCATGATACTGTGTTGTACTCTAGGTACTAGGAAGCCTTTTGGAGGTAAGCATTATTTGCACACATTTCCCTTCACTTTTGTGGGTATTCTGAGATCTAAGAAGATTGAAAGACAACTTCTGGTTCAGACACCCATTACTATTTGTGTTGATTTGAGAATTCGTTCCTTCACTTACCACTGTAGTACAACAGGTTAGAAAAAATGCAAATTCAAAGTTGCTGGACAACATCTGATTATGCTCCACTAGTGTCTGCCTGTTTGTTTTCTCTTGCTTTGCATTCCAGACCCCATGAATACAGAAGTAGGCCATGGAGAGTGGAACAGCTTGACGAAGAGAGTTTAACATTCCCCCATTGGAGATACTTTGACCACTTTGATGACTTAGTTGCTTATAAAGAAATTTATTTCTGAAGGAAAAAAGTTCCTTAGTTATGTTTTGGGAAGAATTAAATGTTTTGAAACTTTTCCCATAATATTTTTTTCTTATTAATAGCCTCATACAAAGTATACTACTTTATTTAAATCAAATTTAAATCACGGTGACTTATGGCAGCTGTTAACAGTAATAACTTCTTGTTATGCCCCATTTATTAGCACATAGCTAGTCCATGGATCAAAGGAAAAAAACCCTCACATTTAGTCCAGCAGCCTAGGGCGTTCAACTGAGGCAACAAAGGAGTATTGTGCTGTTTTTTTAATGCTCAAGTAATTTACGAGTACTTTGATGTCAAGGAGCCCAAGAGTTAGCTTTTCTTAATATGTCTTTGTATTGGGTCTCTTTCGGATACAGTTAGTTTTCTTCGCAGTGGCCTATATGGTTTTATGTTTTGGATTTGTGGCTAAAATAATGTTGATAACAAACTAATATTTTGACTGTTACTGAACAGTGCTTGCATGGGGTCAAGTCTTTTTCCTTCTTGCACTCTACCCATCCTTGTCCCCAAGTATGCTGAGGGTGGTCAGGAAGTTGGGAAGAGGCACAGCTGGGTCAGCTAACTTGAATTGGCCATACAATGTCATACCAAGCAATAAAACTGTAGTAGAGCAGAAGGGGATGATGGATATTTAGCCTTCAAGGTGACTGCTGTATGGAGACTGGCTGGGCATCCGTCTGCTAAGTGATGTGCAATTGCTTTTATCAAGGAGCATTATCTCTCATAGATAACACTCAGGCTCTGTTTAGGAGATAGCAGGAGGTTAGCAAGGCTAAGAATTGATCTTTCTAGTCAGTATAAATGAAGTCATCCTGTTTTGTGGTCAGAAAAGAATCTAGCTTATGGGTAGAAGTTATTCTTACAGACATAGTAGTCCTTTCGATGCTTTCTTTCTCTTTCTCTGGCCCAATGAATAATTAAACAGGCTATGCACAAAGGAACAAATTGATGGTAAGTGTTTGAGACCATCTTTCCCAGTTTAATGAGTCAGTTCCTGGTTGCTACAGTTTGCCTGAAAAATAAGAGTTAAGCTTGAATACCTTATGGTAAAAGAAATCATATTCAATTCTTTTATAAATTGTAGTCAGATTTCAGTGATGGAAGTTAGAAGATGGTAGACATATACAGGAAAAAAAATGTGGAAGGACAAAAATACCATCTCAGAGTTTTAAAATAAGAGAATGAAACACAGAAGGACCTATATCAAAAACTGAAGAATGTGAATTCTCAGGGAAAAGAGACATTTCCAGTGGCAAAAAATAAGGTATCTTAAGTGGAGGTTCAGGTATATTTCTGAATTCCATTTCTCCTTTGCTTGCTGAAGGCAGTTCATCAATGAGCGTGCTGACAATTATCAGTCAGGTTACAAGGTCTCTTAATTTCTGCATAGGTAGCCTAGATATTTAGCTCTAAACTTTGTATTCTGTTGCAGTGAACCTAAGCCCAGATTCATCCCACCACCTAACGTAAGAAATGTGACTGAAACATTTAAGCTATAGTTTTACTAAATTCCGTACAGAGTGACTAGACAGGACACAGTCTTACTACGAGAATTGCACATGTGAGATCTGAATCACTCTAGATACCCATACTTTTCACTGATTTTAGAAGGAACTGTGGTTATCAGTTTTCCTGACATAAATACCTTTGCTTGGAAGAAGACTCTGGGCCCAGACACCAAAGCCATTCTGTGAACACAGATCCTTGACTTAATGTTTTTTAGAGATGGATTGCCAAAGCTTGGAGTACCCTGAAGCTGCAATAATTATAGTGAGAAATGAGAATATAGGATTAATCTTTATGTGTGTAAAAGCTGGAAAAGAAGATATTCATAATCTAAGAAGGGGCCAGAATGTTGTAGAAATGATATTCTATTATGTCTGAACAAGAAAAAATAATAAAATGAGTATCTAGGTGTTGGAAATGGAAAGCACAAGCCATCAAAACTCATTACTGTTGATAAACATCTAGTGTCTAAAGCAGACACTGAGGTGAGGTGGAAATCTGGTGGTCAGTGTCATGATGACACCAAATGTGGGGTGAGACCAGGTGTGGTCCTGGCCTTCTCATTCTCTTGTTTATCGCAGCAGCAGACTGTCTGGCAAAGACAATGATCTGTTCCCAGCACAACATGTCAAGGCTGAAAAGCCCAACAAAGAATGTGCAACTATGAGCCCTCCTCACACTTTACACATTAATAGAAATCTGAAGTATAAATGTTAGCCTCCTTGCTCATCACAGAAGGGACCTCTTTTGATAAGAATTGTGCCTTGGCTAGGCTGACTGTATGTTTGTTTGTTTGTTTGTTTTTCCCCAGGAGATTACGTTTGTAATTGCGATTGTATTTTTGAGCTATATAGCTATTTCTGCAGCTTAGTGTATTTGTCATCAGCAATCTTAAAGAATCTGTGTATGCTGCAAGTGTAAATAAACTGTGCTATTCATGAGTCTGACTGCTTCTTGTGGATGCAACCAGAGCTACAGCATAACAGGATGTTTGCGAATCTGCTGTTGGACCTATAATCACAAGAAAACTGTGCTATTCATCCATCCGACTGCTCCCTTTGAAAGGAACCGGACCTATGGCATACAGGCTGTTCGTGAATCTGGTATTGGACCTATAGTCACACTTAAATTGTGCTGTTCGTGCATCTGACTGCTCCCTTGAAAGGGAACTGGACCTACAGCAAATAGGATGTTATTGTGTGTCTGGTGTCAGACCTACAGCAACACTTCTTAATTGGTATACCTAATAAGAGAGAAATCCAGCCGCCCCTAGCTCCTCTAATCTCTGAGGATCGACTAGAACGCTAGGGAATTTATCGCTTACTAAATTTACCCTTCACTTCACAAAACACTGGGATAATAAGTAACAATATCAAATATTCATCAACATATGTTGTCTCACAATATGTTTTTACTTCTTTCCTCTTGAAGCTGATGATGTAAGCACCAATAAAAATGACAAAAAAAATGTAAAAAATGAGTTACATTGCAAGTTACAATGACAAATATGAGAGCAGTATTCAAATATATGTGACATATTTTGCAAAAATATTTATTTTAAAAGTACCTTCTGGATATGTTCTTTTCCCTCTTCATTATAATACTTTCATCCTGTTCCCACTGAAGGATAGAGTTTCATCAGTAACATTTCAGTTACTTTAAATCACAGATGTACTTAGTGAAAAATGGTAGACAGTTTCCCAAAGGTAATACTAGTAATTTTTCCTTCTTTTGTTTGTAGAAGTTTGAAAAATCATCTTTAATTCCCCGACTTCCTCAGCTCCACAATAAAAATATAATTATAACATTGCTGAGAAAATGTCTTCTTTGTGATAATGATTTTCATTCTTTAAATGAAAATGGAAATAAATGCGGTTCAGATGACAGTAATTTCCTTTTCTTTCTTCCTTAGTGTGAGACACTGTCAAGTGCTGTAGCACTGTCTAATGCTTCCCTGCTATTGTTTACTGGAAGATCAAAGAACTTCTATAAGTCATCCACCTGAAGTCTTTTTAAGGTTAATGTTTTTCTAACTGAATTTTCATTTATTTTTTACATTTTTTTTTCATGTATGAGCATACATAAAATACAAACAGCGGAATAATCCCTCCTTAAAATTGGATTGCACATCTTTTAGTACATACTTCCTATCTTGTGGGGTTTTTTTTGTTTGTTTTTTTTTAAAGTTGCTTTATATCACTTCTGTTTACAGGCTTTATACCATGCTTTCTGAATAATGTTTAGCTTTTCAGAAGTGTGACTCACCTGCATCACACTGAGTAAGCAGGTTTTTTCCTTCTCTCAGCTTTCAGACCTCATGACCATTTTTTCAGATACAATCCCTGAGTCTTCTGCACCATTGAAATTCTCACATTTGACATCTTAATGTCTCTCATCCTGCAATAACAGGAACTGATGAAGGCTGGTTTACTAATGAAAGAAAACTAATGGACAGATGGTGAAATAGAGCACTGTCACTTATATCCGAGTCATGAAAATCAGCACCTTTTCTCCTACAGGAGCAAGGTGTGACTGGCTGCTTTACTCGGATGTGGAGGGCAAGGAGAAGGTGCACAGGCATTGCCCATTTGCAGGGCAGAACTTTCTGCCTGTGCCCTGTCAGTTGCCAGACTTCCAGGGACTGTGTAGTAGTGAGGGGGAGAAAGGGGCACTTCCCATTCATTTTTACACACAGGTAACTGACGATGTCTTTCTCTCTGGAGAACTTTTGGAAGGGTCTTCCCCAAAGCAGAACTGAACCTTCAGTTGTGGCAATTGCTGGCTGTGGTATATTTGAACGTACCACCAAGTGTTATTTATATGCTATATACTCCTGGCTTCAAGGGCACACCTCTGAGTGAACAAAGACTATTTGTTACTTAGTGTTTGTATTTCATTATGCAGTCATTTTTTATGCATTTATCTAATGAGTAAAGGCAAAAAGTGCGGTTATTCTTCTCACTCCTCCATTGGTATGTTTGTTTCTTTCTCACTCAAGATAAATAATTTTAGATAATATATTCCAAATATTCTGGAAATGTTTCTTACATCAAAATGTCAAGATGCAATTTCCATAATAATACATGTATTTTGTGTCTGATGTCACCCTGTGAGACAGACAGGTTCATTTGCTGCTATGTTTGTTCCATCTCCATTATCTGTAGAACCCCAGGCAAATAGACTACAACGTAGATAGCATCCCAAGCCAAGCAAAAACTGTCATGTCTGGTGATGTTCGACAGTTTGCAGAAATTGCTTAGGGAGCAGGGTCTTTTTCTTATAGCTAATAAGGCCAGCATGTTCTCAGATTATCAGATTCACACTTTCTAATGATTTCTTCTCAGTTTTGCCATACCACAATGGCAGGCTGGAAAGCTGTTTTATGAGCACCAGCTACACATATGCAGCACACCCATTTCTGACACAATCAATTTTAATGCATGGCGACTACTCAGACTGACATAATCCAAAAGTGGCATGTGTTTTGGAACTTCATATTCTGGCTTTCAATCAGGTGTGAAATGAAAGTTCTTTGATATTAGTCTTACATTGACATGAAGAGTCAAAGTGTCCTTGGGTCAGCTTACCACATCTGTTAGTAGTCCTCACTTTTCACTGAAATTCTGTGGAAAAACACACCAAAAATGCATTGGCATTGGCTCAGCATGGCATTTTGCTTTCTGCTGCTGGGCCATGGGTAACATTCTAAAACTGCCAAGTCAGTGGTAAACCAGGTTTTCCTTTAGTTCCTCCCTACTTAATTATCAGTGACTCACGAATTGCCTTTCATTTTCACTGTGTCAATCCTGGCAGTCCCAGTGCTCCAAATGACCAATTAGTGACACGGCAGCAAAGGCACTTGGCTGTCTTGGTTTAGAGCTGAGCTTAGCTTCTACTTAGGAGTGTTAACAGCCTCATAATTAGATTTCTTTCTAAACTTAAACTGGATTCTGTAAAAAATCCCAGAGGTTTAAGACTAAGCAATCATTTTGTAAAATTGCAGCCATGTCCTTTATCCTATCTGGCTTTTAACTGCCATATTTTTTACAGTGCTGCTTCCTCATCTACACTTTCATTCATGGAGTTCTGGAGACTGAGGCCTGTGCTTTAACTTAGATCATGCATCAGTTTCCACCGTTTTGCTGCACTCACCTTTCTTATTCAGTAAAAATGGGTGAGCTTGAGCATTTCCATTCCTCATGGGATGCTGGGGAAAGGGAAAGGACTAAATGGAGCAGAGTGTGATGAAAGGAGAAAGGCAGAGCAACAATGAGTTGACACTGGCTTATCTAACCAGTCAGTTCTCCATCATACACTTACTGTGCAGTTACCTCCAGCCAGTCTGTCCTGAGAGAGATGAGCTATGCAGCAATAATGTGTAAATGACCAGCATGTGGTTAAGGAGATGTTTCCATAAGGAATCGATGCAATATGAGGCAAGAACACTGCCATAAGTGACAGCAACTCATGTCACAACATTCAAGCAAAGATGAGCTCTTGGCACATGAGAGTCGTGAAGTGCCGAGGCATTACACTTTGCAGCCTATTCCAGGACTAGTCAGCCTTCAGCTTGACCTATTTCATTCATGCTAAGAGCACATTGTGTAACAGCTGCTGCTGTGGCTACTGCAGCCTCAGGACTGAAACAGCTTCCATCATTCTCTTTCTTCCAGCTTGTGAGGGCTAATAGACTGAATCCATTGCCCTCCTGCAGAGAAGTGATATTCATTTCTGCACATGCACATCATGTCTTAAGGAAATCCTGATATAAACATGTGGAAGAGCCTCTGTCTACAAAATTTCACCTTTGGGAATGTAAAGTCATATAAAAGCCTAAGTAATCTTGAATTAATTCCCATTCAGTAAAGAAAGTAAACCAAGGAAGGCAGCAATGAAATGAAAATTGCATGTATTTTGAAATATATACAGTTGTATCTATCTATGAAGAATCATAAATCATAATACTACTTATGTCTGAAGCATAATAATAAAACAAACCAAATGTTTCTATCTCAGCCATTTTGAAAGACAAGGAAAGATTTAGAGACCTTTAAGTATCGGTTATTTTTTGCTAATGGTTTGTTTAATAAAGTGGTTCCAAAATGTTTGTTCAATTAAACAAAACCCTATCTTAATCTTCGAAATATCCCCTTTCATTTCAAAATCCTCTAATTTGCCATCTAGTTCCTTTATGCAGCATGAAACTTCTCTTGATTTGCCTCATAAGATTTAGCCAGACACAATTTTTTAATTCTGTAGAATTCTTGTTAAATAAAACACAATTTATTTTCCTGGGATTCAGGTTCCTAAAGGCAACTCACTGTCCTGGAGAACAAAAGATGATGATCAACTTCTAATGTATGCAGAGTGTGCCTTCGTTCTCTTGACATCAAGCATGGCTCCTTCCTTCGGTTTGGAGCTTCTCCAAGTTAGGTCATTAATTATTCTTGTTCTTACCACTGGCAGGGAGTAAATCAAATGCTAAAAAAAAAAAATTAAATATTTTGAAATCCTAAGCAGGATTTCACAACCTAAAGAGAAACTATTATGGAATTTACATGCATAAATACAGAATCAAAACACTCGGGTAACAAAGAGACCAGAAACACTTAAGTAGTCCTACAAAACCACTTGTACCCTTAAAACTCTGCCATTGTGCATACCCAGGGAGAGACATGTCTGACAGAATGACAGGCTAATGGGAACATATCCAAAAGATGGCAAATACCTCTTATACATTTATTACTAAATTATCACCGGCTAACAAAAAAAATAAACAATAACTCTTTCCCTAAACCTTGGTACTGGGAATTGTCCTCCATGCCTCTTTCTTCCACAAGTGTCCTCATCATATGTTTTTTTGCTATGTGTTGCTCTCCATCTCTGTTAGAAAAATTTCTTCCTTCTTTCCTGCCCAATGTTAAAACCACAACACAGTCTGTAACACTGCCATGTGGGCACTGGAAGGCAACAATTATACAGGGCAGATTTATCCAGAAAACATACAGTGGCACGATCTTTCAATCAACCTTCTTACAGATAAGTTTTATTTGAATATTTAAGGTTTTTGTTAAACATTTTAACTGATATTCTGAACTCAGAGGTCATATTTAGCTGCTTGTAACTACAGTTTCACTGTGTTTAGAATAATGGATTTCCAACATACAGTCCCCATTCCTTGGCATGAGTTATCCATATCCTTGTTTCCTGGATGTTTGTTTTCTTGCACCTGTGAAATTGTGTCTTGTTTGCCAAATAATTAGTCTGCTCTTTATTTCCCCTCTGTTTAGTTTTTCACTAATTTTTGTGTTGCATGGAAGCTTTAGTGGCTATTAAATAGCTTTTTTTTTTTAATGTTGGTGCATATTGATAGAATTTATATTTGTGAATTTTTATAAGAGTATTGGAGGACTTACATTTACAGCACTGGCTTATAAACTAAAATCTGACTTTCTAAAACTTTTCACAATGTCATTTGAAACCACCTAAGTTCTTCCATCTTGAAATGAAAGAAGAGCTGTTACGTGTATTTGAAAATGATTTTGAAAGTGCAGTTGATAAGGTAATCTGTTCTGAATAGTGATTGCTAAGTGCTGTACAACTTCACAGAGTCACAGAATCAAAGAATGACAGAAGTTGGAAGGGATCTCTGGGAATCATGTAGTCCAACCCCACTGATAAGGCAGATTTGCTTAGAACGAGTGGCACAAGAACATGTCCAGGTGAGTTTTGAAAGTCTTCAGAGGAGGAGACTCCACAACCTCTCTGGGCAGCTTGTTCCAGGGCTCCATCACCCTCACAGTAAATAAGTTTTTCCTTATGTTTAGGTGGAACTTCCTGTGTTCCAGTTCATTCCTGTTGCCCTGGGCACTACCGAAAATAGACTGGCTCCATACTGTTGACTTCTGTCCTTTAAATATTTGCAAGCACTGATAAGATCCCCTCTCATTCTTCTCTTCTGCAGGCTAAACAGACTGAGGTCTCTCAGCCTTTTCTCATCAAAGAGATGTTCCAGTCCCCTAATCATATTTGTAGGCCTTTGCTGGACTCCAGTAGTTCCCTGTCTCTCTTGAACTGGGGAGTCCAGAACTGGACACAGTATTCCAGATGTGGCCTCTCTAGGGCATAGTAGAGGCGCAGAAGAACCTCCTTTCACCTGCTGGTCACACTCTTCTTAATGCAGCCCAGGATACTATTAGCCTTCTTGGCCACAAGAGCACACTGCTAGCTCAAGGTTAAAACACTGTCCGCCGGGACTCCCAGGTCCTTTTCTGTGGAGCTGCTTTCCAGTAGGTTAACCCCTAACATGTAACTGTGCATGGGGTTATTTCTCCCCAAGTGCAAGACCCTTCACTTGCCTTTATTAAACTTCATTAGGTTCTTCTCCACCCAACTCTCCAGCCTGTCCAGATCTTGCTGAATGGCAGCATAGCATTCTGGTGTGTCAGCCACTCCTCCCAGAGAACACCATTAGCTACCAGCCTCCAACTAGACTCTCTGCCACTGATCACAACCCTCTAAGCTCTGTCATTCAGCCACTTCTCAATCCACCTCACTGTCCAGTAACCTAACCCATATTTCCTGAGCTTACCTATGAGGGTGTTATGGGAGACAGTGTCAAAAGCCTTTCTGAAGTCGAGGTAGACAACATCCACTGCTCTCCCTTCATCTACCCGGTGAGTTACACCATTATAGAATGCTATCAGATTAGTCAAGTATAATTTCCTCTTGGTGAATCCATGCCGACTACTTCTGATAACCTTCTTTACCTCCACATGCTTAGGATGACCTCCAGGGATGGAGGTGAGGCTAAGTGGCCTGTAATTTTCTGAGTTCTCCTTCTTGCCCTTTTCGAAAACTGGTGAGACATTGTTTTTTCCCCAGTCCTCAGACACCTTCTCCTGTTTCTCATGATCTTTCAAAAATGGTCAGGGGAGACTTAGCAATAACATCAGCCAGCTCCCTCCGCACTCATGGGTGCATCCCATTGAGGTCCAAGGATTTTTGGGTGTCTGGCTTGCCTAAATGATCTCAAACCCAGTCCTCCTTAAGCAAGAGAGAGTCTTCCTCTCTCACCTCCAGGGACTGGGATTCCTGAGGGTCGGTCTTAGCAGTAAAGACTGAAGAAAAGAAGGGGTTCAGTAACACCGCCTTCTCTGTGTCCTGCAGTGAAGCTCAGGTAAATCTCAATTCATGCCAAAATATGAATGTATAACCTAATAATGTATCAGATGTGACACTAAAACATTTATATATTTCAAAAAGGATTAATTTTAGATAAATACCATTATTGTATAGTGGATCTTACAAAGATAACACATAGTGCTGTGGTCATACCTGAAGTAAATGTTGAATTGTTTAGTAGATATAATAAAAAGGATTCAATGTTGTGTTAAAAGCACTGTAGATGAATTGTGAGCAGTTCTTTGCTATTGTATTTGTATAAAATACCATATGTGGCTATGCACGAATTGCAAAAATATTTTATGGACAATTTGACAAAACCGACATCGATTGCAAGCAGCACCAGAGGAGCTAATGTAATTAAATTAATGACTTTTTGCCATCATATGTTAGTTTCTCAAAATGCAATACTAAAAATGCTGACTTCGAACCCAGAAGCACATGGGAGACTTCAGACTTCATCCAGTATGATTCCAGACTGGTGAACTTTTGCAAGAGGCACTGTCTATGACATGTTTTTTTCTCAGATTGTTCCTCTTCAGCTTGCCGATGTGCTCCATTCAAGGGTTACAGTGAAGAAGGAAATGCATACTTGGCTCTAATAAAATCCAGTTTCTTTCACTTCTTGTTTTCTGTAGTTTCATCTCTGAGACAGGCAGTGAGCATGGGAATATGGAAGTTAGGAAATAGAGATTTCAGCTATATGAAGTGATTCTTTGAAACCAACATGAAAAAAAGGAATTAGTCAGCCCTGGGTGGACTACCAGTGTTCAGTTGTAAGGTGTATCTTCAGGTACTAGATTGTTTAAAATCCAACATTCCACATGTTCAATTTGCTCTGGTTGTGTGACTATTTCCATTAACATCACAGCACAGCTGACATGAGTAAAGATCATCATGTGAGAACATTTACAGAATAAAAACCAATCACCCACACTCAAGATAAAAAGGCTATTTACTCAATTAGACCAAGTCTACCCAGTAGACATCATGGGAATGTAAAGATCTCTGAGCTAACTTTAAATTAGTCATCTTGAGTACTGAAGCACTATCACCACAATAGCATGAAATTCTACATGGACTAATTTTCCTTCTTCTTGACTGAACAAATTAGCTTGAATGTGCCCAGTACATAAGCTAAATTGTTTAATGCTAGTATCTTTTTCTCATTATTGCACTAAGGTCTTGAATATGGCTACGTTCCAATTAGAGAGGCAAAAATCATATTTTGACCATGGAAAATTTCCCAGGAGCCTGAATGTGTTACAATTTCTGTGCCATGTAAACCTCACTTCCATTTCAGTTAATGTAGATCACACTGGAGAGTAGCTCTATAAATTCAGATACACAGGTATTGATCAAAGGACTGGCCACAAATCATCCAGCATAAATAGGATTTATGTAGGATCTTATACTGGTTAGTTACTTCACCATAGGTAATTTTTCATAGCAACATTTCTGTATAGAAAACATAACCAGTGAAGCAGTGAAAATCATAAGGAAAGGTTTCTAAATTATAGCTTCCCTACTATTACTGAGGTTGAGAAACTTTTATTATTATAAAAAAAAAACCCAAACCAACAAAACAATAAACAGCTTTTTTAAATGCTTTAATATCCCTTAGCTTGTTTGGGTTGCTATGACATTAAAGATACTGAATAAGGTGGAGATTTCAGTGTGGGATTATCAGAAAAAAAATCTGTGAACCTTCTTTTTTCAACATGTGCACACATTCCCACTGCCGTAGTACCTCTTTGGGCTCATTCGTTCCAAATTCTTTTGTATAAGTTGGCCTTCCCTGAGATCGTGCCTGCCCTCTGACTGACCCTAGTCATTCAGCATTTATTCCAGATAATCCCCTCAATTTCTTTGGAAAAGCAGTATTATAAACAGTATGAAGAGAAGAGTTCAGCTCCATAACTCACTCGTTGCTGAAACCAAGGAGTTGTTCATGTTTTTGATTAGGAGTATTTCTATCTCCACAAGCTGCCGTGGTTTTGGGAGACACCCTTTGCCTATAAATCTGACCTGTAGCTGTACACATCAGCTACCCCTTAGCAGAACTCTTGGTGGGACCTGTAGAAGTATTGGTTCCATCCTCATAAAGAAGAATGTAAGGGAGAGTAAGAGTGGAATAGAGGGGGAAACTGTCATGTGATTTGTGCAGACTAAATTTAAAATGCTTCAAGTGTATTTTGAAAAATATTAACTGTTCATTTGACAGGACAATGATTAAAGGACAAGGGAATCAAGGAAACAGGGAAACACAAGTTTGGACTGTAGCAAGGAAGGTAGGAGAATGAAAACAGAATGGAAGGCACATGTAGATGAATAGCAGATGTGTGGTAAAGGAGTCTGAGGGGTAAGGCCAGGAAAAACATTCAGTGATTACTATTTAAAATGGCTTGCCTTAAACTGCACTATTGGGAGTTTCCTTGTGGTGTTGCCAGTTTTCTGGGCAAATATTCTCTCAGAGGACAGATTTGTACAATCTATTCATGCACCTAACTTACACTCGCATTCCTGCCATTATCTGTTATCTGTGCCATGTCACCAAGAAAAGCCCATGTGTACTCCCTCATCGTGTGGGAAAGGAGAAAGGAGAGTGCGTTCCTTAGGGAATGGATGGAGATGTGCAAACAAGAGACACCAAAAAGCAATTATTAAAAATGAACAATGAATAGAGGCTGATGCACTGTTTCTCCCTCTCCTCAAAAATGAGAGCCCAGCTTCCAGGTCTTAGGTGAGGACAGAAGCCTCATCTTTTACTTATCCACTCTCTGTTTTACCACTATCTCAGATATTAAACAGCCAAGTGCAAAGAATAACTCCAAAAGAGCTTCTTTTTTCAGCAACCAGGCACCTAGCACAGTCTTCATCACGCATGAGGTTATTTCTTATTCTGTCTCCCTCAAGACATAAGCAAACAGCCCAGCTGAAGCCCACAGAAGGTAGAAAGACTATCCTTACTCATGATTTTACCAAGAGCTACAACCTGAGCTGGAGGAACTTTCATTTTGATCCAGTCAGGTATTTTGGGAGAGGGAAGGCCCCGGATTCTCCTAGGGGTGACATATCTCTGCCATACAGATCTTACTGATCCTTTCTTTATAGAGCTACATTTCAATAGGCATATCTAGGTAAAGGCAGAGATCTTTTGTGAATATCCTAGCTTCAAATAAGCATATCTAAATATGCCTTAGCACAGTCGTCGTCGTCCCCCCTTTTTTTTTTTCTCCCCAGTACATTTTGCTGAGGCCTCAAAATACTACAACTCTTTGTTAGCAAATTTTAACTGAATTTTCAGTGCTTGATGACAGAACATCAGCTGGCAGAGAGCCACCCTAACTTTTAGAGAGTCCTATACTGATTTTTCCTTGCACCAATAAAAAATGTCATTATACAACCCTAACACTATTACATGAGTTTATTCCTTCTCAAGAAATAACATATCTGACCCTAGGACAAGAGAAGGTACTATATTCAAACATTCACTGCTTCGTAAGTAAGTAGGGCTGCAGACCAGTATTTTGGAATTTAATCACTTTAGATTACATTAGTATCTCAAATTGAAAGCTTCTTAGCTAAGTATGTCTTGCTAGTAGAATTGCTAAAGAAGACATTAGAAAGAAAACAATGTAAGCTATGTTGTGACATGATTGCTCTAATTAAATGCAATTTCAAGTGTGGCTGTAACATATTCTGTTCAGTGTTTGCCTTTTTGTGATTACATTTAGGAGCAGCAGATGAACTACAGGAGAAAAAAATAAATCACAGATGTTCTATTGATTAATGTCCCTGTCACTTTCCCTTTATGATAGATACAATATTTTTAGGTTGTATAAATAAAATATTATCAAACATTCCAAATATTCAGTTTTATCATTGGACAGTAATTTGAAATTATTTTAGTGCAAAAAAATGCAGAAATAAAAATTTTAAAAAGACAAAGACAGAAATATATGGAAGCTTATGCTCCACTAAACTTCTCTTCAATATTTATGTATGTCTGGGGAGTAATAGCATTGACCTGCTAGAAAAAACTTAGAAACAAATGGTCCACTGCACTAAATCTAAAGTAGGACATGAGTTACCAAAGAAAAACAGTATTCTACAATATCAAATGTTAATGATGTGCTATAACTTTCCATATCCAATATATCAGAGACTTTTATAAACATCATGAACAAACTGTCAGTCTTCCACAGCAGATGGAGGTACTCACAGATATATTTTTGAAATAAAATTGTAGTAGGCTGAAAGTGATTTATAAAGTAAGTATAAAGAAGGATGATGATGTAAATTTTGCAGGTCTTTACTTAGGTAAAGGACTCACTGCCTTGGGCCGACACACGTAAAAATGCTCAAGAACAAACCCAGGCCATTTCACCATTTTTTTATTTTACAGTATGAATATTTCCAAAGGGACAAAATGGCTCATTTGGTTCATCATGGTGCAATGCACAGATTGACATTAGCAAAAATTTTGAAACAAAACTGCTGGCAGGTCAGAATTCTGACAGGTCAGATGTAAATAGGAAAACAGAAGTGTTAAAGAATCTGAACATTTTTCAAATTTGAGCTAACAGTAAAGGTTCTTTCAAAGTAATAAAAGCAGGAAGCTGGATAGGAAGTGGTGGAGCTGCCTAATGACAAAAAATGTAGGAGGAGTACTCAGAGATGATAATAATACAGCAAAGAAGCTCAGTAACTTCTTTGCTTTTTTTATTTGTTTACTGGTGAAACAATCTGGGAAGAATCCCACATCTGACACTTTATATATTTTTTTTGTAAACAGGTCAGAGGAGTTAGATTAGTTTGAGACCAAACAGATTTTTGTGTAACATCTTCGCAAATCAGCAGGATTGGATGGTATTCACCAAGATGGCACTCGTACGTGAAATCGCACAGCAGTTGGCAAAGAATGTGATCTGTCATCACAAGCAGCAACTGTGTGAGAGAACTGGTGAGCTGCCAGTATAACTCCCAGCCACAGAAAATACTCTAGAGGAAATCTTAGGAACTACATCCTAGTAAATCTGATTTCTGCCTCCTTTTAGTCCATAATATAGAACACGGTATATGGTAGATGAATGCATGGATAAACATGATGTTGAGGGAGAGGCAGCATGACCAAGTTAAGGGACAGAATGAAATCTTGCCTTACTGATCTGCTGGAGCTCTTCGAAAGTATCGCAGAATGTGGACCAAGAAGAATCAGGTACAGAAGATATTTGTATTTTCAAAAAGTTTTTGCCAAGATTATATGTCAAAGGTTATTAAAAACACTTCTCTGTCCAAAGGTTGGAGCATTTGTGAAGTTAGTAAAACAAGGGACATAAAGTTTGGGAAGATCAGCACAGAACTAAAATTAGTCATTTGACTAAGTGGATTCCTAGGTTGAGTTAAGCACCTGAGCTACCTCTGCAGTAAGTGTGGAGAATTAGACAGCAAAGAATTCACATCTGCCAGCAAGAAGAAAGAATGAAAGAAAGGAAACTTACTGCTATAGAATAGGAGATAGGGTCTTCATGTAAAAGAGTAGAGACAATGAATTCATCTCTTCTCTTTCATGTAGTCATGCATTTAGCAGAAGAATACATTCAGATTAAAATATTGGAGAAACATTGCTGGAGAAAGAAAATACCTTCTGCTTGCAGATATTTCTCACAATACAGTGAGAGATTCCAAAAAATAACTTCCAACAGGCACTCAACAACAATATTTTAATCAAAATAAAAATAAAGGTTTTTGCAAGTGTACTTGCATACATATACATCATTCGGTGACTGCAAGACTGAAATAGAAGACTAAAGAACAGAAGAAGAGGATCTACCTAAACTGTTTTCCCACTTGGAGTGTTAATAATAGTACTGCATATTGTATAGAGGACAAGAACAAGTTTACATTGAGTCTACAGGATTTTTTTAACCAATATGATTGTTCATGTACAAAATTATAAAAAAAAAATATCCTGACAAAGGTAAAAAGTTGAACTCTCATAAGTTCCAAATGATGTAAACACTTACTGTAGAGTACCTGAGGCCTGCTTTGCAGTACGCTTAATGCCTGGTGTACTTTATGCCAGTTGGATTTAAGTGTGCATGATATGTTTGTAAATAAGAGCCCAAGTGCGTTAGCTACAGGATCCAGAAAAAGAAGAATGTGCAGAAATGTGGAGTTGAGTCCAGAAACATTCATGAAGTCAATGTCAGAGGCAGGGACAGAACTCATCTGTCTTTGGTAGCCATCAGCCTCAAAGTATTTTCATTTTTTTTCACTAATATTCCCTGTTTCATCCACTATCTACCACAAAAAAAAATTAAAGTGTAACAACTGACATGGAAATTCTGCAGAAAAAAGCTTCCTCAGTTTTGTTAAATGTTTCATTGAGTCTAAAATTCACATTTGAAATTACCTCTTGCTGCATTTAAGCACAAAGCTGAGAAAACTAAACTCAGTAAGAAAGAAAAAGGCCTATGTACAGCAGTTACAGAAGGAAGACCCCATTAATAGTTTTCAAGGTAGTATCAGAGACAATGAAAGCAAAATTCTTCCTGAAGATTGAGTTACTGACTTTGCAATATTCAAGTGAGAAATACCTTTGACTGCTTGTATAGCTAAAGCTCAGGAATAGACTTCCAGGTTCGTCTATGAAACTAAGCAAGGGAGAACATCTGGAAAAGGTATTCAAGAAGTCACACCCACTGGTTCACAAAGCTTATGAGTTAATCCATTTCTTGGTATTCTTCACAATACAACTAGATCTTTCCAAGACAAGTTAGCTGTAGTAGATGCTAGATCTAAGCAATTTAAAACATGATGGGCTGATTAGTTTCAAGATCCGATTCATGCCCCCTTCTCTGCAGATAGAACAGGTGTAGTCCATGTTTGTATAGAATTTGAAAATATTTCAAAAAGGAATATGTCAGAAATTGGATAATAGTTTTAAAAGGCATCCAAAGACAAAGCTTAACCAAGTAGAATCACAGGTACTTTACCTTGAGGCAGTGTGAAACACACCTAGTAGTAACTTGTAAGTACCAAGAATCGTGCTTTTGAGTGTCTGAAGGTGCAGATAAGGCCTGGCTCTTAATGAGAGTGCATAAGTGCGTAAGTGCATACACTGAAGAGAGAATAGTCTGAGAAAAGACAACACCTTGCTTAAATCACTGAGATCTCTGATTCCGTGATAATATAAAGCAGCTTGACATCTACCATATTTCTGTTGCAAGTGGAGTGATATTGTGAGGGTCATCGAAATAATGTTGGACTGATGGTTCAGGATTCAGACACTGAGCTACTGTCCCTAAACTTTAATGATCCATAGCAGAACTGTCTTTAGAGTAACGATGTCATACTCCCCTTTCCTCATCCTGCATTGTGATATTCTAAATGCCACTATCATGTTAGTGTTCTGTGCCTATTCATTGCTGCTTAGTAGACTGCTGCAAGCAGGCTTAATAAATTAGGCATTTTTTTCCCTCAGACATTGACGTGTGTACAAATCATGACAGTATAGTCGAGGTTCATTAGCTTCTTGAACTCCTAGTGGCTTCCACTTGAGTAATTATTTAACACAAACATAGAAAGTTCAGTAAATTACTGTTAAGACACAGGTATAATCACCACTATCAGTCATAAAAAACCCCATATAAAACAGTTAAAAAAACTGAAGGAATAATAGCTTGATAGTTGCTTGGTAGCATCTGTTATGACTGAAAAATAATCTGACCTTTGTCATAGTACCTTTGAGTAATCAAACAACAGAGTGAGATGATGTTGTCATTAGGGCCCTGTGGCCATGTGAGTGACAAATGCTCCATGCAGTACACGTGTGCAGGACCTGACATTTTCTCAGCACCAGTAATTGTCTATCATTTTTCTTTTATGCTTTAAAAGCTCCTTAAATATGTCAGGACTAGACATGCTTACCCCGAGTGAACATTCCTCTGAATTGATGGATGTAAAACATATACAACACACTGACACTTGAAACTTTGCAGATTTCCTAAAGCAACAAAGCTGTTAAAGGTAGGGCAAAGTTGATTAAGTGCGGAAGCATTAAAGTTTTAATGATGTCTCATTGATACTCTGCATAATTGTTGCTATATTCATGGCTGTCTCTGTAAGTGCTCCTTCATTATTCAACAGGCTAAGGCACTTTGTGAATGCCATCAAAATCAATTACAGTTTGGCTACTTTGGGGGGCCAATGAGGCAAAGAATTAACCTCCAACTAATTTCCAAAGTCATTTACTCACTGATAGCTTAGCACATTTACTTCCACAGGTACTGTATATTAGGCAACATTTGCAAAAATAGAATATACAGTAACATATGGGAATAAAATAATCTGAACAATAACAGGGAGACTGTTGGGGCAGTTGTTAATACATGAACAATCCAAACAAATGCTGTAGATTGGAGATTTTAGGGCAGGAGGTTGTACATGGGAAATAATCTGCCAGATACACTTTCATTCACTCTTTAAAAAACAGCACATTGCTTTGCTTAGCTGAAAACATATATAATTATTTACAAAACATAGTCATGCAGCTATCTAATTGATTCCATTACCACTGCATATTATAACTGGACTAATTAAAGTTACATTGCGAAAGGAGGGAGACTATGAATAAGAAAATTGCTTAGAAGAGGCTTTGTTTCTACTAGGCTTTAAGGACCTTTCTTAGGCAATCATTTAATTCATCTTAATGTGAGTATCTTAGAGAAAGGGCAAGATGATAATCCAAAAAGGCAGTCTTCTTTTTTTTTTTCCCTGAAGAAGCTGACTATATAATATGTGGAACATCTATGACATTTAGACAAATGACTCTGTAGTACTCTTAGGAAACCTCTTTTCATTAAGTTCTTCTATTAAAAAATATACCTGAAGTCAGGGGTCTACTACTTTTTTGATGGAAAAGTACAGACCAAGTGCCTAGGTCTGGGCTTGGTAGACTGACTTTATATGCTAGATGAATGCAATGCAAAGACATTGTATATGTAGCCTAGACATTCAAGGAAATAAAATTTACTCCTTATACACAAGTATACTTTCTATATTGACTCTGCCAATAATCTTGGTGAAGACTGTATGTAAGCACTAGAATCTAAGCTGCAAAACCGGGCATTGAGTTTCTCCACAGGAAGTGAAAAAGGAAGAGACAGGGAATGGTCTCAACAAATGTCTATGCAGTAAAAATACACCCACTATTTTGTGGACAACTCTGACTGCAAGAAAAGGTGTTTTTTCATACTACGGACAAAGTTGTTGCCACAGGCACTAGCCTGAGACCCCCTCTCAGTAGCTACTGCCTAATTCATGAAAAAATCTTCAAAGATCCTATAGTCTGTTGCTACTTTCAGAATCACTGTACCGAGGCTCTCTGGTCGTCCCATAATGGTCTTGCTGATAGAGTCATCCTGACTTCTAGACATAACAGAGATCGTATTTGTGTTTCTACAAATCTCAAGCATTTCTGGGTGTAGAAGTAAATGGAAGCTGGGTGGTTCAGACTGAACACAACCATACCATATTTCAGCACATGAAAATACTTGTGATGTGCCATGTGCAAAATACTATGTAGTCAGGTCCCCACAAACTGACCACACTTTGCAAGAACTGCAAAGCACAGTGGTGTTCAGAATGAATGACATGCCTAAATGTTCTAGTGCTACTGATGTCCAGATCAATCTGTAGTCCATTGGATAATGTTTAAAAGCATTAGTCAGAGAAAATATTATTCAATAATACTGCAAGATCTCATTCATCATCATGGTATCTTCAAGACCACTGTCAGCCTGACTGTGTGTGATGCCTGCATGGTTCAGAACTCCAGTAACTTCCTCTTGGAACAAATTACTCTTTCTGATACAAGCCAGGTTCCTACTGGCCACTTGGGCACACTGCTGGTTCATATTCAGTCAGCTCTTGACCAATAACCAGGCAACTTTCCAGCCACTCTCACTCAAGCCTGTAGCATTGTATGGGGTTATTGTGACCCAAGTGCGGAACCTGGCACCTAGCCTTGTTTAATCTCATGCAGTTGGCCTTGGCCCATCAATTCAGGCTGTCCAGATCCCTCTCTAGAGCTTTCCTTCCTTTAAGTAGATCAACACTCCTGCCCAGATTGGTGTCATCTGCAAACGTACTGAGGGTGTCCTCAGTCCCCTCATCTAGATAATTGATAAAGGGTTTAAACAGAACTGTCCCCAGTAGTGAGCCCTGGGGAACATCACTTGTGACTGGCTGCCAACTGGTTTTAACTCCATTCACTACTACTCCTCAGGCTCAGCCCACATGCTGAAACTCCTTGTCTCTGTTTCCTTAATATTGGAGCAGCTCAACTTTATTGACCTGTGTGTGCAAGATGATTCTTCTCTTTTATTAGCCGATAAAACTTCCTTGAAAAAAAGTACTTGTTTTCTCCCAGGTTTTTTTTCTGTAGGTTTCAAACGTGGAGAGAAATGTTTTTTTCAAAAATTTGAAAGAGACATCTTTCCATATGAGCCAATTTGTAAAGTATGTAAAACCTATACATGTAATTTTTCCAGGTCATTATTTCTTCCTTAAAGGCCTGTTGGTGATGGTGTAATAGTGATGGTGTTGTACCCAAAAGTCAGAGCATTCAGGCCTTCCAGTGCTTGTCCTGAGGGTTAGTTCCATGTACTTTCTTACTTAGCTCTGCAAATTGTAGAGTTAAACTGAAAGCCTAGCTCCATATTCCTCTTTCACCATAAACCATATGAAGAATTGTGGCTTTCTTATCCCTCTTTCTTGACCTGAGGCTACATGCTTGTACCAGAATGAGAAAAAATCCCCTTCACTCAAATGAATTCCCACTGTCCTGTATGCTAAAAGTACAAGTGCAGAAGTGCAGAAGAAGGAAATTCTGACCTACAGGCTTTTTCAAAGAAAAAAGGGTTTAGGTACAAATTTAAGAGCAAAAATAAGCTACAACTGGCAAATGAAAACAAGTGGGCTTTTTTTCATATGTAAAAGGTATAATCTTCTACTAAAAGGGCAGTTGATAAAGAAGTCGTGAAAGGAAACCTACAACTAGGTCTCTGGAAATTGCCTTTTCAAAGGGCAGTAGAAAAAGAGATTTAAAAATTTTTTTTTCCCTTGTAGTAACAGAATAGTTATTGGTTAACATGGGGACTTCACGTGGAGGTGTTCCCACTGCTCGTCATTCAAATTTTCAGTTCCATAATAGCAATACACTGTAAAGCTTTACAAACTCAAAGTCTCCTCTTGATGTCCCAGGGCCACACTTGTCATTCATCAGTGTGGGCAATTAGGAAATTTGGAACTTCCATGGAATGCATTTCTTGGAAACAATCTTTAGATTGAAATCAACATGGAGACAAAATGAAGCTTAAACATTTAGTTTAGATTAGCTACTTCATAGGTTACATTTATAACAAACTTTCCTAGCCACAGCTATAGTGTTAATGGCAGAGCAGTATAAAGCACACATATGACAAAGTGTCACGTTCACGATACGTAGAGATAGCAGAACAAAAATAAAATGCTTTTTATAAATAGTAAATAAAAAATTAATTGAGTTGTAGAAAAATACAACTTTTTTTTTTTAATAAGAAATCTTTTGTAGTTGTTTTCTTGGGAAATAAATTATGTCAATATTTCAATGGTCTGCAGATGTATTACATGAATAGCAAACATATATACAAGTAAATAATCAGAGACAGACTTAGTCTGACTGGCTATGCTATCTAACAAGCAGGACAAAGAACAGAAGAAAAATTATGGTCTAGCTGGCCTTACTTGAATCTCCATACTTTTGTCTATGTGAAAAATCTGATTCAGAAGATAGAAAAGTGTTGTCTAGATACAGTAAAAAGCTTTGATATCATTTTCATCAGAAGACTTAGGGAATTGGATCCTTTTAAGGTAAAAGCCATCAAAAAAATAATAAAAAAAAATTGTTGAATAAAAAAATTTTGCACAATTTAGAATTGGATTATTTGTATTTTGCATAGCTATGGCAGAAGCTTTGATGGTTGCTTGTACCAGGAGTTAAACACCCTTATGACCTCCAGAGGCTTTTGAAAGGAATGGCATGCACCATGTATGGTTTGTAAAATTTGTGTGGCTTGGGTGGACAAAGATATGCCTCAAAAGAGTGAACTAGAATTTTTAACAGCAGTTTCAAATAGGAGATGAGCAATCTTCATTTTCATTGCATTCACTTAGAGGTGAAGGCTCTCACTTCTTGCATCAATGAACGTAGCTCAATACTGCAAGAAAATAAGCTAGAGATGCTGAAAATATGACTGACTTTGGCTTTAAACCACATGGTTCACATTCACAGAAGCATTTGATGTATCATACAATTATATTTTTTTAATATATATGTAAACTGCATCATTAACAGGAGAACATGGAACCGGAGAAAGAGAAAGACTGCATAATTCCCTAATAAGGGCAGTTAGCTCTGCAGAGTCCCTACTTCTAGGCCTTCTGAGGAATTTTGTATTAAGCCTTTATTGAAGAGCATTCTTAAACAAGGCAATGACCATACTCTCCCAGATGAATGTCCTCATCACTCATGTACAGACTCAATTTCATTTTCTTTGTTTCTGTGAAGCCTGAATGTTTAGTTTCATTCTTCTTTGAAGATGATGGGTGTCATCTTTGTCTCTAGCATAGCAGAGTAGATATACAATTTTTCTTATTCTTCTTTTTGGAAGATAGAATTGTGTTTTATACATTTCAAAGTCTTTCTCTAAGTGAATGACTTATGTGTCTAAACCCAAGAGAGGTTTTAGCCTAAGAATCCCAGTTCCACGTAGGTTTGTAAACTTGCAAGAAGCAGACCTGAAGAAAAATGTCCTTTTACTGGCTACCTTCCTAGCCAATTTGTTTGTGTCTGTGAACCTAGTTCTACATGTCTACTCTCCCCTTGAATAACATCAGGATCTCAGGAGCCCACATTGCAATGACAAGAAAATTCGACTCCTGGAGATGACAGACTAAAAGTTATCTTTGAGAACACACAGCATTACCATACTTAAGTGCTTTTGTGGCAGTGAAATTGTACCACTAAGCTAAAAACTCAAAAGTTTTTTGAAAAGTTTTATTGGTACCTCTACTGGAAGTCAGTAAGTGAAACAAAATCATGTGCAGCTATATAGAATCCTTTTGGAAAAAAAAATAAAAAAATCTGGTTAATCGATTTGGTGTTTCATGAAAGTCTTTCAAAGAATATCACTGCTCTTTTCCTGAAGGCAGGATGGAAGCTTGTTAATTTAACTGAATCTATTTAATTTATCCAGGAGAAGATTAAAAGGTGACTTCATTATGCTATTTAAGAAACTGTATAAGAAAGATATTTCTGATGGTAGATGCCTTTTTAATCTAATAGGGAAAGGTGTGATGAGATCCAGTGGCTAGTAGGTTAGGCTAGACAAATCTGAATTAGAAATAAAGCAGAAATTTTAATAGTGAGAGTAATTAATCACTGGAAAAACTCAGCAAGGGATGAGGTGGGTTCCTCATCATTTGAAGAACTAAGATTGGATACTTTTCTTTAAAATATGATGTAAATCAAATAGAGATTATTAATATAGAAATTGCCCAGTGCAGTTCATTGCCTTGTGTCAGACTAGATCATCATTGTGATACCTTTTCTCCTTAAAATGTATGAATCAATAGATCAGGAAAATAAGAAGTAAAATTCAAGGCTTCTTACCTGGAGTTACTCCAACTGCTTCTTTTAAGTAACTGATTTGATGACTGACCCTGATTTTCTTCAATAGTTGTTCAACAGCTTCTGCCTCACTACCAGAGAGACTTTTCTGCTCCAGGCTCCTTTCTGTATACATGTTACTTCAGATCTCTTGCTCCACACACTCACTAGTTACATGATCTGAAGAGAGCAGCCAGGACAGAAACTATTGCCCAAACTCAAAAGATGGATATCTGACAAAGAAGGAGGCTTTTTCAAAGTACTGATGTAAAGGTACTGAACCTTGTCCATCCACAGGGTTTGTGAAGTGTTTTGGCTAGTACTTACAACCTCTGGATACTCCAATTCAGGTGAAAATAGTCAGGCTTATATTGTTTTTAAATTCAAGCTGAAGTATCTGCCAGCTAAAAGTTCTTTTTTTCCCCACTCCTAATGAAGACAAAATACACTGGGAATAATGATGATCCATGTGTGGGCTATAACAAAAGCATGGCCTACCTTGTAAGTACATCTCCAAAAATGCAGAGACTATTCTATCAGCACATCTTCTTCATTTAGTCAGTCTACAGGGAGGCTGAAAATATCCTGAGCTCTGCAGAAGATGTAGCCGCTGCTGTATTAACCAGAAAAGGATATTACTGACAAGATACATTAATATTAGTTGGTGTGATACGGCTTCTGGAAATAACTATTTCTTATTTCATTAGGCCAGAAAAAGCCAGATGAATTCTTCCAGCCACTCTTCAAACCTGATAAAAAGAGCACATTTAAAATATGTTAATCCTTTTCCATTTTCAAATACTGACTTCAAGAATTTATATGGAGAGAAATTTAAGGGGATAGAGGACAGATGAATAGAGAGAAACAATAAAAATGGAAGAAAGACACCATTTTCTACATTAATAATGTGTGTAACATAAGATCCCACCAACACTAGGTGTGTTTGTGTTGTCAGCACCTATTAAAGATGTCTAGGGTAAATATTTCCTTTTGTTTTTATCTCAGATTTGTTTTCTAGCTGAGACATTCTATCTACCCTTAGAGCCGTGCTGTCTCAGGAGCATGAAAAGATGAGAATAGCACATATGCAACCATTGCATTTCAGGTCTCTTCACCAACGCTGAACTTTGTTGTTCACACAGCCCATCATCTACCGCCACACCATTCATCCCTGCTCACTGACTTCTTGCTGCTGGCACTTTCAGAAAGATCTGCACTACGTAAAATGTACAACAGGGAATAAATGGACTGCTCAGAACAGGTGAAATATTTTATCATCCACAAGTTTCAAGATTAACCACCATTTAACACAGAGCTACAGGCTATAGCATTACCGAAAGGCCCATGAGGCCCTGAGCTCTCTCTGCTTTTCACCAGCACACGAGAGCCAGTTTGGTCGATTACGGCATCTGGCCAGTTGGAATTCTCAGGCTGCTCAGAGTTAATCCCATTCCTCTTCATGCATATGGATTGCTTGACAGCTTTTCAAGTCTATAGGGCTTACGCTCAACTTTGTTATTTCATTAAAAGGGTCAAAGAACTGTAGAACTATACATTGCAATATATCATGAGCAGCTTTATAGGGTCATATGGGCAAGGAGAATTTTTTAAGTAACGCGTTCTACTACCACAAGTACTATCTTGACATTTTTAGTGTTTGCATAGAAACAATGAAATTTAGTTCTAAATTGTAATTTCACTTGCTCTGTAGAAGATCCACATGATTATGCTCCTGTGTGTTTATAGTTTAACATTTTACTTTGCTGACAAGTAAGTTGCTCTTGTGGCTCTTGATAGGGTAATAATAGTGAGGTGAAATAGATTTTATTCCTTTTTGTGAATCACCTAAACCACAATTATTTAGTAAAATCCGACTGAAGAAGTCATTTACCAGCACACATTTAGAATAGAGCTTGATTCTTAAATTCCAAAGTGAGTGACATGACTGATTATTTGACAAACAAATACATGTCTTCTGGTTTTCATTTTTACAAAATATATTTGATATGGAGCGCATGTGCATCAGTGAACACAAAAACCCCACAGATTCCCACAAGGCTTGCTTCAACAGAGGAAATCTCTATTATCACAAACTACAGAGATATCAGTTTGATTATGTGAAAACTCCCTGCTATATTTTGAAACTAATATGAGGGATACCAGGTTCAGCACCCTGGCTTTTGGTCATCAAACCATTTTCTACAGATGGGATGCTTTTCTTGGGTGTTAGGTGTGCATCAAACAATGAGTAGACCGCCCTGGGTGCCTTGAATATAGTCACTGATGATGATGAATTTCCTCTGTAACAGAGCTTTTTAGGGGACTGATTTGGCCATTTTTCTGAAATAATCCTTTATACTAGCTAATCTGACAAATTACATTTTTTTCTTTAGGAACTAAAGGTAGTTATTTTGCGCCTAAAAATTGAAGAGCTTTTTCCCAACATGCTTGAGTACTGTTACTGATGAATAAAATTGTTTGTTGCCAGATGATGCTGAATGGATTCATTCATTATTCCTATGATTTTGTCAGATTTATAATGGCAAGAGTCAAGAACAAGATCTAATATTTTTATGCTCTCAATGTTTTTCTAGTTTCTTCTTTTCCAATTAAAAACAATTGCAATTGAAGAAGTTTAGTTCATGATTTAGCCTAAGTGTCACGTAGTGATATTTTCAGCACAGAAGCACCTTTTTTTGAAACTTTATTAAATGTGAAAATAGCTTTCATTGAATGAGGGGAAATAAGGGAACGTTAAAATAATTCTACAGATACAAGAAAAACATATTATGGAAAGTAAGTGAATGCCCAGCATACTTGTAACAAAAAACTAAATTCTGGGTGAGTATGGTTGTTTAAGTAAAGATAAGAAGATAAACTTAATATATGAATATTTTCACGTTAAGCTTTCTTTTTCACTTTTAAGACAATCTTCCAAGTGTTGGTGTAATTTTGTTATTAGTCATCATTCAGAGTATGGCAGACAGCCAGAGAAGCACTCAGTAGTATTTCCTGTTCACCTGTCCAATCCCTTGCAAAATGAAGCACTGATATGCATAAAACTAGAAAATTAATTATCCAGAATTTGTTTGCTCTGAATTTGCGTGTCCCTCTATAGGTCCAAATAGTAAACATAAATATCTTTAAGACTGCTGTGTTATGGATGTTGTAGCTTTGAAATTAGCAATCTCTCCTTCCTGCCTTTGCATTCACTGTATTTTTAAGGCACTACTTTCCTCCTTAAGGATAATTTAGTTGACAATAACCTTTTATTCTGAGCAACACAATATTCTTACCTTAATTAGTATTTCTAAAGTACTATTCTTTCAAAAACATTATTTACAAAGTACTGCAAGTACCGATGCATAATGTCTGCTGGATTTTTAAAACTACATAATGATAAATAGTCATTGTTGTAGATATTTATTGCAGTAACACATATGGTACTGGCGTGAAACAAAGCTTGTTATCCAGTGAACATTAGAAATTTTGCAGAAGAAGATTTATATAGGTGTCCTTTTGGATTAAACTATTTAATATTTGAAGTAATCACTTCATTTTTCTTCTAGCTTTTCTGTTTATACTTATTAATGTTTCATATACAGATGATAAAAACTTTTTTTTCTTTCACATTATCACTGCTCAACTAGAAAAAAGTGTTATTCTAACAACAAATTCATGGAACCTCTAGAAATGTGTAGTCAGATGACAGTTTTTCATCATTGCAGTGATTTCATACTGAATATGCTCTTCAGTGAGAAATGATCTCCAGGATTCCATAGGTCTTGACGAAAGCATTCATATCTCAGTTTCTTTTCCGTAAAGTACTTGTAATAGTGCTTCTTTTCCTCAGTCTGCTGGAGGTCTTTGTAGTACTTACATTCACACTATTTACTGTCATCATGCCCAGTATGAGAAAGGCTTGGTTTTGACTGAGACTGCAAAGAGTTGCTACAATAAATGAACAATAATATCTCTACACATAGATAAACATGGACATACAGCATAAAAATACTTAGCTGTTCAATTGTAAAATACCTCCTGGGATGAATCCAGGACATCATTAAGGAATTTTACTTCTTCTACTCATGGCTTCATACCTCTTTTGCATTTGTCCCACCTTTGGAACTTCTCCATTAGCCATGGTCAGCAAATGGGGTGCCATATCTACTCCACATATCCTGTCAAACACCCTCTGTGGACTCTGTGCAAAAAACCCCACCTCACAGATGGAAGGAAGCTTAGTGTATACATTAGAAGAAAAAGTAGAAGAGAAAAAGACTGTTCTTTTAGCTGAAAAGAGCTATTGGATGGGGAAGGTTATCTATGGGCAAGGAAGGAGAGAGGCTTAAATGAGTTTCTTTCACTGGAAAAAATCTGAGACTGGTTCTTAATTTTTGTGATTAATCTACTAGAGGTTTATATCTGGGGGATAGGTAGGTGCACACTGCTCTGAATTCCAGAGGATGAATGAGCATTGGTTTGAGACTAGGGTTAAACTTTTCACTTGGTTCTGCGAAATTTCCAATTTCAACTGTTTCAGAGGCAGGCTTTCATAGCAGTGAATATTGAATTAAAGATATGATTCCTATTTACAGCATGCTCCCTCTGGACATTGGCTTGATAATTTACCTCACTGTTAAATTTTGTGCATGCACTCCAATTCCCAGAATATATAATTCTTTCCCTTGAATGATGATAACATTGCCTGAATATAAACTGGCTGCTTTAGCTAGAAGTTATCGCTACCTTAAATGGACCCAGGAGTGTTTTTCTCAAAAGATTACAGCAAGAGATGTCCATTTACATTTTTTGCACCACAAATTATTAAGTTGTTTTAGTTTCACTTCATTCATTTATGTGGCAAAACACAACGTACTATAACTCCATCACCTAAGTAGATGTAAAATTCTTTTGTGAAAAAATTCTAGATATTTACAGGGTCCTATTTTGTATTTGCATGTATGTATGTGTGTTTTAACAGGGGATACAATTGTTGATGGAAAGAAATAGGACATAAAGGTTCAAGATCCATGTCTGGTGCTTTTCAGATGTCTCCGATTGTGACTTGCATTTTTTTTTTTTATTTTTTTTCAAGCCTTAAAGCCAATGCAAAGTCAGTTAAAAGGAAATGTTCATCTCTTCCTATAGAAACATAAGTATAGTTGACATTTTGAAAAGATTCCATAAAGTGTCACTGTGAGTCATAAAGAAAATAAAACAGAATATGTTGTTTTATTTAACCTTCTAGGATCTACAGTTCTTGCATTATCAAGAGTTCAAGTTGGTAGCTCTTCATAAGCATTGTGCCTTATGAAACTGCACATTTTTATATGAAATGTTTCTTAAAAATAGAACAAAAGCCCTTTAAGTAGAGTTCTGATATTCTGAGAGACAAGAAACATTTTGGAGTGAGGGAATGCATTCACATTGTACATTTAAGATAATGGCAGATTTTAAGAATTTATTGCTTCCTTTATTGTATCTGGTGTTCCAGTTCAATCAAATAGTTTATTCAAAATGGTAGAGATAAGGAAAATTCCAAGAACCACGTATTTTTGCTGTTTTCCAGAATAGTAAGGAAGAAATAAGAAAGAAAAAAAGATAAGCAAACATTAGTCTAAATAAAAAAGCCAAAATCACTTGGATGAAAATTACACAGGGTAACCTTCACTTTACGACATAACTAAAGTGTCATCAAAGATTGAAGCTTTTTCTCAATTGTCCTATGTAAAAATAGAAAAAAATGCCTTCATCTACATGCATCAAGTTGCATGGTAGGACACACAAAATTAGTGGATGCATTAATGAATTACATTAATATCTTACTTTTTTTTTTTTCTCAATCTATTTCATCATATCACAATTACAAGAGTTTACATGTAATTCTGAAGTCATAGAGGTGTCAATTATGTCTTCATGTCATGTGCCCACTTCCCCAGTTTATCACATAGCCAGTGAATATGGCTGAGTTGTGTGTGGGAAGTTGAGCTATAGCATATTCTTTTCTAGTCCAGAAAGCCCTCTACTTCTGGAAGGTAAAAAAGCCATCCACACAGTTGAACAGATTTAGTGCTGAGGTGGAATATCAAGGAAGGAAGAAGAGGTAAAAACATGAGTACATCTTTCTGACACTGTGCAGACAATCACATATCTTTTCCGTCTTCTTCTTATTCCAGATAAGATCTGTTGACCTTTCTGAATGCCTACATCAATACCATTTCCTGGGTGGAAATCAGCCCCTCTAAATTTGTCTGTCTAAAAACTAGGTATCTAGTCTAAGGTAGTCCTGCAGGTGGCAGAGGATGTGTTTGATAGCATATAACCTACATTTATCCCAAATTCCTTTGCATTTTAAGCATGTGATTAACTGCCATTCAAGAGGCAGATTCCTATGGATATGAAATGGTTGCATATCCTCTTTTCAGCTTGTTCCTTATCAATGCCAGTGCCACTATTGCCGGATATTGAGGTCCATTTGAGTCATGAATTTTTCCTTCTCTTAAGTAGGTTGTGTTATACAGCTGAAAAGCTCCTCAGAAGCTGGTTTAGGTGAAAACACAGAACTTTAAGTGAAAATACCTCTAGCAGATGTAGTAAGTTGCAATCAACAAGTATAGGAAATTTCCTTAGTTTTTTGGAGGTAGTGTGAGCTTGTTCCTAGCCTCCTCCATTAACTGACTTATTTATTTACTGTCAGTCCTTTAAATTCTGTTAGTTGCCCTTCCAAAAGGTTCTCATGCAATTCCAATTTACATATAGGACAAAGTATAATAAATATGAGTGCCAAACAATAAATCATGAGGATCAAGAAGAAGGAGGGAGGTTACTATTACTGGAGGAGGCTATGCACACATCTGAGATTTGTTAAAATACATTGTTACAGCTGAAATCACTAGATGGCAATGTTACATATGCTCTTACACCCCTTTCCATTGGAATGTAAGTGAGTGTTCAGTCTCTGAAGAAATGCTATGTGGTTGCAACTGTTGTACAGTTGTATCAGAAAAGTACCTAAGTTTGCTTTTTTCCACTTCAATCTCAGTATTTGGTAATGAGAAACAAACATGATTTGTCAGCTCATATTTCTGGGGAAAGATAGGTTTGAATGCTTTTTAGAGCTGGCTTCGTTCCATGCAGGTAGAGAGCATGAAGGAAACAAGCACACTTTGAACACACCCAGGCAAAATTCTGCTCAGCTGGATAACTGACCTATAACAATTCTGTTATCGCATTGCAGGGGATAAGCAAGGGTATCAAAAGCAAGATATTGTTTTGAAGAAACAAGCATCATGTATCTCTTTAACTCTCAATCTCTTATTTGTCTGTAAATGAGACCACATGCCTTCCAGCTGGCTAAGACATTGCCAGAAGCACTGTGTTACCTCACAATCACCCCCACCACTCTCCCTATGGTAAACAGAGAGTGAAGCAGCTCCGGGGAGCTGCTGTGAATCACATCATTGATGGGCTCCAGATTTTCTGAAGAGGCAGATTCTAACTGAAACCTGTCGTATAGGTGCACAAGGGTAGTTTCGTGTTACTAAATCTACAGTTGTGAAGTGTATACATTTGAAAATTATTTTCAATTCAATTTTGGTTACACAAGCACCTTTTTAGAGATAAATAGAGCAAAAGTTAGGAGACTAGGGTGAAAATAAGGAATGCAAGACTCTTTTTGCAGAAAAGATGAGACAGAGGATTAGTGAGAAACTAAAAAGCTGAAGGAGACTGGAGCTCATGTAGAAATATAAGAAGCAGAAGGTAAACCACTGCAGTGAGCCTGCCAGTGTTCTGTTTGAGCTCTTCATTTGCTCTAAGCAGTAATGATTATCTCTTTACTTTAGTCTGTGAGTTTTTCAAAGGCCACCTGAGAATAGTCTGGAGAAAAAGAAGTTAAAACCGAGAAGCATATGCATATGAGAGCTCACAAGGAAGGACGAATCACTGAAACATTAGTAAAAGAAGAATTTTAATATTTTGAATATGAAGAAGCAATAAATAGAAGCAAATAGTTTCCATAATATAATAATCCAACTCAACTTCTTCCTAGAAGGAAGACGGATTATCGTATCTCTTGGCTGCTCTAACTGTAAGTCTTCTGCAGCCAATATGTTTTCAGGGCCATGCTAGCCAGGTGTTGGCACCTTGGAGAACATCTTTTACATGTATTAGACAACTCTAGCTTGCCAGCAGATTTTCTACTGCCAAAGAATTGGATCTGGGTCCTGTGACATCAGAAACCAGACTAGTGCAAACCCTGAGTGAATCTGAACTCCTTGGAGATGAAAAGAATGTTATCTAGATGCAATAACATGGGTAATACAACAAGAACATCTTAACCTAGTTCCTCGTCCTGTGACTATGCTGATGAATAATCCTGTGAGGGTCATTTACCTGCTCTTTTTGTTATGTAGCTAGCCTCCACTTAAACTATAAAATTAAACACTTAATCTGTTGCATAGTCCTGCCTGATGTTAGGGCCGTGTGACCTGATGGACAATATTCAGGTTTTATCAGCTTGGGAATTTACGATACCACTGGTTTTACAAGATTAATGTGTAAATTATTGCTTGTCTGTTGACTGAGTGTCCACTTAATGATATATTAAAGAAGCAAGTTAGGCTTTCCTGTAATGGACTAAAGTACGTATTATCTCCAAATGAGACATCAGAAGCTTCAGTTATTTGGCACAACTTCGTGTTATATTTCCTTTTTGCAGACCAATGCAGTGACTTCAGCAGCACACTATTTACAAGGTGTGTTTCTGTAGTTATAATTAAATGGAAATAGGAACTGAGTGGAGATGTATAAAGCGTTGATGTAAGCTTGTAGCCTAAAGATATTCCACTGGGTGATAATATTCACGTCATGTCTTGTATATGTCTACACAATGACTTGGTTTACTTATTTATATTTAACAGCCATGTTACTGAGTAATGGAACAAATTTTATTCTTGGTGTGAGATGAAATAAGTATGACAAGATATACTTTAGTTTTGATCAGATGATGTCAAAGAAAAAATGGAGGTAGGCACATCACAAATTCTGGAGACTAAGATAGTATTGCAAATATTTCTAAAGTGCTAACCAAACGATTACTACAAACATTTTACCTTTATTTAGAAATGCATGAATTTAAGGTATATGATGGTTTGTATTTTATACAAGCAGTTCTGTGAAGAAAGCTGCACCTATGCTTGAAATTAATGAGCCCTTGTGTTTAGTGCTATATTATGGCAGTTGTTTGAAATTATTCAACTTTTCAGAAAAAAAGTCCAATTTGCTTTCCAAGTTGTTTCATAAAATATTTCCAAAATAATTGATGTTTTGTTGTTACTATTTTGCATTTTAGATTTCCACTTAACGATTGAAAGAGTTCTGGATGAGACTGTCACAAAGTTAAACAAGCACCAAAGTTGAAATTTTGTTTCAGCTCCCATTTATTCTCTGCCTGCTGTTGTCCTAACACTCTCAGAAGATCACTGCAATAACTGAAGTTTTCTGTGTTTGGATTTTTGTGGGTTTTTTCCCTCTGTGATTGATTTGGAGGATTATAAGCAAAAAAAAAAAAAAAAAAAAA
>VWZK01003251.1:46460-71398 GCA_013396935.1 Baryphthengus martii
AACAAAGTTTAAAACTTGGAAGTTGCTTACTCATACTTGAAAATTTCCAGGTAGCTTGTCTCATGATGTGCTAGTTTCTTATGCAGTCTGCACAACATCAACAACAAAAAACTCACCAAGACTGAGAGCTGGTACAGAAATACATTATTTTAGCAGCAAACCCTACTTTTCAGACATTCCACCTGTTGTCTTGGAGTCTTCTAGGCTCCAGCCCTGCTGTACAGTCCCATTGCTTATGTCTGGCTTGCTGCCAAACACAAACAGCTCTTCTGACAGCAAGAACAAAAGCTTAACCTAAAGGGCTAAATTCTTCTTTGGCTCACACTTTGTGTAAATAATCTTTGACTGCTTCTATTAAGTTCAGATATCTTTTCTTCTGTTAAGGTAGTTTTAGATGAATTAGACAAAATTTTTCATGTAAATTTTGCAAGCTAAAATGCAGATTTAGCAGTACTAAAATAATAGTTTCAAACAACCCACTGCCTTAAGAATATGATCTGAAGTCTTGCTTATGGAGAAGGCTGTTGACAGCAAATCACTCTGTTTTTCAAGGAAGAAATTATTGGGGGAAAAAAAATGTAATGTTGTTCTCCAAGTACATATGTTTTGGAGGATGCCTAGTGAGTTAGATCAGCACTAGAGCAGTTGTAACACCATATCCAATGCAGCAAGCAAAATGGTAATTCAACATGAGTGTAGTACATTATTTTTTTTTTAATTTTTTTTTTTTTTACCCCTTTCTTTAAACTAGAGCAGGGTAGATTTACATTAGACATTAGGAAGTGTTCAAGACCAGGCTGGATGAGGCTCTGAGTAATCTTGTATAGTGGGAGATGTCCCTGCTTATGGCAGGGGGATTTGAACTAGATGATTTTAAGGTCCCTTCCAACTCAAGCCATTCTGTGATTCTGTGATTCAATATTCAGAGAACGGACAGCTTGGATCTTGCTCCTAGATGATTTGAAGCTGCTACCAGCCTGCACACCATGGCTGACCTATGATTGCGTCCTAGTGAAACCAAGACAGTATTACATGAAAATTTTGTCTAAGTTTCTGGACAAAAACCATAAACTTACTAAGTAGTATGTTGTGATGAGCTTCATGAAGTTTACAGGATCAACTCAAGGAGACACATTTTATTGATGACTTCCAAAATGCATTTTAATATTTTTACAGTTGATAGATGCTAATAGCTATGGGGAAAAAAAAAAAAAAAAAAAAAAGGAAAAAAAGAAACTGCTATGGCTTACAAATCAGTAAAAAGCTCTACTATACCCCAAGAAGTTGGGACCCATATGAGCAAGTAAGTAAACAATCAAGATATTCATGTGAATGGATCAGAATTAGAATGCAAAGTGCATTTTATAGAGACAATAACTATGCTTCTCTTCAGCATTTCTTGCTTGAAGCCAACATCATGTCTCTTACTTGTAGCCATTGTTCTTCCAGTATTTAATGTTTATATTTCTGTGGGAAGTAATTTTCAGAAATATGAGCTGCAGTAACCATTGCTGTCTGATTTGACATTGTCTTTTACTATGTCAGTTAATGTTACTGTGAAGTTTGGAATGAATTGGAAACTACTTGGATGACTGAAAGCTACATTGAATGTGATTGGAGTTAAATAGGTTATCAATCGACACTTGCTGATTACTACGCCTGAAGTTCTCCTTACTGATCAGTTTTGAAAAATGTTATACTAGTACAAATAGAAGAGATTTTGCTATTAAACCAGCCCTGTTAATATTGGTATGATTTTGTTATTGCTATTACTTTTTTTTCCAATACTATTTTGAGATTCTTATTAAGCAAGTAATGTAAGAATATTTCACTGACAAGTCTGAGCCAAATTCTACATTTTTACTTTTGCGAAGGCTCCCACTAGTTATTTGGTTTGCTTACTCCTTTTTATGATGAGCATGATATTCATAGTATGGAATACACTTGCAAACAGCTAGGGTCAGCAACCTTGGCTTTTTCCTCTCCCGTTTTAAGCTCCTGGCTGACTTGAAGCTGCTACCAACCTGCACACCATGGCTGACCTGTGATTCTGTCCTAGTGAAACCAAGACAGTATTCCGTGCCTTAGCCCAGATTGCTTATGTCTTGCCCAAGTCCCTATTATTTTCTCCCATCTCTCAGTGCATATATACACACAGATATTAGTCCCTTGGTCTGTTAGTCATTTCTCAGAGAAGTTACTCATACTCGTTTAGTCCAATACCATGGGTTCCATTTGTCAGACGGGTGAAGCTGGGCACAGCAGGATGATGTGCTGTACATCTGGATCTCGCAGCTAGTATATCTGAACCGTGTTCACAATCTTCCCCAAGATACTGATCTCGGGGAAACTACTGGGTGCCTATCGCTGGGCCTTGTTCTTCATTAATCTGGGTGATTCTTACTGTAATAAATAATTAGAGAATTGGTGACAGGCAGTATATTAGCACCATACAGTTCAAATTATTGTCTATTGTAACCCAAAATTAAATCTCCTTGAGGTACATATCTAATTTTCCCATCCTCTTGTTTTATCCACCAAGTACACCTGGGTTCTTGAGCAACAACAATTCCTGCATGTGGGAATCTATTTAATAAGATGCAGCATGTTTTAAGGATATTTTAAAATATTTTTGTCTTCGGAAGTTTTGCTAGCAATCAAAGTATTTAGTAGATTCATTTCTCCAAAACAACTTCAGTTATATTTCATGGTCATACAACAGAACCCTGAAGTGTCTACAGAAGCAATGTACCCTGCTTTCTGTATCAGTGCAATAAAAGTCTACAGTTTATAACACAGTCTTCCAACACTTATTTTTTTCTTATTTTATGGGTTGAATCACTTCTATAAATAGATAAATGAAATGTAGAAGATAATAAAAAGTTAAAAGAAATGTGTTGGCTTCTGGGTGTTTAACTAGAAGACTAATTTTTAGGGGTTTGTGTTCAGCCCCTGTGCATACATCTAAAGTTATCTCAGTTTAAACATTCAGATTCTGGAACACAAACCTCTCTGGATATTTTAAAAAATGTGGGTCTGAGATTTCAAAACAAGGTAAAAAATATTTTGTTGTGCATTTATTTTTGTAGAAGAGTGACCTCTTGGATCTATGAAGAATTTCATAAAAACACCCTGCATTAATAGTGAAAATGTCGTTTTCTCTGATACCTAGTGAAGCATTCAGCTGAGTGATAGCTGTTTTTTGAATATTTGTTACAGATATTATTATACTCAGGAACAGGTAGCCAAAGACATTGGAAAGTCTACCTACATGAAAACTGACAAATAGAATTATTCAATGCAAACGAATGTCAGTGGATAACTTGTGAAAAAAATTCACACATAAATAATTAAGAACCTCAGCTGTGTTCGTGGTACAAGTATTGTTTGCGAAGACATGCTTTTAGATAAGAACCTGGTATGTATATTCTGATCGGGGAGATAAGCTCTCAGGAAAAATAAGGCAGAAGGAAACTTATGGCTATTTAGTTCTGAAAGTCTGGCTCTGCATTTCTAAATAAAATATAGCCAGTTTAGAATGCTAGTATCCTTGATTTTAGTACAAGATATGAAAGCTCTGGTTTGCTAGGCATATATATATATATATGATTTGACTTTTTGCCCTGAATTTAGAAAGAACCCCAAAGTAATAAACTGTTGGATGGATATCCTGACTTTTGCAATAAGCTCTCCTAAGTACGACAGAAAGTGTGGCTATACTATTGGCTTTTAGCTCTGTAAAAAGGAATTACTTTTGTCAGGATATATTTGCTCAGTGGGGCCTCAATTCCTCATTTTCAAGCTGTAGCTATTACTACAATGCAAATATTAAATATTAAATGTTCCTCTATTGCTCTTTCACAGTTTTGTAAGGGAAAACATGTCATGGTAAAACAAGCCTATTCACCTTGGAATGTTGTTCAATTGAAAACTTATCATTTTAAAATTAAAAGTTTATACAATATAGTCTATTTAGCATTTTTTCCTTATTTTCTGCTTATAGTATATGTTGAGGAGATTAGAAGTCAATTGGAATCACAGTGTTTTTAAAAGCTGCCTGATGTTACAAGATATTGTTTTTTTCCCCCAAGGAAAACAAACTAATACTCTCAAAGCCTATTAAATTTATGACCTTCTTGCTGAAAAGACGTATTTCAGAAACATTTTCTTTGCTTGCAGAGTTTTCATTTAGGACTTGGCAAATTGTGGTTGCTGCAACAATACCAAATTTTCTTCACTTGGAGTGGAATTTAACTTACTTTATAAAACATACAGTTGTGTATGTCTCCTTATAAATGTTTATATGGGAGCTACATGGCATTTGTGCTCCTATTGTTTTCCTCCTGGATGCCAATAGGGTTTAATTCGGAGATATGTCTAGCTGGTCAGGTGAAACTGCTGCTGGTGTTGATACAATGGAGAACTACAGGAATTAAAGGACTGCTCATGTTAAAAAGGAAATAGTGAATATATGAAACTTCGTGATGAGCAGAAGTTCAAAGACTAGAAGTCTGTGAATCATATTTTAATGCTGAACCTTTTAAATCGTAATTACAGCCTGCTTTCAATATATAAGTCATTGATTCAGACTTGATCTTGGATTGTAAGACTTCTACTTTTCTAGGAAGTATTCTGAATATTTACATAGAAGTTATACTAAGCATGATTTCAAATATTATACACTATATTATATTTTTTTTTTCTTGAAGTTTTATGTACACTTTAAATCTGATTTTGTTCTTCTGTGACTTTTAGTATATATGATCAAAATGTTCCAGTGTGAGTGTACAAAAATTATTCTAGTTTATCATATCAAACCCCCATGTTAGGGTCTCCCTCCAAACAAAGCTCTTTTTTGGTGTTTTGTTAAAAAAAAAGCAACTAAGAAACATCACCATCACCACCCCCACACCTCAAACTATTAGAAATAGGTTATATATGAATAACTCTTTTATATTAACTCCCAGTTTCTGACAATCAGCAAGTTAGGGATTTCCTGAGACAGATTTTCTTCTTCAGGAATGTGTTAAATAATCACTGGCAGTTCTATGAATTTGTCTAATCTTTTCATCAGCACCCTACCATTAAGACAGGGAAAATATTATTACATTCAATGTGTGTCCTTCTAGAAGGTATCTTGGAATGTGAACTTCAACCGGACTTCACAAATTAATAAGCATTTGTTTGTATTCTGTTCTGAAATTGTTAATCACTCCTGCAAGGTTCTGAATTTTCTTGGTATTACTGAAGCCAGGGAAACGAAGGTAAGCAGCTTTCCAAATAAAATGCTCAGTGTATATTCATTTGAGTAAGTGTCTGAAGACAGTTGTTATTGCCTGGCAAAGCACAAAGGATTAAAACAATTACTTAACAAGAAAAAAAGTCACATCTTGTGATATCCAATTCAAACAGAAATGGCACTCTGTAGATTGCTTACCTTCTCTTACTGTGTTTCTTGTCAAAGGTTTCTCTTCTTCTCTTTAGTATTACTCCCTCTTTTTAATATATTATTTCAAGAAGCAAACATCATTGACTGTGGTGTTATCACATTTTAAGCAACACTGGGGAAAGATAAATTGAAGAAAATACATGTGAAAATTAAGGAAATTACTTTGAAAAAGCAATATGAAAATGACTATGAAAAGATATGCTTATATTGTTTTGTGGATACTACTCTTCATTAAATAATAATTCCCAGTTTTTATTTTGTACTAAAAAGGAAATTTATCTATGATGTCTAAATAAGAAAATGACGTTCACGTGAATGAAGTATTTTATGGTTTTTCTCTTTGACTTGTAAGGGAAAATGATGGTAAAAAAATGCCATAAATTGCCAATTTTATCAGATGAAACTGATGATTCCAGGTTGCAAATGCTTTGAAGTAAAAAATAAATAAGTTATTGACTTTTTGTCACTGGTTGGGTGACGGGTGCCTTGCATCATGAAAGACAGATGTGCTTCTCTGACAAATTCCTTCTTTCTGCTCAGCAGCTTGCAGTCTTTTATTACTGAAAGATGACCATAGACATTTTACTTTAGAACTACTTTCAACAGTTCTCAAGGTCTCCTGAGCAATCTCTGGCAAATACAACATAAGCCAGTATAATTAGACTGAGTATCACTCATTGACAGTGAACAACAGTATTAAAAATTTCATGTTAAAAACACAAGAAGATTTAGTGTCATCTGTTCTTGCATCACGGTCTGATCTATTAGTCTGCATGCGGGTAAGCTTCCACTCAATTATATGTAGGAATAAACATTACAATTATTATTATACTAAGAATCTGGCATAATGTTAACCTAGAGATTAGTGAGCAAATGTATTATTCTGTCATGAAAGGCAGGTACACCTGAGAAATTGATTGTGTTTTATACTGGAATAACCGTCAAAACAGAGGAAGGAGGGAACAAATATCTCACCTGAAATCAATGGCTTTCTCTCTGCAAAAGGTCTGAGTTATCTTCAGGTTGGGCAGGAAGACTGTGGCAATTTAATATAGAAACAAACCCATAAAATGATTTGGGTTACAAGGGACCTCTAAAGATCACCTAATTCAACCCCTCTGCCATGTGGAGGGACATCTTTAAATAGATCAGGTCACATAAAGACCCATTAAACCTGATCCTGAATACTTTCAGTGATGGGGCATCCACAACTTCCTTGGGCAACTCACGTCAATGTCTTACTATCCTAAGTATGAAAGAATTTCTTCCTTATGTATAATTTAAACCTAACCATTTTCAGGTTAAAACTATTGTCTCTTGTCCTGTCACTACAGGCCCCAGTAAAAGTGTCTCTCTAACTTTCTTATAAGCCCCTGCAGTGGGTTGGCCCTGATTTGACATCAGATGTCTACCAAATCCTCTTTAGTACTCTCTTCCTCAGCTGGGCAAAGGAGAGAAAATGCAACAAAAGGCTCATGTGTAAAGATAAGGACAGAGAGAAATCACTCAGAAATTACTGTCACAGGCAAAATAGACTCAACTTTGGGAAAAATTAGTCTAATTTATTGCCTATCAAATCAGAGTAGGATAAGGAGACACTAAAACCAAATCTTAAAACCACCTTTCCCTTGACCCTTTCCTTGTTCCAGGGCTCAACCTCACTACTGATTTCTCTACCTCCTCCCCACAAGCAATGCAGGCAGATGGAGAATAGGGGTTTTGGTCTGTTCATCACATGTTTCCATTGCTCCCTCCTCCTCAGTGGGAGGACTCCTCACACTGCTTCAGTGTGAGTGCACTCCCAAAGGAGACAGTCCTTCACAAGCTTCTCCAAATGAGTCCTTCTTATGGACTACAGTTCTTCATGAACTTCTCCAGCGTGGATCCTTTCCACGGGGTGCAGCCCTTCAGAAGCAGACTGCTTCAGCATGGGTCCCCTAAGTGGTCTCAAGTCGTGCCAGCAAGGAACAAACATGGGCTTCACCATGGGCTGTAGGGGAATATGGGCTGTAGGGGAATCTCTGCTCTGGTGCCTGAGGTACCTCCTTCCTCTTCTTCACTGACCTTGATGTCTGCAGAGTTGTTTCTCTCACATATTCTCATTCCTCTTTTCTGATTGCTGCTGATGTTGCCCAGGGTTTTTTCCCCTCTTCTTAAATATGTTCACAGAGATGTTACCACTATCACCGATGGGCTTGGCCTTGACCAGCATCAAGTCCATCTTGGGGTTGGCTGGCTTTGACTTCATCAGATATTGGGGAAACTTTTAGCAGTTTCTCAAAGAAGTCACACTTGTAATCCCCTGGTACCAAAACCTTGCCACTCAAACCCGATACAGTAAAAGAGGAAAGTAAAAGTGAGAAAGTAGTGAAACGAGAACTTTCTTGTCTTTAGAAAACAGGGTGGACTGCAAGTTTATATTTCTATTTCTCATTGCATCATTGTCATGAGGACAGATTGCTGTTGTGTCATGCTGTCTTTTCATTACATCCTCTGCCAAAGAAATAAAATCAATGCCTCATGTATTTTTCAAAGCAAGCTTACCAGTTGATGGCTGTGGAATACACAGTTAATCTATGTATGAACAGCTAAACACACTGCTACGTACATTAGACCAATGTCTTTTTCTATAGTCTAACAATTATTAAGATTGAACTACCTTGTTCTCACAATAAAGATTACAGTAAAGACGCGGTATAACATACTCTACCTTGAGTTCATTTTTATAACAATAATTGTAATGAAAGAACATGCTGGCAATGTATTTTTAAAACTCGGCCTTCATTATGATCGGGAAGAAGAAATTTTAGATTCTGCCCAGATATCTTACAACAATCTTCTGGTAAAAAAATTGACACATTTGCAATAACATCTTTGTGAATTAGTTTGTAAAGCCACAACGAGTTTTGTTATGCATTTCTGAGAGCTGAAAATTAATAATTAATGTAAAAGAAAGAAATATGGAGCACAGAATGCTGGTATTATAAAGCCATGACATCCACAAAAAAAATACAAATCTGCAGAAAAATGGAATTAGTACAATATAGACTTCAATTTGCTTCTAAAGCCAGAAAAAAAGCCCATCATTGATTTTGATGAGAGTAAGATTTGACTAATTTATCCTGCAATTTGAAATCAATAAGATGCCTTTTCATATTCTGTCCATGTTGATCTGGTTCTGTTAACCTTCCACATCTAACTAATTCATAGCTAATGACTGAATTGGGTAATTAGCCCTGACCAATCTAGATGCTGAATCATGTGACAAGGTAATTTTATGATTAGAACTCAGCCACATCTACCAACAACTAGGATGCAAATGTTAATAGTTATTCTTCGATATTGGATGAGGCTCTGAGCAACTTGATGTAGTGGGAAGTGTCCTTGTCCATGGCAGGGGGGATGAAACTAGATGGTTTTTATGGTCCCTTCCAACTCAATCCATTCTACGTTTCTATGATTCTTAAACTGAGAACCTATAAATCTGTTGTCTTGTGGCAGTCAATAGTATAATTCCATAGTTTACTAATATTAGTAGTAGAAGTAGTGGTAGTAGCAACATAAATTGTTAATTGCAGACATCAAACAAAACAAAAAAACAAAACAAAACACAACTATTAGGGCTGACAGGTTACATTGCAATTACCCCTTTACTTTTAGAATGTCACTGGCTTAAATAACATTTAGTAAAAACCATGCACCAGTACAATTAGGAGTTAGGGGTTGACCTGATGGAAAGTAGCTTCACAGACAAGGACCTGGAAGTCCTGGTGGATGACAAGTTAACCACAAGCCAGCAGTGTGCTCTTGTAGCCAAGAAGGCCAATAGTATCCTGGGGTGCATTAAGAAGACTGTGACCAGCAGGTTGACAGAGGTTCTCCTTCCCCCCTACTCTGCCTTAGTGAGGCCCCATCTGGAGTATTGTGTCTAGTTCTAGGCTCCCCAGTTCAAGAGAGAAAGGGAACTACTGGAGAGAGTCCAATGGAAGGTTACAAGGGTGATAGGGGACTGGACTGATATGGGCATTGCACCACATTTACAAAAAACTTGTGTTGTAGTAACATAGTTCTGCTCTAAAGTCATCCAGATGAGTTATCTTGAAATAATGAGAATCCATGGATGATCAGAGATGATCTGAACCTATTTTTCTTATTGAACATATTCAATAGGTTATTTCTCACTCTGATTCTCCTGTTCCATTTTTCCAGTAAAGCACCACCCTAACCATCATAATGCATCATTGTTAGACTGGAGATCAATGGATGTAATTAGTATTTATATAGACATATATATATATGCATATACATAAATATTTTTCTTTATCTTCCACATAGTGCTTACTCTATCTGCTTGTCAACTTCTCTGGACAAGCATATAGCACGCTGTGAGTGATAGCACAGTTTAAATAGTCCATGATAATAACAGTTTGCTTTAAAAGTCTGGACTTTTTTATTTTTTTTTAATTTATAGCAAAAAGAAATGTATTGGTTTTTTGGGTTTTTTTTTCAGATTTTCATGTGCACTGACCCCTGCAGAGGTGGGGATCTGGTATCTGTTCTGGATCTGTTGAAGTAACAGAATAGAAGCTTTACGAGAGTTATTTTTTTATGTATGAGACATTCATGACTTCTTTCTCTTTTTCAGTAGCTCTCTGAGTTAATCATCCTTCCTCTTTCTTCCAACATGACTTTATCTCTTTCTCCCTCTTTTCATACACTTTTTGATTCCTTTTAGCCTCTCATGACTTGAACTATGATTTTTCTCTGTTAAACATTCATGTCTTTTCTGCTTTTACCTTGTCTTTATTCAACTTGTGCTACGTATGTTCTCTATATAGTTGCAGAAGTGTATCATGCTGCTCATTTTACACATAGCTAAAGCTGAACATTTTCTAAAATCCTTCCTAATTTTTACCCCAGTATTATCTTTGACATTTGTTTCCAAGCTGACTCATATTCAGTTCTTCTCTCTGTTTTCTTACACATCTCTAAGTTTTTGTTCTGTCATCCATCTGCTAAAAACTGAGGTGCACAGTCCAGTCACACATGAACTCTATTTAATATTTTCAGTAAGCTTTCTCACCACAGAGCCATACTTTTCTTAAAGACTGTGGCCTTCATTACTAGTACCTCTAGTTATCCTGATTATTAATTTGAGTATCTTGAAGGCTTAAGGGAAAATCATTCTTCCACATTCATCTAATCTCTTTGATGATGCTCGGCTTGTGGATGCAAAAAAGGCAGGAGAATTTGGACAATAGATACAGCATAACTCCTTATATTTCCGAGCGACTGAAGTTTAGCTATATATTTTGTGGTGATTTACTTTATTTTTCTTTATTTTCAGTATCCATTTGCCACTAAGGTTGGTGAAAGAAATAATTTTCTGTTTATCAAACACAGGGTCATGGAATGGAAATAATATGCCCAGCTCAGGTTATTGCTGAAGAGGAAGCAAAACTACCGTCAAATTTTCATTGATTATATGACAATAATATTTTGCTTAGTAGCTACTCTGTCCTAACTGAAAAAGATAGATCAAGTGTTCTGGAACTGTAATGATAAACCCATAAACAAGCTGTGCAGTCAAAAGATGACACAGATGAATGTGAAATAGGACAAGTAAACCACTGCAATCAGTCTTTGTAAGATTTCATATTAAGTAGGCTGATAATCTACTGTGACTTCTCACAACTTCCTGTCACATAAGCCTTGTACTATCAATATTGCTTGAGTTACTATGCTTTGGAGGAAAAGCTTCACTTAACCCAGGAGACCGTATTGACTTTTCCTTATATTTGAAACTACTTATACCCTTATTAATGTTTGATTCACCTATTGTTGTAATCAAAACACACAGGGTCAATTAGCCTTCAACAGAAATTTTCTTCAAGTCAGAAAATATAATCTTGTACTTTTAACAATGACGTTTAAGAGTAGCATGATGAAAATGGAAGTTCTTTTCTAATTCCTTTGTAGAAAAGGACCTCTCATCATCACTGAGGAGGCCACAGCTGGAGTACTGTGTTAAGTCTAGGGGTCTCTGATATGAGAGAGGCATGGATGTCTTGGAGTGTGACACAAGGCCATGAAGATGCTGAAGGGCTTGGAGTATGTGAGCTATGTAGAGTAGTTGAGATAGATAGCTGGGACTATTCAGCTTAGAGAAGAGAAGGAGCACAGGATCTTATCCATGTGTATGAATTCCTGATGATTGTGGAGAAGAAGTAAAGAAGGCAGAGAAAGACTCTTGTCAGTGGTGCCTTGTGAAATGCCCAGAGGTAACGGGCACACACTGAAATACAGGAAATTCCATTTAAATATAAGTAATTTTATTTTTTTTTTACTGTGAGGATGATGAGAACACAGAACATATCTAAATATCTAAATTTTGTTTTGATTTTGATTGATGTTAAATATCTTCTTTTAGAACATTTAGATCTATAAACTGTAATTTTCAAAAGAATTTTCAGATTTCATTTGTATATTGGACACCTAACTCATTTAATATTGAGAAAATACAATGTTTTGTTTCCTTGTGCATTATAGAAACATTGTTTGGTGTTAGAAAAGCTTTTTATTTCCTACATACTCTTACTTCAAATGTCAAGCTTCTAATATGAATGAAGTCTTTCTATTAGTTCATGAGGGAGTAGTATAGTGAGTAGAAATAATGACATTATAGCAAATGACTGAAGTATATTCTACTGTTAAAGTGGTGCCAAATTCTACAATGCCTTATTTATTAGTGTTTATCATACCTGCACAATACATAGGCTCAGGGAATACTTCTAAGTTTGGCATGTGTTGTCATATTTTCAGGAAGGATTAAAACATAAATGGTGTTGAGGACTGGAGCATTTATCTGTGCTTTACTTTGTCAGAGCAGAATTTTATAACCAAGTGCTGGTGAACCAGAAACTTTCAGAAGGATTAAATACATGAAAAAAAAAAAAAAAAAAAAAAGGGGGAAGCGTTGGGGAGAAAATTGGGAAGCAGTTTGTTCGACTTTGTATTTTTAAATGGGAGTGTCGATCATGTTTCTGTCACAAGAAGACATTTGGGGAGCGACATTGCAGCATCCAAAACAGCAACAACTCTCTGCCTATAGAGAAGGACGTTATATATTACCATGATCAGTGTGTTACTAAAATGTATCAATGGTCAAGAGTCCTTAAGGAAGGACTGTTAAGTTTTTTTGATATATTTGTTAACCCAGTTTGCTAGTTATTTCAGTTATTTCAATTTGTGTACTGCTGGGTTATGCTAGTAATGCATGCATAAAGAAGAGTGAACCAGCACGTCAAGGGAGGTTCTCCTCCTCCTCTATTCTGCCCTAGTGAGACCACATCTGGAGCGTTGTGTCCAGTTCTGGGCTCCCCAGTTCAAGAGGGACAGGAAAAAAAACAAAAAGACTCCAACAGAAAGCTACAAAGATGATTAAGGGACTGGAACATCTCTCTTATGAGGAAAGGTTGAAAGATCTGGGGCTTTTTAGTCTGGAGAAGGCTGAGAAGCAATCTTACTAATGTTTACAAATATCTGAAGGGTGGATCTCAAGTAGAAGGGGCCAGTCTTTTTTTCAGTGGTGCCCTGTGATAGGATGAGGGGTAAAGGACACAAACTGGAACACAGGAAGTCTCAACTTAACAAGAGGAAAAACTTCTTTACTATGAGGGTGATGGAGCATTGGAACAGGCTGCTTTGAAAGGCTGTGAAGTCTCCTTCTCTAGGCACTTTCAAACTCCACCTGGATATGTTCCTATGCAGCCTGCTCTAGGTGAGCATTCTGCTCTGGCAGGGCGGTTGGACTCCATGATCTCCAGAGGTCCTTTCCAACCCCTGTCATTCTATGATTCTATGATAGTTCCGAGAAACAAAGGAAAGGGGTAAGAAAGGACTTAAAATGAATTTTATCCTTAATATTTTTATTGTTCTGGCCTGTTTCTTCAGTAACTAGATTTTTTTTAAAAAAAACCAAACAGCTCGAATATTACTTTTGACTTATCTAAATGCAATAAAACAATAAGAAATAGTAAGGTTGCAAAAAGGTCTGTGTCATACCATGACATCCTTTTACACTTACAATCAGAATGCACATCAGGAGGAATCATGCATGGGATCAAACTAAGCATTTGCCTTGTTATTTTTGTCAGTTTTCTAAGCAGAAATTGGTGACATCAAAAAAAATACTAAACCTTTAGTAAAGAAGGTGCTGTCATCAAGAAACAACAAATGCTGCATTAGCATCTTACACCAGGCACTCCTATTTGGAGTGTCAGAGGGTTTAAATATAGCAATTTATATCACATTATTGTGCATAATAGTGAATCAGGATTTGGATGTTATCGAGGGACTTGTAGCAATTTGCTGTAAATTATTAGAAAAAAAGGCAATAAATATGCTTCATTTGCCTTGATAAAACTATTCATTCTACTTGTTGATGTTTTTCCTTTTTCTTCAGGTAACATAAAGTACTTTTTAAAGTGAGAATTATGTATCTCTTATTCCATTTCAATTACTTTTGAATAATACATTTATTGAGCATTAATCTTTCTTTAGCATAAAAATTCAGAGTCTGACTGTATCTCTTCCTTGCGTAGTTCAATTGGGGAAATGCTGGTATTTCCTATTAATACAAGGAGCTTAGGCTCTCAGTGTAGCTTAGATATAACTGCACTTTAGAGGTGTAAGACAAAAATTATCTAAAAAAATTCTAACCTCTCATGCCATCCAGCATGACCTAGACAGACTGGAGAGCTGGATGGGGAGAAATCTAGTGAAATTCAATAAGGGCAAGTGTAAAGTTCTGCATCTGGGGAAGAAAAACCCCATATATCAGTACAGGTTGGAGGCTGATCTGTTGGAGAGCAGCTCTGGGGAAAAAGATCTAGGAGTCCTGGTGGACAAGAGGATGACCAGGAGCCAACAATGCGCCCTCACGGCCAGAAAGGCCAAGGGCATCCTGGGATGCATTACAAGGAGCGTGGCCAGCAGGTCGAGGGAGGTTCTCCTCTCCTCTGTGCTGGTGAGGCCCCACCTGGAGTACTGTATCCAGTTCTGGCCACCCCAGTTCAAGAAGGACAGGGAACTGCTGGAGAGAGTCCAGCGCAGAGCCACTAAGCTTATTAAGGGAGTGGAGCATCTCCCTGATGAAGAGAGGCAGAGGGAACTGNTGGAGCATCTCCCTGATGAAGAGAGGCAGAGGGAACTGGGTCTCTTTAGCTTGGAGAAGAGGAGATTGAGAGGTGACCTCAGTAAAGTTTATAAATATGTAAAGAGCAAGTGTCAGGAGGATGGAGCCAGGCTCTTCTCAGTGGCACCCAATGACAGGACAAGGGGCAATGGGTGCAAATCGGAACATAGGAGGCTTCATGTAAACACAAGGAAACACTTTTTCACAGTGAGGGTGACAGAGCACTCGAACAGGCTGCCCAGAGGGGTTGTGGATTCTCCTTCTCTGGCGACATTCAAAACCCACCTGGACGCATCCCTGTGTGACCTACTCTACGTGATCCTGCTCTGGCAGGGAGGTTGGACTTGATGATCTTTTGAGGTCCTTTCCAGCCCCTAACATTCTGTGATTCTATGATTCCATGTGTTTGAAGAGCTATAGACCCTTTCTGCATATGAATGTTACTGTTATACTAAATGGTACTAAGCATTACTAAAATGAAGGTACTGTGCATCCCAGCGGAGCTGAATTTCTTAACATCTAAAAGAGACACAAATTTATTTGCAACTCACAAGTAAGGATTGTTGTGACCGTTAAACTAAAAAGTCCCCATCCAGGGAGCTTGTTTGAGTCCACCTGTGCTATTGGGTTCCACGTGAAGAAGAATGTCCATAGGATTCCTGGGGTTTGATTTCTATTAAATAATTATTTTATTTTTTTCTTTTTGCATTCAGTATTAACACTTTTCAAAAATACATGACCATTAGAACAAATGCTAAAGCCCAAAACTGTCCTTCACAATTTAATGTAGGAATCACTAAATTACTGCGTTGAGCTCTTTAATTTTCTGTTTGTTTCCAAGTTCCTGAATCTTGTATTAAACACGAAGCCTTTGCCTCAGCTGCCTGGAATAAGGTGCTCAGGATATTCTGCTAAGAAAGAAACATTTAAAACCATTTAAACTAAAAAAAATATTTCTATTCAAATTTCTCATTTCCAAGAGAAAATAAGTACTTGCACATTGTATAAATATCATGTTGTATAAAAGCTCTGCTTTGGAAGGAAATCTTTGTGTTGATGTAGGCATCAACCTGTCTTTCTGGGTAAATTATGCCAGTATTTCCCATATGTATTCTCTTTTGATATGCATAGTATTAAGTTTGTTATTGTATTTAATGTCCTTAGTCATTTTGCGTTATAAAGTCACGCTTTCAGCCACTCAAAACTTCGACAAACTGTTGATCTTATTAAATTTAAACTAACTTTCAGTGGAATGGATATTGTTTCTCAGACTAATTACTGAAAGATAAGTTGATTTGATTGTGTGTTTCATGAAGAAGCACTAATATATCTAGATTTTGAAGTAGGTATAAATTTTTGTGATGTCAGAAATAAAACTTTTGTAGAAAAAGAAAAATCAATCTCAATTCAGGCAATATATTAAGCTTTTAAGAATTTTTATCCTCTCATGCTCACCTCAGGTTTGGTTAGGTTGACGATTCCTTTGAGGATTCGTGTGAATAAAAAATGCTTAGATATTTCTGACTTGAACAGTCACTCTCCATTGCTTGTGAAGAATGACATGCATGATCTCCACTTCTAGTAAGTAGTGAGAAGTTCTAAGCATGCAGAGCTTCCACTCTCAATCTGCCACTGACCTGAAAACAAAGGTGCTCTTAACTCTAACTTTTATGATATGCAGAGTAGTTGGGATGACACCTGACTTGAATAATCCAAAGGTATTGAGATGTTGCCTTGGATCAAAAGGAGTAACTGGATTTGGGATCTGAGAATAGTTGGAGAAACAAGACTGAAATGTGGAATCAAACATTTTAAGGAAAAGGAGGAAAGTAGAACTTTAGCTAAAACGTCACAATTATAAATAAAAACCTCTGAGAAGTTAGGAAATTCTAGCATTAAGGTTGCCAATAAAAGTGCAAGGAATTATAATGAATAATTTGAAATGAATCATTGGAAATGTTTTGTGTCAGTCAAATGAGCAAGAGTTGGATTTAAATATTACATAGATGACTGGGACAAACTAATTACTTGGGCAAATCTATTGAAATTAAATAATTCTTAGTGGGAATGGATATGGCTCTTTTTTTTTGTGTGTGTGAGTAATATTTCTTCTATGCTTATATTGGAAAAGAAAATCTATAACAATTACAGATAAGTAAGGAATACAATTTTGTGTATGAGTTTATGTAGTTTGATTGGGTCTTCCTGTATTTCTCTCTGTTCCTTAAGGGCACTTCCTCGCCTTCCTTTCACCTTACTAAGTGGCTCTCAGTCTTTCTTGTATTTACCTCTTTTACATGTGTTATTTTAGTAAATTCATTAAAGCTTGTGAGCTGTTTTAATAACATGATAAAAGTGCAATGTATCAGATACTTAATGATACTTGTTTTCTGAAGATTGATTCAATTTGGGCTTTTGGCTTTGTCTTATCCTGGTTTTTAGATAAGAGCAACGTCTCCTCCTCCTAGCTTTTGGGTGCATTTTTCTCTCTTAACTAAAGACATGCTAAAGCATTTGAAAGGGACTGAGGTTTCCATATTGACATTGATATCCACCAAGCTGGATAGTAAGAAGTTATTTTGGAATAACAGGTAGTGTTTAGAAAACTTCCCCTAAATGTTACAAGAATTGAAGATCATACTTCTGAAACTTTTTGAAAGTACAGAAGAAGCATGTGAAATCTCCCTAAAGTAAGGAAAATAAGAAACTTCACAAACGTAAAACAAAAATAGGACAGAATAAATAGCCTCTGTGATTTTTTTTTTACAGAAAATATTTTGTGATACCGATATATAGGAGTCTATTCAGATGGATTTGTTATGCTCACAATATTTTGTCATAGTATGTGACATCTCTGCTGTATCTAAGCAGAACATAAGTTAATATGACAGATAATTGTGAAATGATGGGAGCATAAGCTTCTGCTTCCCAGATATCGCGCATTCCTGTTCACTGAAGTAATTTTTACTCTGTTCCTTTGGACAGTTCAGTTATTTTGATCTGAGGATCAGAAGATGTAAGGCGGGTTCGTGAATATTAAAATACAGTCACCTTCATGTCACTTCTTATCAAAGTTTCTATATCAGACTTCTGTTTTCCAATAATCTTTCAGATTTATACCCATGTAATTGTAGCTAACTCAGGAAAATTTAGAAAAAAAAAAAATAAAAAAGGCCAACTTCAAGCATTTGGGGTTATTTTATTGAAGTAATTCCTTCCAACAACCGTTCTTGCAATGTCTTTTCATGAGTCACTACCCCCTTTTGCATATTTGGCTATATCTTCATTTCTACTCTCTTATCATGCCTGTCCTCAAAGGTATATTTTAGAAATCAATTCCAAAGGAGAATAAAACAGACTTTTGCCTCATTTCCTTCACAATTTAGTTAACTTCATTATCATTGTACGTTCTATATGCTCTAGACATGAATGTGTTACTGATGGGATTCCAGATGATCTTTAATGTTAATGGGAAAATTGTCACTCTGGGGGATTCCTTTATGGTTCTACTTGCTAAATAAGATTGACACTCCCTGAGTCACTGCTTTCAGTACAGGTATTTCATTGACAAGAGTAGCAGCCAATTCATCTCTCACTACCCACCCATTTCTTAAAGTCTTTGAAAGATTTACTGGCATGTATCTTTTTTAAATGCTGTTTTAACACAGTTCCTTCTCAAATGTTTTGCATTTGCTTTTTGGCGCTAATATAGTACTGATGTTGAAAACAATGTCTCCTTTAGCCTGTACACTGTGAACATCTAATATTTTTTCCTGCACCTTGGTCATCAGAGTTTATGTGTGTGTGTTTCTGTGTATATAAATAAAAGTATGTATTTCTAGAACTTGGGCAATAGTTGCATTAAATTTAGCCTTTCTAGCAGATGCATGATACTTGAGTAGGAGAAAAGAAGCATCAGCAGCATGCTCCTTCAATTCTCAGCATAAGTTGATCACTGGCAAAAAGTCCTAATCAGAGACTGGAGAAACGGTAGAAATTTTCTCATACTTTATATTTTAACTTATTGGTAGAAGGAAGAGTAAAGAAAAGATATTTTGTTCAATATAGGATGCAGTCTTTGACTCCATGAAATGTACGTTTCTCTTTTTATTTTTTTCCCTCTTAAATTTGCAACAAATAAAAGTTGTCAATTGTTGCTTATTTTTCCTCCCTTTTACCCCTTCAGAGTTTTGTTTTCCTCTATATCTCTGTATTCTTGTTGTTCTTTCTCTCTTTCATAAAAAATACATTTGTATGCAGTGTCTGCTGTGTTTAAACTTCTTTACACAACATATTATTCCCTGGAAATGTTCCACAGGCTAAGTCCATTAATCTTTTTTTCCCCTTCTCTGTTCTGCGATGTCTGAAATCCTGACATTTTCCCCCACCCTTTTCTCACACAGACACACCAAAATGCTTCTTCCTGCTCTGCATGAAAACATCAAAACATGCTATATGCCCTTGAATAAATTCTTAGCTCTCTTATGTTGTTCTTGGTTCAGCATGAACTGAAAAGTAAAAAATAACATGAGGAAGATACCAGGTAATAAACGAATATTTATTATGTGAATATCCATTATGAAAAAAAAAATGTTTGGCAGGACAGTGACTTAAGCAGTTGCCATTGTGGGAAAACAATAGATGAACAGATGACAGCTGATTCCAGGATCATTCCTGTTGTCGTCTCCTTCTATAACCGATTGGGAAAGATGGACACCTCCAGAGGGAAATTAATCTGTCTGAGATGGAAGAAGTCTCTTTCCATGACTAGTTTAGATTAGTCCCTCAGTATTTGAAATGTGAAAATTAGGTAAAATTAATCATATACCTGACAGACAGATATAAGTTGGAGTTGTAAAGAAGTATTAAAGTATCAAGAACCAGAAGAGGTTTTGATCTTGGACAGTTAACTAAATTGGTCATGGAAAAGCCAATACAGTACCAATGCTGGTACTCGTAATTTGTGGGGATGAATGAATGCCAGGGGAGGGAAAGAAAGTTGCATAGAATGTCTTCCTTTCTGCTGCAGATAGATAGAGACACATAAAATCTACCTCAGGATGTTTTGCATTGCTAATATGTGGTGGAGTATAATGCATTTTCATTAGCTACTCTCAACCTAAGCCAAAAGATGTTATACTGCTTTGTGCAAACTATTCTGGAAGAGAGTCAAGGAGCAGCTTTAGCTATAACATAGAAACTTAAAGTGCTATAAAAAAGTGAAAGTAGTATTGTAACAGTGGCATGTCACTGTGCATGTATTCAACACTGAGTTACATGGGAGTATCTAAGCACCAGCACAGAACCGGACTGTGACAGCAAGGAAATGTTTGGTTTACACAGCAGTTTGTGATTGATCCCACTGAAGCAAAAGGAAAAACTTCCTCTAACTGTAGTGACCTTTTAGATCAGGGCAGCTGTTCCCAGATACCAAAGGTAGAGAGAGGAAAGGTTTTCCGTAAGTCTATTTCTCCTCTCCCTGATGTACTATAGTTCTTTACATATATTGTAACTTTAAATAGCCTCTCATGTATATTCAAAGTATCCTTGTTCAATCTGACAAAGTAAAATAATTTGATATTTAAAAAACAAAAAAGATCAACAAAAAGATTCCCCATGGAGCAGAAAATAAAATGCAAAACTTCATAATACAACTTCTTAATACACTATAGAGAAATAATCTACCTGAAATAAAGACTAATGCAGAAAAAAAAAATAAACCCGATGTTTGAAAATAATCAGTCCTTTGTAAAATAAGGTGACTTGACATAACAAAATTAGGAACTCCTAAAACCATAATCTATCAAGAAGTATTGCAATATGTATATAGGAGAAACACATTTAGACATTTAAAAATAAGTTGGTAAATCTTGAGAAAGTTTGTGTTAATTCAGTTAAAAGAATGGGTATATTTCACATCATGCTTAACCTTTGCAAAATATGTAATGATGAAAAAATATCCTAAATCTAATTTATAGTCTAGAAATTTAAAGTTGTTAAGTAGTGATATTGTCTAGTCATACTGTTCTTCCTTGGATTAAAATTGGTTTTATATAAGTTATTAATTTCTCCATCCATACTGATTAAATGCCTTTGCATTCCTTGCCCATTTACAACAAAATCTGCAATTAGAAATTAAACATAGGAGTCATAAAGATACATTGGTAAATCAGAATTATAAAGATCTTAATCTTGGGGAAATCTGAATTTTAGTAAAATACTTAAAATAAGGAATAAACAATGCAAGTACAATACTGGATGCAGTTAATTATCCTGTATCCTGTGTTTATTTTAACAAATGCCTACACCAATTCTGTCTACACAACTGTGAGAACAGATTGAAATCTGTTATGTTCACCATTAGAATTCTCTTTATTCAGCACTTCACAGGAGGAAGTCTCTGAATAACAGACAACCTGTCTTACATAGCTTATGTTTGAAACACTTAACAAGTACAGTTGTCCAAAGAATAACCTCCCAGACAAAGTTAAAACCAACTGTAGCACAATTTTCTCTTTCTGGAAACCATAACCTAACTTCACCCAGCCTAACATTTTGCCATAATGTCCCTCAGGAGCCTCTTTCCCACCCTACCCCCTTCAGATGGAGTTTTGGCCTTTCTCTTTTCTCAGCCTTAACCTTAATCTCAAAATTTTGTTTGCTTTCTGAGTAAAATGAGCCCAGTTGTTGCAGGAGTGATGAAAGAAAGTTATGGCTACCAAAGCAACTCTAACATCAGGAACTTCATGAATTCAAAGCTCATAGGACTGCACGTGCAGGGTTTTGGCTAGGGTTAGGAGAAGGAGGAAACATGGAGTTCAAGTTGGAATGGGTCTGAAGAGGCAGTGTCAAAGCAAACACTTTGCTGCTGTAAGTCTAGAGTGTGTAGGAGGAAGCCCAGAGCTCCAGTAGGAATAGGACTGAAAAGAGGCTCTGAGAATAAGGTGAGGAATAATAAATGATTTTTTTTTTTTTCCTAAGGAACCATGTGGGATTTTTGTCTGGTGGGAATTTTGTAGTGGTGTGTGAAGGCTACTGATGTGATTCCTGTAAGAAGCTTCAAGAAGTTCCCCTAGCTCCAGGTTCAACCCATCTCTGGCCAAGGACGAGCCAATTAGTGCCTCTGAGATAACAGATTTAAGAGGAGTAAAAGCTGTTTGGCTGGTTCTTTTATTTTGAAGAAGAGTGGGATGTGAGAGAGATACCTATAAGGACACCATCATCAATGATGAAGGATGGAGGTGGGGCATGCCACAGCAGCCATTCTCCTTTGGCCCATGGTGAGATGACAGACTGACCCCTTGCAGTCTATGGAGGTTAATGGCAGAACAGAATCCTATCTGCAGCCTACGATGTACCCCATGCCAAAGCAGGTGGCTGCACCTGAAAAAGTCTGTGACTCTGAGGTAAGCCTGCACTAGAGCAGTCTGTTGCTGTGAGTACTGACACTCTAAAGAGACCCACATTAGATGGAGAAGGTTGTGGAGGGCTGTCTCCTGTGAGAGGGACACAGCAGGGGAGGACTGTGAGGAGCTTTCCCTCTGAGGAGGAAGGAGTAGCAGAAAAAAAGTGACACGCTGACCGAAACTCCCATTCCCTGTCCCCCTGTGCCACTGCAGGGGAGGAGATAGAGAACTGTGAGAAGAGCTGAGTCCAGGAAGAAGGGAGGGTAGGGTGGAAGACGTTTTTAAGATCCGGTTGTATTTCTCACTGTCTTACTTTGATTTGATTGGTAAATTGGTAGTGGTTTGGTTGTTTAAATTAAATTGAACTTGTTTCCCGAAATCAAGTCTGTCTTTTGCTCATGACCACAACCAGTGAGTGAGCCTCAGTCCCTTGTCTGCACCCTTGAGTCTTCTGTTGCATTTTCTCCTCTCCATCCCACTGGAAGGAGATGGGAGTGAGTGAGCAGCTGTGTGGCTGCTCTGTTGCCATCTGCAGGGTCTTAAACCACAATAGGAACATTTCCTTGTTGAAAACTTTGGGCCTACAGATCAGCCATGGGTTAGTGTTTTAATTAAGGCAAGAGAAAGGATTTAATGAAGGCTAGGGTTCAGGCTGTGAGAAAAAGAAAGTCAATAACCGCAGATGAATTTGGGCTGGAAAAAACTACCAAAGGAAACTACTGGCTACAAAAACATCCCTTTCAAATAATTCTGTATCTGTGAGAATTCAAGTGTACCTTTTGTGAAGCTGAGCATGATGTTGAAGTTAGAATTATGCATGAAAGGAAGAGCAATCCTTGGGCTCCCATTGCAGTAGAACTGGAAAACTTCTACCAAGGTTAAAATAGGATTGCCAAAGCTTTCTCCCCTGAAGATCATTTACTGTTTGGAAGGTCTAGGTTCCCTTGGTCTATGACTCAGCCTGGGGTTAAAGCTATGATTAGAACTACAGTAAACTCAGGATTTGTTTGTGAGAAAGAAGCCCGGAGGTCCATCTGGACTGGGGTTGGAGAGAGGCTAAGGAATCAAACTGATGGCTACCAGAAGAATTTTACTCCCAACAATTCTTCATCTTAGTAAAGACCTGGGATGTTGTGTGTAAGGACCCAACGAGGGTTATAGATAGGGTTAAGATTACATTTGAAAGAAAGAGAAAGCCCATGGCCTCCCTTTAAGGTGTCTGAAAAACTTTTTGCCAAAGGCAAACTCCTTAAGGCAGATGATTCTACCCTAAGGCAAAGTCTCTGTAAAGTCTCCAATTTCTGGGATTTCCAAGTCCGTTGTTGTACTTGGAATGGCTGTTATATATGGCTATAAATGGCTGTTCTGAGAAATTCAAGGCTACCAAAAGATTTCTTTTCAGATCAGTTTTTCCTCTGGGACTAGTCTGGGGTGTCCTATGTAAACTATGCTTAGAGACAGGGTTAGGGCTGAGACAATAAGGAAGCCCAGAGCAAAAGTTGCACAGGTCTGGAAAGCTGCTTCTGAAGAAAACAAGGACTGAAAACAATGGAGCTCTTCTGTCTTCTACCAGCCTTAATTCTCATATTCACCCAAGCACTGGGCTGAGCCTTGCAAAAGACACCCAGGTCCTCACCAGTAAAGAATTCTCTAGGGGAGAATTTCTTCCATCAAACTCTCTCCAGCCCCTTTCAGAGTGCTGTTCCTGGATTTGCCTTTCCTGAAACCCATGCAGACTCTAGAAGGTTGATATGTAGATTTGCTTCTTGTGACCTCTTGTTTGTGACCATATTATTTTTTTGTCTGTGGATACACATACTGTCACTTCTAAAAAAATGGTGTTAGCTCTTAAGATCACAAATCAAGCTGAATTTTTTGCTTTATTTTCCTCTTTACATATGTGCAAGTTCGTGCTGACTTTGACCTCGGTTTATAATGGTCTTGTTTTCATCTTTCTGTGAAACAGAACAAAATGTCAGCAGGTGACAACCTGCGCATACTTGACGCCATTCTATAATTTAAAATTGCTAAGTGAAGACCATTTTCTGAGTTCACCGGTTTTCCTTGTTAAAACTTTTAATTCATTCTTTCTAAAGAACTTATGTTATTCTACAGGCCACTACAATAGGTGAGACAAGGACAAGCATTTACTGAATTTTACTGAAGACACTTTTATTCATATGTATTAAATTATAGATAGCAGTGTTTGACCATACACTGACGTACACAGTGTGACAAAAAAGGCATTTTAGAAGTAGGGTTGGATACTTAGCTGTAAAGCTTTATTAAGAAAGAATAACAGTGAAAAGCAATCCTGTGTTCACTCACAGATATATGCAGGCTTTGTTTCAAGGTTTATTTTATTCTACCTTACAAATATATATAGTAATTAGATGTTACTGGTTGGCAGAGAACATTATAAAGCATCCCTTAAACTCTCCAGATCTTTGTTACCTTTCTAACTAAATTTCAAGAAATTTTAATGTAGTTATCTGTAACATTTGAGAAAAAATATCCACGTTTTTTAGTCAAAACACACATAATACTGAGACTAACCTTCAAAACAATAATAGAATTGGAATTATTGCACATTGGTTGCCCTTTGCTAATGTCATAGTTACTCTTTTTAAGGTATCATCCACAGTGTCTGTAGTGTATACAGGTCACATTTTCTCTGAGTTTGGGCAGCATTTTTGGTGTATATTTTATTTGTTATTTAACTGACACATTTGTTCTGGTTTGAGTTAGAACATAACTAATTCTGTTCAGTGATTTTATTTTTCATCTAAGTCTCTTCTAACCAACTACTGTTTCTGAAGTTAGTGGAATATTTTTGCAGACAATATCTACTTATAGAAGGGAGTAGGGATGTAATTCTCCCCCTGTA
>VWZK01003256.1:0-15956 GCA_013396935.1 Baryphthengus martii
TAATGTGTGAAGTTTTCTATCAATGTGTACAGTGTGGGGAGGTAACTGTAGGCAAACCATTAGGTGTGCTTATCAGATGCACAGAACATCTCTTGATGAACTTTCCAGCCTTGATCACTTCTGCCGGGAACAGGCCATCGTCACATTCCCTTCTGCCGGGAACAGTTAACTACTGAGATAAGCCGGAGAATGAGGGTCTGGACCACGCCTGGTCTCACTCCACATTCAGTGTCAGCACAACATGGACCACTGGATCTCCACTCCACCTCAGTGTCTGCTCTAGACACTAGATGCTTATCAACAGTGGTAAGTTTCGATGGTTTGTGTTTTCTGCTTCCAAATGTTTTGTGCTTTCCGATTCCAACACCAGTCTCTGCTAAAATTTTGCTGTTCAAATGTTTTATCAGGGACTAATTTTTTTCATGTAATTTCATTTGTACCAGAAGACAGTACAATGTCATAATAAATTCAAACTACTCGCTTAGAAATAGTCCTGATATTTGTTAAGTGAAACAAATTTTCTTGCCACTTTTGTGTTCCAGGATATATGCTGCAATATACAGTTTTATGAGTAATGTTAGCAAACACTTCTAAAAAGTGTAGTCACTAGAGGTTAAGCTGACATGTTTGGCTGGCACTATGTATAAACAAGGAGTCACATTTTTAAATTTAATTCAGGATAAAAACCCCTCTTTCTTGCCATTTTCTCACCACAACAGACTTTCTGTGTGTGAAATAGATCCTTTTAAAGGCCTAAAAATCTGATGGGCATCCAGCTTCTGTCACTTATTACTTAAACACTCTTGGATGCAAGCACTATAACATGTCTGTCCACTGCCAGACATACTTTTAAAAAATAATATGTTGGGTCAATCTATCCATCAGCAGAGCTCTCATTCACCACTCTGGAAAGAGCTGGTGTCACAGCCAAAGCTAGATCATAGGTGTCCTTTTTTGCTAACTCTGAACTGTGAAAGTCTCGTGATCAGCTCTCACTTTCTCTCAAGCACTGTTGAAAACTTGAATTTAAGAAGTACAGAAGAGCTTTACAAAGGAATTGATGTGCATGGGTGTTCACTCAAGAACTTTTTCAGTTGGATCCAATCAAACCATCTGTTCTTTCAAAGGTTTGGTTTTACTTCCAGGTATCTTATTTTCCAAGAACTGTGATCATAGAATCACAGAATCACAGAATGTGAGGGGCTGGAAGGGACTTCAAAAGATCATATAGTCCAACTCACTTGCCAGAGCAGAATCACCTAGATTACGTCACACAGGAATGTGTCCAGGTGGATTTTGAATGTACTCAGAGAAGGAGACTCTACAACCTCTCTGGGCAGCCTATTCCAGTGTTTTGTTACCCTCACTGTGAAAAATTTTTTCGTTATGTTTACATGGAATCTCCTATGTTCCAGCTTGCAACCATTGCCCCTTGTCCTATCATTGGACGTCACTGAAAAGAGCCTGGCTCTGTCCTCCTGACACTCACTGCCTATATATTTATAAACATTAAGGAGGTCACCTCTCAGCCTGCTCTTCTCTGGGCTTAAGAGACCCAGCTCCCTCAGCCTCTCCTCATAAGGGAGATATATGACACCTGTGTCTCTCCTTTGCATGTACTTATTTAATATTGTTTATACTCTCCTTCTTGACAGTAGCCCTGGAGGTTGTTTCAGTGTTTTTATGCTGCCTGAACCAATGACCTGATACTTGACCTTGTACAGCCAACTTTGTCCACATGATGATCAACTACCTCACCACTCTGACAAAGTAATGACTCAAATACATTGTCCATCCATTATCAACACAGATTTAAGAAGTGGCTAGTAAGAAAAATTTAGGACTCATACTTGTAAGTACATAATCCCAGTGAGTCCATCGCTCCAAATATCCAGTCACTCATTACAGCACAGTATGTGATAATTTTCTAAGAAAATAATAGCTAATACTGGAAGGAAAAAAAAACTCTAAAAAAAAAAAAAAAGGTCGAGAGAGAATAGAAAAGTATCTGACCTGAGCTCACTATGTATAAAAATTGCTACGGTACTGCAAATGTTGGGGTTTTTTTCAGTCAAAGAACAGCTAAGATTGTCATTAGAGCTAATTGTTAGTTTAATGCTTTTGTGCTTAACCTAGGAATTTATTTTCCTGCTTTTTTTACTGCTTTGCTGGTGAAATAAATTTCAGTAGGAAATGACAGGATAGTTAAAACAAATGTCTTTCCATGGGGCACATCACTGATTGCTGTTATGTTACCCTGATATGGCAGGGCACCAAATCTTAAGAAAGAAGAGTTTTAATTAAAGTAAGAGGGAGCACTTATTGCCCTCTAGAGACAAGCCTGATAGAAAAGTTTGTCATTTTGATTTGGGCTATGCTTCCAGTGCAGAGAGATCATTTTAAACCAATGCATTTTCCTTAGTAAGTAATTGAAACATGCTCAGGTGCAACGATGAGAACAAATGTCACGAAAAAGATTTTCTAGGCAAAGTCGAGCAGCCTTTCTTTGGATTAGTAAATCAGATAGAGTTTACTACACAAATGGAAACATAATCATTGTACTGCTGAATGGAGTGATGCGTCAGTGCAGAACTGCACTTCTGATTCAATAGTAGAGGAGAGCACACAGACCTCAGCCAAGGCTCTGGTAGGCACTGTACAGGCTCACAGGTAGATCCAGTCCCTGCTACAGCTTGCATACTTTTTTTTTCTTCTGCAGATAGCTTTTCTGAGCATGTCAATTTCAATGTATTACTATAGTTTAGTTTTAAATTAAAATCACAGTCTATAACTTTGATACGGGTGGTTTAATACACAACAGAAGAAGGAAATTTGCTCGAATGCCTTTCACTCAGTTCCTGGCAGTTTCTCACTTTTGAAACAATGTTACGACATTATAGAGAGACTAATTGCTTGGTGGCCAGTGCATTTTTGCATGTGAGTGTTATGCAAACATCCACACACAAGTAATAGTCTTATAACAAGAGGGTAGTAGAAATAGTGTCATCTATTGCATCGAAGGTCAGCATAGTTACTACACTAGTGCATCAACTCCTGCATTTCAACTGTGGTATAATTGTGATGTTAAATAACAGTGACCTTTTAAGTGATATCACAGATGTTAGCATTAAGGAAAGGACTCACAACAATGTAAGTCTACAGTGACATGATAGAAAAGATGATTTTTTTTCTTACAAGGAGGAAATATAAATATACAAGGTTGTCCTGATGAACTATTCCATTTGAGGTCTCACGATGTACTGCAAAGAGGTTATGGTAAACTGCCAGTCTTCAGATTCTGTACATACTTCAACTGTTTGAAACATGTAAAAGCAAAGGTAGCATAAGCTTTAAGATGCAATTTACAATAAAGTCAACTCCTTCTAGTTATGCATTGAAATGCTGAAACTAATTCCAATATGATGGATGTGTCTCTCAATTTCTGTAAATTTTATTCATGTTAGACTGGGGTGGTGGGGAGGGGGGGAGTAGAACGCATTTGTTGCACAGCATAAACTTTATGGATGCTGGAATTTAAGGAATTAAGTTTGAGGACAGAACTGAGTGGAACTTCTGGAATATAATCTCATATTCTCTGAGCACATACACAATAACAGAAACAGCATTCCATTTTTTGTAACAAAACAGTTCTGAAAAACAAACATCAGCAAAACGTAGTGTAGTCCTTTTGTGATACGTTCACAGAAATCCTCACTGAGTTTTTGTTGTGATAGATGTGTTTATACACACTTTTTTGATTAGTTATTGAAAACAACCATCATTACCATCCTACAGCAGTTAAATCAGAGCCTCATCTAATAAATAAAGCGTAATGGATAATGAACAACATTTCCCAGCAATCAAATTAGCATGCAAAACACTTTGTGTCACCTCTCAGGCACCCCTTTGGAAAAAAAAAAACAGATCATAGATTCCGATTTAATGTAGTCCAGAATCTTGATACAGCAGTGCTGAGATTTGACTTCTCATTCATCTAATTTCAAGAGCTTGTGGCTACACAGGCTTCAGTGGCAGCTTTCAACCTATGGAAATTTCGCCTGCTGTGATCCTAATGCTGGGGTATTGGGTAATTAGTAACAAGTGGTAACAGATGAGATGAATTGATTTGGATCCATGTTGTGGTTTTTATAGGAAGCATTGATTGGAATCTTGGAGAATATGAAGGATCTGTAAGGTTGTGACAAATGAAGTTGTCCACTCATGCTCACAGTAAATAAATCAGATGTCATTTTTAAAAAGCAAGTAAGTACCTTCTGGCAGATTCAGAAAGATTAGCAAATTATTCCTTATCTGAAATGTATTAAAGGTAATCATAAGCAACCTGAGTGCATGGACAATGCAGAGAATTCAGATCTTTTCTGAGATCTAGGAGAGATATACAGGTCCCAAATGGAAGCAAATTTTTGTGTACTGGAAAAATCCAAGAGTGCTGAAATTGAAACCATTTACAAAATCACAGAAGAAAGAAAATATGGCTATAAAAGGTAAAGAATACTCCACCAAGATGAGAGATGTTAAATATTAAGAAGAGAGAAAAATATACATTTGTTAGTATATCAATAATAATTTCAGTGCGATATTTATCCCAAAAATACCTCCTTGCAATGCAAATTCCAGTGGAGCATGGAAAACAAGAAATTTGAGCTGGAACTCAGACTGTGCAGAACTTTTCTTGACAACTCTACAGTATGAAAATTTTTCTTTAGTAAATGCCTCCACATTAAGGCGGCATATGTATCATAACTAAGTAGTATTTCACCTATAGAAACAGAGTGAGTACTAAGTAGATTTAATGGAATGAAATTAATACATGGAAAATTTTGTCTGAGTGCAAGAGAAAATTCCTCCTGGGAGATTACCTTATAACTCACTCAGTAGTACTAATTTTATCTTTTTGTCTCTCCAAATTAGCTATAAGAGACATATTTCTTGAGGAACAAAGCAAATTCATTATATCATTAGCAACTCTATCCACTAAACTGTATAGGACTGTTAGAGAATTATCTGGATGCCCTAGATTTTTTCAGCATGCTGTATATAATTGAACAAAACACAGCTAAAATTTAAATGAAGTTATCAGTAAACTCCGTTGTGTTACTCTAATATATGTAACTGTAAACTTTAAACAAGTGCTACTGATGAACACTGAGCTCTAAGAGCAGGAAAAAAAAAATCACTAGTCTTTGTGTTGATCCATAAATTATTTTTTTTTTCCTTCCAAAAGGATTTAAAAAGCCTTCAGTAAAATTGGATGAAAGAACAGAAAATGTTTAAAGTAAGAAAAGGCTTAAATATATGAAAATCAAAATAAAAAGATACATGAGAAAAAGTATTAGTCCAAACTACTCAGCTTTCATGGTATAATTATGTATTTCAATGTGGGATGTAATTTATATGCTGCTGTTAGCAATCCTGATGTCAAAATAGACAAAAAAAAAGCTTACAAATATTCATACAACTGCCTTCCAGTAGGAAAAATGCAATTACACATTTTTTGCAACCTCTGGCTACAAGGAATAGCAGCAGCAATTTGATTTTAACTTCCTCCAACCTTGCCTAAGTGGCATAAAGATCTCCCTTTTTACAGTGACACATATCCACATGTCGACTAATATTAAGCCCAAAGAAAACCTCAGAATATTAGGAGAAAAAGTGAAGTTTCTGACCACTGAAAAAAAGAAATGTAATACCTTAAAACAAAATGTCATAAGGCAAGAGGAATTCTAAATTAATTGGAAGCCTAATGTCCTTTGGTAGAATGCAGCATGCTTCTTAACTGCAACAAAAATGTCTATGCTGCACTCTACTTGCTCTGATAAATTGCAGACTCAGGTTATGCCTTTCCAATATCTGGGCAAAGCATTAAACCAGGAAGGGGCTGGGAGAATTTTGAAAGTATTGTTTTCTCTTATTTTTTGAAATACTTAATTTTTAATTTACTTAATTACCCGCAGAAGAAGTGAAGATTCACTTAGGGATTTTGAGGAGAGGAGTTTATGGACATAGAAATAGCCTTGATCTGCCACAGATAATGTGCATTACAATTTCAGGTATATTGTAAGACCATCTTTTCTCTTGGGCATTAAAGGGGGGAAAGTCAGCTCCTGCTTGACTAATCTGATCTCCTTCTATGACAACATGTGAATGAGGAAAAGGCTGTGGATGTTGTCTACGTAGGCTTTAGTAAAGCCTCTGACACTGTTTCCCACAGCATCCTCCTGGAGAAACTGGCTGTTCGTGTCTTAGATGGACATATGCTTTGCTAGATAAAAAATTGAGAGTGGTGGTGAATGCAGTTAAATCCAGGTGACAGGAGATCACAAGTGGTGTTCCCCAGGGCTTACCACCAGGGCCTCTTGTCTTTAATATTTTTGTCCATGATCTAGATAAGGGGATTGAGAGCACCCTCAGTAGGTCTGCAGATGACACCAAGCTGGGCGGGAGTGTTGATCTGCTTCATGATAGAAAAGCTCTGTAGTGGGATCTGGGCAGGCTGGGTCGATGGTCCAAGGCCAATGGTATGATATTGAGCAAGGCCAAGTGCAGGATACTGCGCTTGGGTCACAAAAACCCCAGGTAATATTACAGGCTTGGAGAAGAATGGCTGGAAAGATGCCTGACAGAAAAGGGATCTGGAGAAGTTGGTTGATAGGTGGCTAAATATAAGGTAGCAGTGTGCCCAGGTGGCCAAGAAGGCCAACAGCTTCCTATCTTGTATCAGAGGTAGTGTGGCCAGCAGGACTTGGGATGTGATTTTCCACTGGTACTCAGCACTGGTGAGGCTGCACCTTGAATACTATATTCAGTTTTGGGCCACTCACTACAAGAAGGACATTGAGGTGCTGGAGCGTGTCCAAAGAAGGGCAACAAAGCTGGTGAGGGGTCGAGAACACAAGTCTTACAAGGAAAGGCTGAGAGAACTAGGGTTGTTTAGCCTGGAGAAAAGGAGGCTCAGGGAAGACCTTATCACCCTCTATAACTACCTGATAGGAGGTTCTAGCAAGGTGGTGGTCGATCTGTTCTCCCAAGCAACAAGCAATAGCACAGGAAGAAACAGCTTTGAATTGCACCAGGGGAGGTTTAGGTTGGACATTAGGAAAGGTTCTTCACAGAAGGGGTTGTAAAGCACTGGAACAGGCTTCCGAGGGAAGTGGTGGAGTCACCATCCCCAAAGGATGTGTAGATGTGGTGCACAGGGACATGATTCAGTGGCGACCTGGGAGTTCTGGGTTAACGATTGGACTTGATGATCTTAAAGGTCTCTTCCAACCAAAATGATTAAATGATTCTCTTCTCTGATAAATTAACTGGCAGTTTAATGAAAGAATACTGCTTTCCCATAGGTCAGACACCACAGAGGACCTTACAGCTGATAAAAGAGACCAAGAGAATGGTAACTTGGATTCAAATTGCATGTTTTAGCTGTAACACAAAAGCTCCTCTAGAATAATGTAGACACAGCTTTGTACAAATGACTCATTAGGACAGGGCTTTGTGTCCTCCCTGTTCCAGAATGTCAAGCAAAAGAATTAATTAGCAGAAAGCCTTTAAGTTACATGACTATTTCTCTAGGAGAAACTGTGGGAAAATTTAGCTCCCTACTGTCAGCGTATCATGGGGTCTTGTGCATACATCAGATAGAGACTTTAACTCTTATGAAATGTGAGTGTTTATGCTAATTAATTTGAAGAAAAGGTCAAGTCCATCCTAATAAGTAAATTGAACTGGTGCCTCCACCTAAAGGTTGCCAGAAAGGAATATGATTATACACATTTTTAACATATATCAGCTTCATCGTGGCTTTGTCTCTTTTCTGTGAAAGCTGCATTTTGCAGAGCTGCAAGAGCCGGAGAAGAAGTTTGCAAATTGAAAAAAAAAAAAAAAAAAATAACCGAGCAACACCTCTGTTGGGTAATCATATCAGAAGATTGTTTTATATAATCATGTAATTACCACAATATTTATTCCACTACATTAATAAAAGTTCCTGTCTTTAAAACATGCCCTCTGCAGGTATACCCCTGGGCCAGCAGATTCAGGAACCTGCAACATTCTAAATCATCTAAATTTCAACTAGATAAATAGAAGTTTTTTTTGTCCTGGAAAATGGGGAGAAAGGAAGGGGGATGACTACTGTATGATGAAAATAAGCAATTTCCTTTACCAGTAATCTTTGAACTTCCATTCCTGTTATTTGTGATGCTTGCATTTGAATAAGGTCTTTATCTTTCTCAATACGGCTCTTACGTAGATGGAATTATACATCTTCCTCCAAAAATTCCTATTTCCACCAACAGTATCTGCAATTCAGCCTAGTTTATTTGCTGGGTTAGTTTTTTTTAAAGCCCAGGAAACCAGATGTTTCTGTAGAAAGGTAGAAGAAAATATTTCTAAATAATAGCTGGTCCCTTTGACAGAGTAGTAAAATGTTTGCATGCTTTCAGCTGTGAGTAATTGGACTCCAGAGAGACCTGTCAGGAAAGGATCCCACAGAGTAAGCCCATAGGCTTCTCCTGGCTTGGAACACAAATAACCAGACCTAGTGTCAAGGGCATGCAGGTAAATGGGAACTTTTATGGACTGAAGGATTCCCAGACTTCAGAGAGGCAAGCAGGACTAGGATAACCAGACACTGCTAATTTGTTAATGCCATTCAGTGTAGTTGCCCCTCACTCTGTGCCTGGTTTTAGAGGCACTGAGCCACACGTAGTTTCTCTGCCATCCATGCCTCACATCTTTCTTCTGCCCAACAGCTCACTGAGGGCATCAAGCAAGTGGTCTCAATGGCTAGAAATCCAGTGGTTTGAGGAATGTCAGACACTATTCTGGGACAACTGCTCCTGACTAGGCACATCTCCGCTTTGCCTACAATGCCCGAAAAATCCCCAAACACTTGGCCCTTTCTTTTCAGTAGATTATATGGAAGAGACTAGCAGAATATCTCTGCTATCCCTTACCTCCATGGCCTAGAAAAATAGAGGCTAGGAAGGCAAAGGGCTTTATTGCTTATTCCCTTTTAAGGGAGTATGATAATCCTCAGGAGAGGATTGAACTGTGTACAAGGAGCAGCGAGAATAAAGCTGGGAGAACCCATTTGTTTGATGCTAATCTTAATATAGCCTGGAGGGGGGGAGAGAATATAGGAAAAGGCAGAGGGGATGAAAGCAAAAGAGACTAGGAAGAATTAAAACAGGACCACATATAAGACAGAAAATTATTTATTTATTTTTAAGAAAGTAATCAATATAGGGAAAAAAAGGCAGTACACAAAAAATATAAAAAGGAAATAAATAACTCTCACTAAAAAAAAATCCAAAACATTAAAAGTGTGGAATAAAGGACCTGCTTTGCATATGCTATGGAAAGAAAGCAAAGCTGAGCAGGGTGGGAAAAATACTTCAATACAACAGAGTGTATACCATAAAACCAAAAATGTTGAAGTACTCTGCATCTGCCATGGCACATGGGCAATGGGTTAAACACTTCATGTGCTGTTGTTATTTGACTCATTCACTGTGCAAATTTTACTTGGAAGATACCACTGTATTGTACTTTTATATAGAAAACCCAATCCTTTCCTACATGTCAGATAGTACACCCAAACCTATCTGAGGTCTGTTCGCTTTCTCCAAAGTAAGGGGATGTTGTGCTCTAGTGACTCTGAGTTGAATTCATTTTGGGTAGAACCGATATTCTCCCAGGTGTTTGTATCCACTTATGTAGTAACTACTGGCAAGCACTGGCTTTCAGAAAATACACTTAAACAAAAAAGCAAATTCTAAGGACTTTTGAGGTTTTAAATTATATTTCCCAAAGTTAACATCTGATTGTTACTCAAATTAAGAACATAATGATCCCTGAAGACATGAAAATAAAATGCCAGAGTAGTGCACATCAGTATTAATAACAGTCAAGAATCAAATCCTTAAAATGTAAAACCAAACATGGATCAGTTGCACAATATTTAGTTTCCTACAAATAGTGGCAGTAGACTTGTTAATATTATGGTAGCTGATCAGTAATTTTTTTGATTCTGTAACAGCTCCAGTTCCTGGTTTGATAATTGTGTATTAGACATCCCTGAAACAACTGCTTTCACACCAAACAAAGCAAATAACTTCTCTTTTTGTGTGGTCTCACCAGATGACAAAAGCAGCATGATCTAGAACATTTATAGGAGTTTACAAAATAAATCTGAGATGCTTGATGGAACTTAATTTTAACTTGTGACATAAAAAAAGCCTGGGCTTAATCCTATAACTTTTAATCAATATTTAATAAAAAATAATAAATTAATTTAATACTTTTTAAATTATCTGCTTTACATTGAGTTGGAAAAAATAATAGTATACTTTACCAATAACTTGTTGCTTATTTCCTATTAAGTTTTGATACAGTGATTGTTAACCTAGAGCTGCAGTTGATTTATTCCTCCTCTTTGTTTAGATCTGCAAATACCTACTGATGGAGGTCAACTACTATGTCAGAAATAACAGTGCAGGACAGTGTTCCCACTAACGAGAGCAGACATTCTGGAGGAAACTTAAAGCACGAGCTGAGAGTAAGTAAAAGAAATATTTAAGATAAAACTAAATCCTAAATTCGGAAGAAAATGCTGTCATTTTGAAGCCAATAATTTCTGAACGAGTAATGGTTTATGGCTCAGTCAAAAACCTTATAATCTTCAACTGCAGTGAATCTGGATAATGAGCATGAAGCTGAGGGCCAGCGTATCAGTACTCTGCAACTCTCCTCCTGAGTGACAGAAAGACTAATTCACTGGCTTAAAACTCTCAAGAAGAAAGTGATGAATCCATGCTTATATCCAATACCTCCTTAATACCCTACCTGGAGTAGGAAAGTTGCATTTGTTGTACCCTGAGGAATTTCCTGCATTTGTGGGAGGCTGTTGCCCTGTGAAGAAGTCCTGCTCCATGCAATAGCAGATGAAGAAAGATGTAGAAGCCAGGGAAAGATTAGTCCCTGACTTTGAAGACAGTTGCATGTGAAGAAAATATCAGGTAGTTCTCTTAATGTTTCCCATATGTAAAGAAAAGAGAGTAAGTAATTATTATATTTGTGCTGCTAACATCGAGCACAAGCCACTAGTGGATTCAAGTGTTTAAATCCTGCCTAATCATGCACGAGCTCCTTAATCCCAAAATATATGGGGTCAGAGTGTTTACTAGGCTGCCCTATGAAGTCCACATTAGACTTTTCTTGTCTCCTAAAAGGTCTAGTCCAGTAGTACATCACTCTTGATACCAGGACTAGATCTCATATGTAGGACTGAGTTGCCAAATTTACAAATAGCAACTTTCTGACACTAGAATTCAGAAACTAGAATTTCCTGAGCACTAAAGAGTCCAGCTGCTGGGCATGCACAGAAATGCCCCAGTCTGGCACAGCTGAGATTACCCAAGTTGAGTGTAGCCAACACTTGCTTTTGTTGCCTTGATTTAGCAGGCAGTTTGGGGGAATGCATGCAGACCTGAGATCCCCGCAAAATCCAAGTCCTTCAAATATGGTTTTTTCCTACTTCCCAGGTGAGTGCTCTGACACTATCTTTTCTAAGTTACCTTGCTCATGCCTGGAAGGAAAGGCTGCAGGCACTAATAATGGGGAGAGGGTTCTGAACAGCAGGAAGTGTTTTCTGATCCCCTACTTGAGGGATCAAATTTAAGATAACAGACACAGGGTTTGCACCTTCTACCAGGTAGTATGTTCATTATGTCTGCGTGCAATGTACAAAAATATAGCAAGACAGTGCCTAACTTGTTACTGGATGTTCTTTTTTCTCTTCTGGTTTCATGTCCTTTACACTGTTCAATGCATAAAACTATACCTCTGGGCCATTAATGATGGGAAAATGTAAAACTATGAAGATAATGCATTAAGGCCATTAATTGCTGAGTGAATAAGAAGGGCAAAGGGTTGATAGACATAGTAGAGGAAGGCTGAAATCTAACTAGTCCCTCTTCCATGATAGTACCACATTCTTTTACAAACCAATGATGTCTTAGAAGTTATGTTCAACAGTTGTGCTATTCTGCTCTCTGGAAAAGAGCCCAATGGTAGTTTCTCTATAGCAGCTTACAGCCAGAGATGACACCTCATGCAGCTAACTGCTAAGAATTCTCTAGTGTTTGGTGCTCAACACAGGACTAAATATCAGAAGAAATCGTTGTCAATCAATCTTTCTTGGAGCCTGCCATGAAGCTATAAGACACAGGTCTTGAAGTCCAAATACACATTACTCCACAAAAATTCCATTCTGTCATGCTTACTCTAGTAAACAGCAAGACTTTCTTTTAATGAAAGTGGATTTTTTTTGCTTTTTAATGATTATTTTTAAATTCTGAAAAGACATCTAGTAAGTATATTCTGGGGAGTAGGATTAATTTTTTGTTCTTCTGTTCTTAGTCAGTGCAAGCTTTAGGGTAAGAAAAGCATCATTATTGGGGAATTTTTTGCTTTCTTCAAAATTACATAATCATTACCAGGTTTATCATTCTTCGTCTTAGTGTCCAGACAAGCATAAATGCTATCAGATTTATAAAGTCTGTATGAGGAAGAGACTTGGAGATTCAGTAGCTCTGTCCACTGGGATGGAACACTCACCTGTCAGGGCTGGGTTCACACAAATGTGTTTGTATAACAGACCAAAATGAGGCTCCTGGCAAGCACACATCCTGTTATTCACCTCCTGCCCATGGGATTCACACCTGGAAACTAGTGGCTCGTGCAAAAGGACAAGTTTAGGCTAATGAGGATTTAGTCAGGAAAAAAAAAAAAAGGTTGATCTATTGTGTGATTTAAAAGAATGAATGAACTACCAGCATATTTTCACACTAACTTTGCCCATGCTAGGCTTTCATCCTATGTTTTCTTTTAAATAATACCAAGTACATCATAGTCCCCCTGAAACTCCCCTGGACTTAACAAAATTCATGTCTGTGGATCACCAAGAAAGAAGAAAAGACAATACACACAGGTGCATCAACACTCAGCTATTACCTTGTGTCTGAGATACTTTTGAACCACATACCTGTCTTGCCCAAAGGGAAACAGATTTGGAAGTTATGGAAGACCACTTTTTTCACAGTCTAAACTTCAGAGAGGATGCTTGTCTACTGATCCTACCATGACTCGGTCACAGACATCAGTTAACTTCTGAAGACATAGCAATTCATGAAAACCAGGCTGTGCTTATTCACTGCAGTGACCACACCAGAATTACCCACACGGTCCTGAGGACTTAGAAGGAAAATGAGGTTAGTTCCCTCAGACCCTGTATGACACCAAAGACTTTCGTCTCAATAAAGAGGCAGTTATGGCTTACATGGATTTAGAAAATCTTGATGTTTACATCAGTGTTCAAAATTGAGCTGTAATATAATATTCACCAGAGGAAACAGTTTCTAACAAGTCACTCAAAATACTTTAATACACTGTTCATACAAACAGTTATTAATTAACAAGTCCAGAATAGAAGATGACATCCGGTTTAGCAAAGAGATATTTGCATCTCAAGAAAGAGGATAATTGTTTATTCTGCTTTAGAGGAAATTCAAGATCATTGTCAGATAAAGGGGAAATGAAATTTGCTCATGGAAGAAAGATGAAATCTGTCCAGAACTGACAAAGGACTTCAAGGGAGCTTGACTAGTATGGAGCCTTCACTAATGAATGCAATTTGAAACATGAGGCAAGTGCAAAAAAACAGCTTCTGACAGTCATCTCATCAGAGAGCAACTACAGTAAGTCAGCTGAACAAGGAAGATAGAGACACTTTTCTGATTTAATCTTGCTATAAACAGATTAAGGCAGGTTTTTATTCTGTTTTTTCATCTGTGTCTTTTTTAGACATCCGTAACTTTTTTATATGTTGAGTGGTGTAAAATACATTAAAAAATTGTTAAACTTGGCTTGAGCAAGGAGTGATTTTGAGGTAGCTGGGTAATGACAAGGCCATCAGGAATATTGCTGGTGATACAAATCTATAAAGCTGGTTCCAGGATTCCCAGCAAGTGTCTCAACTTCCCATCATCTGTCCTTTAGAGTACCCAAAGGGTGGGAGAACAATGTCTGTGAAAGCTTGCTAAGCTCAATAGAGAGCAGAGAACTATTTTACGTTCCCTGGAATGGCTCAAGATATGAAGGAAGCAGCATGCTTGAACCTCAAGGCCAATAACCCGTATGAAAACACTAAACAAGCCAAAGCAGAGATATGAATACTCGCACACAATGATCCAAACGGTTGTCACTATTCCTGGTGCAGCCTGGGCCCAGGCTAGGCCTCCAGACAAAGTATGGACGCTGTTCAGGAGGAGTCTGAGGCTAGAATGTTGCCTGACATGTTTAAGGGTATCGATGTGGCCTGATCCATCAGGTCAAGTTAGTTGGATAAGCCTTTCATTCTAACTATGAGTTATTTCTGTATCTTTGAGAATTTGGAAATAGTTAACTCTGAGTAGAAACAAATGAACAATGTCCTGAAATGCAAGGCATATCAACTGGTCTCTATTCTTTAACTAATGGATTCCTGAGAACACACTCTGACCCTGTAAATCTAGTAAAATATTTCAATACTACTTAAAGCATTACAATTTTAAAAAGCAGCTCAGACTTATTTTGAATTTTATCTCAGTAGTATTACAAAAACTTGTTTTTTTAAAAAATATCACTATTTAAGTTGGAATTGTTTTCACAAATCCCAAACCTGAATTATTCCAGACAACCAGTAATCATCTGCCTGGACTCTTTTCAAACTACAATCCACATGGCCCCTATTGTCTCTTCGCACTGTAGAGACCAAAGTTTCCTTTGAACTTTGACAACATACGTCTTTGCTTCAGACAAACCAGAACTGCTTGCCTTCTCTTCTGTACTTAAGTACATCTTCTGTGATGCCACTGCACAACTGCCAAATTGGTAACATCAGATGACGACTTGTTGAGCTAGTATGGATTTGGATCTACTCAACTGTAAAGATGTAAAGAAAACAGGAAGGGCTTCTAGAGGTACATAAACCAGAAAAAGAAGGTTAAAGAAAGCGTACCCTCCCTGTTGAGCAACAGTGGTGAATTAGTAACAACAGATGAGGAGAAGGCTGAGATTCTCAACAACTTTTTTGCCTCAGTCTTCACTGGCACCCCCTCTCCTCACAGCTCTCATGTTGATGATGGCCCACAAGATGGTGATCGTAGAGATAAAGTCCTTCCCACTGCACACGAAGACATGGTTCACAATCATCTGAGGAATCTGAAGATATACAAGTCCATGGGACCTGATGAGATGCATCCCAGAGTCTTGAGGGAAGTAGCTGATGTAGTTGCAAAGCCACTCTCCATGATATTTGAAAAGTCATGGCAGTCAAGATGAAGACTGTGGTGACTGGAAGAAAGGAAACATTATGTCCATTTTTAAAAAAGGTAGAAAGGAGGACCCTGGGAACTACCGACCTCTCAGCCTCACCTCCATGTCTGGGAAGATCATGGAACAGATCCTCCTAGAAGACATACTAAGGCACATGGAAGACAGGGAGGTAACTGAAGACAGCCAGCATGGCTTTATTAGGGGCAAATCCTGCCTGACCAACCTAGTGGCTTTCTATGACAAAGTAACTATGTCAGTGGACAAGGAATGACCTATGGATGTGATCTATCTGGACTTGTGCGAGGCTTTTGACACGGTCCCCCACAACGTCCTACTTGCCAAGCTGGAGAGATACAGATTTGATGGGTGGACTCTTCTGTGGATAAGGAATTGGCTGGGTGGTCGCATCCAGAGGGTAGTGGTCAATGGCTCAAAGTACAGACGGAGAGTAGTGACAAGTGGTGTCCCTCAAGGGTCCATACTGGGACCTGTACTGTTTAATATCTTTATCAATGATATAGACAGTGGGATCAAGTGCACCATCAGCAAGTTTGCAG
>VWZK01003257.1:4557-39537 GCA_013396935.1 Baryphthengus martii
GGCCTGGAGAAGAGAAGGCTCCGGGGAGACCTTATTCTGACTTTCCAGTACCTGAAGGGGGCCTATATGAAGGCAGGGGAAAGTCTATTCAAAAGGACTTGTATGGATAGGATGAGGAGCAATGGGTTCAAGTTAGGAAAGGATAGATTTAGGTTGGATATTAGAAAAATGTTCTTTAACACAAGGGTGATAGATCACTGGAATGGGCTGCCCAGGGAGGTGGAGGCCCCATCTCTGTAGTCATTCAACGTCAGGCTTCATGATGCTCTAAGCAACCTGACCTAGGTAGAGATGACCCTGCTTGTGTAGGGAAGTTGGACTAGGTGACCTCTGGAGGTCCCTTCCAGCCTGAAACATTCTATGATTCTATGATAACGTCTTTATTATCCTGAACTTTTTTTTTTTTTTCTTTAAAGAAAATGTGTTTAATTTAATTTAAAGTCCAATTGAAAGGTTTTTGTTAGTATTCCTATGCATCATGCTTATTTCAAGCTCTTAATTACAAATATTCACATTCATGTACATGTAATTATATTATGTTCTGCTGTCTTCACTTTTCCACTCTAAAACTGTTCTGTGCAACATTTTCTATTGAATGTAAGTAGCAGAAAAGAAAAATCTAGACAGTCAAACATAAATCTGACTACTTATGAAATAAAGAATTTACTGAAATACATTTACAATTTTGTCACAGCAGTGAATAACCCTATTTTCTCCAAGAATACGGGATCTGAAGCAAAGGAAGCCGGTGTAAGTTAAAAAAAATTCAAAATTATAAACACCTTGTAAACCCATATTGCATCTGTGCACCAGTCTGACTATAAATGTGGAGATGGGTAACACTGGAGAACTTCAGGATTGAGCCCTGCTGTTCGGTATAAAGTCCTGCCATCTGCTCTACAAATGCTGGAATGAAGTGTGTAAGACTCTTCTCGGATGTATAGAGATGCAGCTGACTCTATGCGGGAGAAGCACAGAGAGATGTGGCACAACTCTGTGACATGATGTGTGCCAAAGCAATCCTCACGCCACTGAAAATCAAGCCACAGATTTGATGGTTGGAACAACTTTAGAGCAGCCTACAGGATTTATCTCCTTGGTTCTACACATTGGAATTTTCTAAGATTTTTAAATACTTTGAACCACTTACATATCTTCAGCTTTTAGACAGAATTTGTGTTATCTTCAGTCACTTCAGGAACAAATGTGCTTCTATATGCTGTGAAAAAGAAGAATCAGAAGAGCATGACATGCAAATAATCCTGTTCTCCCATGTAGCAAGTGATAGGACAAGAGGTAACGGTCTCAAGTTACACCATGGAAAGTTTAGATTGGATCTTAGGAAAAATTTCTTCACAGAAAGGGTTGCTAAGCACTGGAACAGGTTGCCCAGGGAAATGGTGGAGTCACCATCCATGGAGGTATTTTAAAACCGAGTTAAATCCAGTTGGCAGCCAGTCACCACTGGTGTCCTCCAGGGCTCAGTTTTGGGGCTGGTCTTGTCCAACATGTTTATCAGTGATCTAGATGAGGGAATTGAGTGCTTCCTCAGCAAGTTTGCAGATGACACCAAATTGTGTGGGAGTGTCAATCTGCTTTAGGGTAGGAAGGCTCTGCAGAAGGATCTGGACAGGTTGAATAGATGGTCAATGGTATGAGGTTTAACAAGGTCAAGTGCTGGGTACAGAATTTCAGTCACAAAAACCCCAGGCAACACTACAGGCTTGGGGAAGAATGTCTGGAAAGATGCCTGGTGGAAAGGGACCTTGAGGTGCTGGTCGACATTGGGCTGAACATGAACCAGCAGTGCACCCAGGTGGCCAAGAAGGTCAATGGCATCCCGGCCTGTACCAGAAGTAATGTGGTCAAGAGGAGAAGATAAGTAATCGTCCCCCTGTACTCGGAATTAGTAAGTCCACACCTCGAGTACTGTGTTCAGTTCTGAGCCCCTTACCACAAGAAAGACATTGAGTTGCTGGAGTGAGTTCAGAGACTGGCAACCAAGCTGGTGAAGGATCTGGAGAACAAATCCAGGAGCCGCTGAGTGAACTGGAATTGTTTAGTTTGAAGAAGAGGAGGTTGACGGGAGACCTTATTGCTCTATTACAACTACCTGAAAGGAGATTGTAGTGAGGTGGGTGCAACCTCTTCTCTCAAGTAAATAACGACAAGACTAGAGGAAATGGCCTGAAGTTGCACCAGGGTAGGTTTAGAGTAGATGTTAGGACGAATTTCTTTACTGAAAGAGTAGTCAGGAGCTGGAGTGAGCTGCCCAGAGAGGTGGCGGAGGTATTCAAGAAACATTGAGATAAGGCACTTCAGGTCGTGCTCTAGTGGGATGGTGAGGTGTTTTCTGTGTTTTGTGGGATGGTTTGGTTTTTTTGTGGGTTTGACTTTTTTTTTGTTTTCTTTTTTTTTTCTGGGTTGCCAGTTGGATGCAGTGATCTTAAAGGTCTTTTCCAACCATGATAATTCTATGATTCTATGAAAAGATGTGGAGACAAGGCATTTAGGGACATGGTTTAGTGATGATCCGGCAGTGCTGGGTTAATGTTTGGACTTGATGATTTTGAAGATCCCTTCCAACGAGAACAATTCTATGCTTCTCTGTGAAGAAATGAATTCTTTTGCCTTTACGTATCTTAGTGATAGTACAGTCAGCAAAATCTGAGTCCTGTCCCTGGCGAATATTAAAATAGTGTCAGGGCTTCCTGGAAATGCCAATATTCTTCTGATCTATTCTTCAGTGATATAGTGATTTAGATATCCCACTTGTCTTCACATCATGAGATATGTACCCTGATTACAATGAGATCCCAACACTAGACTTCTTTAAAATGAGATAGCTACCTTACAGACATTGCAGCACCTTTGGAAAGACACATCTCTTTTTCCAAAAACCACTGTGTAGCATGCTGTGACCTACATGCACTTAATCACAATGAAGTTCTCATCTGACTGTTCTCTGTGTTCCTTGACCCGGAAACTGAGGGGAAGAGTGAAATCACGGACCAGGAACTGGACCTGGACCTGATCCTGCAAATGTAGGGCCACTGCCACTCGCAGGGCCGTTCCAGAGTTTGTTTGAACCTATATATTTGGCAGTTCATGAAGAAGAGAATCACTTCTTCTTCGCATACTCCAAAGCTGAGTCACATTGGCATGCCAACACACTTCCTTCATCACCTGCATTCTTAATAGATAGCCTACAGCCTGTTCCTGAATCACCAGAGTTTACCAAGACCCAGGATTAACACAGACCAGACACAGAGACAGGAAAAAATAATTTCTGGTCTTTAGGTCCTGAAATGGAGCAAGATCTTATGCTGGGTGATTCTTTCCAGGGCACTTACATTTCTGGTGAATCTGCACAATTCCTGAACTCTGCTGTTTCTCAACGTGGGGAGCACAGCTACCACATTTCCTTCCCATGCTATACAAACAGTCCTCCTGACTAGCACACCAGTACATATAGACCTTTGGTAGCTCAATAAATAAGAAACATTAGTGTCCTGGCCATGGACAGTTTTTCCAAAGAGGGAATCTTTATAAGTGTTAAGTTACAGAGTGGAAAGAAACCCAAACTGTAATAATATTACTTAATGGAACATGTAAATCCTAAAGGTGGAAAGATCCAGGAATGGCCATTCCACAGGCAGTCCAGATCTCATGTGAGGGGTCAGGGATACAAGACTCACAAAGGTTGGTGGTTTGCGCTTTGTCATATCCATATGCAGCCCTTCCAACTGTACTCATGAAAATACCAGGTGTATTAAAATGAAGACAATAAAGACCCTCATAGAATTTGGTTTCAAAGATACTTACAGAATCATATATCATGACTGCAAATTGTGCACTGTAATGAAAATATTATTATTTTTGATTGGTATAAGGGTAGTTTAAATGAAGTTGTGTTGGTTCTGGCAATTTAATTACAGCTTTGGCCAGACGAAAAATAAGGCCAAAACTTATGGTTTGGGAGTTTAATTTTGTTTATTTTTACCTCCTATAATTCTTGTAATATCTTCTATGGGCAAAAAAAATATATACAGGTATATACTGAATAGCTCCAGTAAGACCTCGTCAATGAGTAACAGGGACTTAATGTCTTCCATGGCTGAAATAATTTTTATTTCTACTACTGCAACCAGTCTATTGGAATTATAATTATAGTTTCACTATTATGATTATAGCTAAATCCTGTCAGTTTTTCCATTTTATATGTGTATATATTTATACACACACCACTATTTTTACCAGAGTCTACAATTTATCCAAAAAAAAATCAAAAAACTTCAGATAGAAACTTAGAAGGCTCTCTTTTGCTTTTTTTTTACTGTCTCTTGTTGTTTTGAAATTTCATCCTACCAAGCTTGCCCTAAGACATTCTGGCTATTTTGAACATGAAGAAACTGGTCTTTAAAATTGAATTTAAAAGTGCATCTTTTAATTCTGTTCAAGTGATTGTGATATTCCAATTTAATTTTAAGATAAGTAATAGAAAGTCATTTGCAATGAGAAAGTATTTTCTCATTCTAATTAAAAACTTGATAACTAAGAGTAAATACAGTTCAAGCAATCAACACATTATTTAATTTTGAAAAGTTCATGATGATTATTAGTGAATCAGATGGATGCTTGTGGGTAGCAATGACATTAACAGAACAGCGGTGTCATTACAGTACCATAGAGTATGACAAAATCCCATATTCGGAAGAATTTCCAAAGAGGGCTTGTGGTCACTGCATCACAGAAAAAAAAAAGAAAAAGAAAAAAAAAAAGGAAATATAGTTAGTGCATGCTTGAAGTCACTGTTTTTCACTAGCAATGTCAGTCATCACAGCTAGTGCATGTACAAGTCTTCGCACTCTTCAGTGTGACACAATATCAGATAGTCTGGGCAAAACCAGTTGCTGAATCATAATTCAACATAATGGAGTCAGCAAACTGAAAAGGGGAATCTGTCTTAAATTTAAATAAAAAGAAAGCTGTTAAAAAAGGTTTTTTTTTTTTTTTTTTTTTCACTTGGAAACCGGGAAAACTCTGAAGAAAATGCTATATTCAGCACATCTCTGAAATACTTTCTGAAAGGTGACAACCTCAACAGCTGTAGGTGGAATGTAATTAGGCTTTGTTATCCCCATTTTACAGATGGCAGTCTGAGACATACAGCAATCAAAAGCTACACAATGTAAAGAGTTTCTAATACAGAGTCCTATTTTCTGGGATAAAAGGACTTCCACTGACTTTAACAAGCATTATTCGTACCTCACAGTGAAAAAAAAAGGACGTTTCTGTTTTCTTGGCCCTACACTAATCATCCAGCAGTTGATACTGCCATTCACACAAGTTTTCTTTAATTTATCAGCTATAACCAAACTAGACTCTTAAAGACACTTTATGCAGGTTTTATGTGTTACAGCGTAAATGAGAGGATCAACAGGGGTTCCCTCTTGGGTCTGGGTATCCCACAGAGCTGAATTCCTAAGGAGCGAGTAATTGTAAATTCCTTTCTGTCTGGTGGATATAGGTGTGAGAAAAGGCAACCAACATGCTTTGTGATTCAGTTAGTGCGGGCAGATGTGTTCTGTAACCTTAATGAGCCAATTAAGGAGGCCTCTGAAAAGGAGGAGGGGGTGTCTAGTTGCATTTTTAAGGAAGGAGGTTGCTAGAGAGAAGATAGTAAGGCTTAACTAGAGAATGTGATGAAGTTGTACTATATACATATAGTGCATATATAATATATATAAGCTATATATAGCAAGACTTTGTTTAGAAGAGTGTTTACTTGGGATTTTAAAAAAGAAATCTTAAACCTCTTTCTGGTTTTGGAAGATACAGTTGTGAATATTAACACCTCACTGGTATTTTGAAGGGGTGAAAGAGAAGCAAGAATACTTAAAAATATTGGGAGTTACTCTTTATTAAAATTTCGCTACTTAGGAGTTGTGTGTGTCTGCCCATAATTTTCCTGCTTGTCCAAAATAGCTTACAATCTTCAGCACCTTTACAAGAGGTAAAAACAAAAATAATGGAAAAATAAAAGGTACATCTGGTATATGGAAAAGACCTGCTTCTGGGAATCTGTAGAAAACACAAAGTATTGGAGATGTTGCTCATAACTTTATTTCTGAAGTTTCTCCTGACATTTCTTCTTACTGTTAAAAAATAAATAAATGAAATGGTACTAAAGTTTTCTTTAGTACAAAACTATTATTCATAGCATAAACTGCCCAATATAACCCAATGCATTCTTTTAGCTGCAGCAGGTACTCTCTGTTCTGCTTAGAATCTATCTGCCTCCCACATTTTTGCAGATTATTAACATCTACTTACACCCTAGCCTCTGTCTTGTCAGATGCAAATCCCTCTCTTTACATAAGACCAAAGAAGAAAATTAGACCTACCAAGAGCAAATAAAGTGAAGACTTTTTACCAGGATAATATCTGTTTGCTGGCACAAGCTCCTCCCAAGCACTCTGCTTCATACATTCTCCCTATTACCATGGTTCATATTTTTTGTCTTGTGCTGTTTCCCAGAGAACCGTTTTCTCCCACAGAAATTCTTGTATTAACAGCACTCAGTTACAACACTTAAGGAAAGAAGTACTTTGTTACCATTGAATTATGCTTGAGAAAGTTTTAAGAAGCTGAGTTGTGCTTAGTATCAGTTGTCTGGTTTAAGGGTTACCTAATACAAGACAAGGGTCACCTTGAAATAACACTCAAATGAGTGTCTTATTTATTAAATTCAGTTATTTTATTAAGATACTTATTGAGATGTTTTATGAAAAAATATTGATAAAGAAGTTTTGGAGAGATGCTGGAGCTTCCAGAAGCCTTTGTGATTCGTAATGGAAGTTTAGCTCATTTTAGCTCTAATTTTGAATTTCAAACCTTTGTCTTTCTTGGCTTTTTGGTCAGTCTTGGTTTTGCTGGATTACTTTTGTTTATTTTTTAATAGATTAGTTTAAAATATATTTTAATGTGTGAACATGCAATGCAATTAACATTTGTAAGCACACAGTAATTAATTAGTCCAGGGAAAAAATTTACCTCATTTTTTTGTTAGTTATAAAAAATATCTCTTACTCTAGTTTCTTATTCATGTTCATGTTAATCATCATGAAAGCTTGTCTATTGTGTTTTTATGCTAATCTTGCAAGTACAATTATTACTCTTGTTGTGTCATCATTTTACATCCATTATCTACTAGTGGTAATAAACTGATTTTTGTCCCTTTATATTTCTGTTCAGCTTCTGTTTTTCACTTTGTCTCCATAGTTCCCAACTGGTTTAATTCAGGACCTGAAAGAGATCACAAATTGAACCATGTAACTTCAAAAATTACCATTGTTTTACTTCGTGAATGGCCCTGGAGCACTGCAGCTAATCAAACACTTGATTAAGTTTGATTCAGAGGAACTGTTCTGCAGTCCCTGGATGGAAAAAGCAAAGCCTCTCTCATATGTTCTTTTTTTTGCCTTTAGTTCCAGTGGAAACTCTACTGGTTTTATGCATTTAAGGTGCTGGCCACAGTTAGTGTTCAAAAACAAGCATAAAGAAAATAATGAATGTTGCATTCTTATTAACAGATGTTGAATTTCCAATATTAATAGTGGCTTCAAATAAGATTTTGTTTTCAATATATTTTTATATACCAGTTATTGATCAATTTCATAAGATGAGCAACAGCATCCAGAGGAAAATGTTCTACCAAAGTTTCTTGCTTTCAGTCATTTGATAACTCTCCAGAATTCAAAATATTAATCAATAAAATCCAATATTTTCTTTAAGGATGTTATTTTGTTTCTTCTGAGATGTATAAATTAAGACTAAGGATGTATGAATACTAAAATATACCTCTTTAAGTAGGAAAAATATTTTTTATAACAATATGTATTAAATTCATTCATTTTTGTAATGATTCATGTCATTGGTCTCTTCTCCCAGGTAACTAGTGATAAGATGAGAGGAAATGGGCTTAAGATGTGCCAGGGGAGGTTTAGGTTGGATAATAGGAAAAATTTCTTTACTGAGAGAGTGGTGAGGTGTTGGAATAGGCTGCCCAGGGAGGTGGTGGAATCAGCATCCATGGAGATGTTCAAAACACACGTAGATGTGGACTTCAGGACATGTATTAGCAGTCATGATAATGTTTAGACTTGATGATCTTGAAGGTCTTTTCCAACCTTAATAATTCTATGAAAATTATACTAAAATATGTAAGTCCACTGTTAAGGATACTGTTGAAAGAATCTGGATTTTATTTTGTTTTCCTTGATATCAGTAAGAGCCTTTGGAAGTTTATTCTTATGAAAAGAAGTTGATAAATAATGTGATAGATGAACACTATAATGGCAATGGTCATATCAATATATAATAGTGGTAAGGTGCATAAGCCTATAAATGATATGTGATTTACATGATCCAGAGGCTAAAGATGGACAAAGAAACTTATACAGCATTTTTCACTCCTTCACAGTGTATTTTAAATGAAGAATACTTAATTGAGGAGGTGATTGGCCTCACCTTTTATTTGGAAAGAAGGGTTTCCAATGAGGAATCTCTACAGAGTTCAGTCATGGAGTCCTTGAAACACTCCTCCTAGTACTGTTACCATACTTTGCCTTGAACAGCTTCTCCACTCCTCTTTTTCTGTGATGCCTCTTCTGTTAGGATTCTTCACACTAAGCTCATTTTCCTTGAAAGTAACCTATATCCTTCTGTCAATCTACAGCCAGACATTAAGGAAATATATTGAGTGTGAATCAAACTCTATGGACACTAGTCTTCATATTCATACTGCTCTGCAAGGTCTTTCTAATGTCTGCTATGAACTGGAAAACAAATTGCAGCTCTTCTGTGACATCCAAATAGATGTATGTGAAAGTGCATGTGTATTACCACAACACTCATATTCAGATTAATTTCTGTAGCACTTTAAAAATAAAAAGCATCATGGTGATACAATATTTACTAAAGATTTTTCAGATTTCATGCTAATGAAGAATTAGAAATAAAAGGTGTTTGTATTTTAATTTCGAGTGAGGCGAATTTTCAAATTACATGATCTAATTATCTGATTTGCATAGGAACTGAATATAAGGTACATGGGCACATCTTTCAAGATTATCGCTGACAAATATGTGCTATGTATTTCTTATGCTTTCCAGATACAATTTTGATTCTGTTTCTGCTTTTTTTTTGATCCCCTTATAATATAAATATATTATATGCCAATAAATTCAGATTTGATTAAGTGCTCTTGTTGGTATTCAGCAACATATTTGTCATGATATTTTTCTACAAAAACTATTCAGGGCTGTTTTAAGTCTGTACTGAAGAGATAAAAAGGCCATGTGGTCAGTTTTACAGAGCAGAGTATAGAAGCTCATAAAAACTTAATACAATAAGACAAACCTTTTGAATTAAACTCTGATCTCTATAAATTTATTATATTATCTTAATCAGCAGAATATTTCTTTCAGATTCAAGAATAATATCAACTCACAATCCATATTACAATTAAAAAAAAAAAATGTTGAACATGTAACAATTCCTTGATTCCCTTATATGGGATGTATAAAAATGAATGAAGCTACATTTTGAAATAAGACAACAGAAAGGAGTTTGCTCTAATATTTTGCTTCTGGAATGCTAGTCCTTTTTTCTAACATTCACTGGGCTGATTCATTCTGTGACTTCAGCCAAGTTGCTTTACTTCTTTTGACTTTTCTGAAGTTAGCCATATTACTAAGTAGCAAGTCTGCAATGGAAAAAGTGGATGTTGCATTTCTGTTAGCATTCGTGGATACATAAAATAATAAAGTGTGAGTTAGAATAGCTATGTATTATCTAAATGTGAAAGCATTAAGCTAACAATTCACTCTATTGATATATAAGTGTTAAAGACTATATGCTCAAATTAATGTCAGATGAGCTTGATGTCACTAAGGACCAAAAGAAACTACTAGCCCTCAAGTAAAGAAAGAGAACAGGCAGGGATACATTTTCGTGAGAGCTCTGGAAAGCCAGCATAAGAATTTCGAAATATTTTTATACTAATAGGAAGAATAATAGTGAAGATTGGGAGAAGCTTTGTCTTTGCATTGGAGTAGCTAATTAGGCAATTAGAGCTGTGAAAAATTGACATAAAGCTAATCCCAGAGGAACAGCATCCCAGATCTCAGAAGGAAATAGCAGAAAATATAAGGCCTTTAAGACTGATTTTTAGGTATCTCTGTGGATATCATCAGATAAATCTGTCTTCATACTTCCTGTATTATCTAATATTTACTGAACACATTGGTAATTTAACTGTCTAAAATTCTGAAATCCCACTCATGTTTGCTGTCAATATAATTTAATAAAATATATACTGCTAAGAAATAATTAATTTACTTTATTTCTAGCTACAAAACACTATGAATGTTTGAATTTTCTCCTGGTTTCTTTTATATTTTGTTGAGGTTTTGTACTGTAAAGAAAGATTTCGTCACTGGAAGCAAATGTCTCTATGAAGTAGAGACGTCAGTCAAGAATGACAAGCTACAAAATATGTTTTACTCAATACACGTACATTTTTTTTACTCTGAAACTGGGATTTGTATATGGATGTTGACGCTTACGATGACATTTAGCAGTGCTTGAAACTGAAAATCACTTCTTTTTATGAATGTAAGACCAGTAAATCCTCTATTTACCCTGTTTCAACCCACATAATCTTTTATATTGGGATATTCCATTTCCTTCTTAGTGGAGCTTTATGATTTTTTCCAGTGAAATCTCAGCCAGGTGCACCACGTCAGGAAGCAGTGAAGGCTGGCTACCACCCATGAGAAGGGAAGCTGGGAGCCAAGCAAAACAACAAAGTACCCTTGTGAGGGAAGGAGAGCAGGTTGGTGATGACAACCACATGCAGCTTAGAGTCAAAATTGCCAGGCAACTCCTGTATAATGAGAACAGTTCAAAGGCAATCACAGAATCACAGAATGATAGGAGTTGGAAAAGACCTTTGGAGATCATCTAGTCCAACACTCCTGCTAAAGCAGGTTTGTATAGATCAATGTTGCAGACGCAACCACAAAATAGACAGCAGCAGCTATCCAAAAACGGGGGTTTATTGCAACCAGCAATAGTCCAGAACCCCTTCTCACAAAATTACAAGTTTAAATGTCTGTTGGGAATATAACTACTATAAAACTTATTCCTAAACTTTAAGGAAAGTTGAACCAAAATGGACGTATACTCAATCATAAAAGGAAAACCTCCCACATAAGAGTACCTTGTGTCACAAGGGCACATTCTGGCTCATGGTTAACTTGTTATCCACCAGGACTCCCAGGTCCTTCTCTGCTGAACATTTTCCAGCAGGTCAAGACCTAAACTATACTGATGCATGTGGTTATTCCTCCCCAGGTGCAGGGCTGTACACTTACCTTTGTTGAACTTCATAAGATGCCACCCCTCCAACTCTTTACCCTCTCTGGGTGTTGAATCTGAGAAGTCAGTCTGTGGATCTGGGTCCAAGTACAGTGTGTTACAGGTACCAATTTTTTAACTATGCATGAGCCATTACAGTTATGAAGCCTTGATTTTTCTTTTCAAAGTGTCGTACAGAGGACATTAACCAGCCAGTTTCTGAAGCAAAATGTTTGCTTAGCAGTGAGTCATGGAAGGTGCATATGTAAATACATAGAAATCACTTTCTGTAAAAAAAATCAATAACTTGCTTACATGTTTAATATCTACTCCTGCTTTCATTATTAGAGGAGAATTCTCTTTGATTTCAGGACTTTTCTAATCCTACTCCAATATTTTAGAAACCCTAAACTCAGGACTGAGGACTTTTTTTGCCTACTGGTTGAGAGAATGCTCTCAAAAAGGACATTTCTAAATGATTGCTGCATTGTTCATGATCTTGGGCCTATTTGCTTTCAGAGAATTTTGTTTAATGTTCTGATGACTCTGACTTGGCAAGGATTCTCAAAGTATCTGAATAAGTGTAGTACTTAACTCCCTATGTTATTTTAAAACATCTACAATTAAGTAAATTAATACATGTACTAATATTTCAAAATAATCAACAATGATATTCAAAACATAACACAGGTTATGTATCATATCTAGAGTTATCTGTTGTTTATTCTCATCTATATTAAGACATATCCACTTTAAACTAAGCACCAAATACTCACTTCACACCTACTTAGCAAAAGTGGGTCCTTACAGTGAACATACCATGTATTATATGCAATTTTAGCGCATAAAATCCTGATTTTTATTGTCATCATTATAGAAATGCAGTCAGTCTTTGTCTCATTGTGAGTTTAGCGGATTTATAATGCACATATCAAATGTATAATGCCTGCTAGCAGATGAACATAACAACCACTTTGACTAATCCTTAAAATTGAATGGAATTATTATTAGGTACATACATTTTTCCTCCAAAATGTAACTGTTCCTATAGACAGTAATGACCACCTCTTTACCATTCTATTACCAATGTAAACTACTTTACACGTACAGATCTAACAAAAATGATAAAATAAATGGAGACAACTTTAAATAATATCCCAACAAGTACAGTGCAAATCAAAATGTACATGTGATTCCAAACCCCTGAAAATTCGAAGTTTTTAATAAAATTCCCCAAAAGATTGGCATATGACACTCAGAAGCTTTGGACAGGTGCCAGTAAACATCTAGAGACACTGTGCTAACTAATTAGAAAACAAATGTTTATAACCAGGAGTTGAAATGTGGTTTAGTCTGCATACATTTGAGAACAAGTTGTACCCATATATTACTTAGAGCACAGGGCACGCTATCAATATATTTCTGTGTTCGAGCTACAGAACTTAGAAGTATGCTTATCAGTTTAAAGCAGACACTTTTGGAGAGGACAGAATGCACAGATGCTTCTTGTACCCAGATTATTAGAGTTATAATAAAACTAATCTATCAGTATTTACTAATAAAGTATTTATTTAAAATTTACATCTTCAAATGCTACATGTGTGAACTAGTGAGTCTTCATGAATCTCATTATATGGGTAGTTAAGCATGACTACCACCTTTTATATGTAAAGAAATGCTGATGATGAAATTCCATCACTTGACATGGGCCACCCCAAAACAATCAGTACTGGACCTGATGAGATTACAAATAAGGTCCCTTGACTTTGTTCATCCTTCAGTAACATATCTGTGCCTCCTTATTTGTTTTTGATATTTTTTTTATTTCATTTTCTTTTCTTTTTTTAACCTATGTATAACTGAAAGCATGATATTCTGTATAGCTGATGAGTGGCATGAAGTGTTCTGTATCCAAATATCTTCCTGGATTAAGAGAGAACTGTAATATCTCTGAATGGCAGTATTACTACACAGATATTGCATTTTACTTTTGTTGTAGTCTAGTATTGAGTTCTATGAACTCAAATCTTTCTCTCTGTCATGAAAGCTATAAATACTAGAAAGGTTTGTTATTCTTGTTGGCTATTAAGTGTTGCATGGATCATCACCAAAGGGAAAGAGCTTGCACTACTCTATCAAATTCTGGGAATGACAAACTTTCAAATGTACACAGAATCAAAATACAGTTTCCTTGAGTAAATGCTTATTTGGTTTGGAAGGGACTTCTGTCAGAGTACTGTGTAGAAGCACGATCCGAAAAAAATTACATTTCCTCCTATTGACTTGTTTCATAAAGTCTCAGAACACAGAAGGTCTCACAAATGACTTAATGGTCTTGACTGAAACAAATAAGTGGCAACTGATGGTATAAATACTGGTGGAACTCACAAAAATAAAATAACACTGAAGAATCACAAATATACAACCCAGCCAAGCATGGATATTTCTGGGATTGTGTTGAGTGGGGATTGCCTCATCAAAGCAAAATGATTCCTTTTGGAACATTGTCCAGACTTACCTAACTGTATTAACTCCAAGTAGATGTGTATAATGTCCTGCATAAATGTCGTAGTAAAATGAGCAATAGTAGATTAGATAGGCCTCAGATATGTAAAGAAGTGTTTCCACACTACCACCAAAGCTGACTTAAGGGACTAAATTAGATAGTAGGATGCAACAAAGAAGTAGCACTAAAAAAAAAGGTTTTTTTGAGAAACAAAAGTTTGGTCAAAAGCATTATCTTCTGAGATTCATATCATAAAATGAAGCAAGATTGTTTTGCCATAATGAGCGTTTCAATGAATCTTCCAAAAACTGCAAATGCAATTTAAAATACTAGGACTGTTTTTGAATATGAATATCTACTTTTAAAGTAACTTCTGATATATTATTGAAAGAGCACAAAAAGAATATGGAGTAAATGTGGTTTACAGTTATGATTTTTTTGCATTGTATCTGATTGAATGAATCGCTATTGTAAATGTACTGACAATAGAACTCAGTGCAAAAATCATTAATCTAACGCATTTCTTCTAATAATGTAAGTCCTTTATAACAAGTCTTTTCACAGGGCTTTCCTCAGGTGGTGTTTAATGTAGTAGATTTAGTTATCATAAGAAAAGTGGTATTCTAACTGTCTTTTACGTTCCATTTTATATTCAGGTCTGCTATCGATATAAAAAAAAATAAGTTTCTCCTGATTCAGATACTGCCATTGATGCAAAATTACAACCATTGAATCAGATGGAGGAATACAGACCTAAAATTTTCAACCTATTTTATTTTAGCAGGGATTTTAACATAAATTCTCCTATTTCTCACTTATACAGAAAAAGCACTATTAGATGAAAGGTTGAATAACAACAATAAAGAAAAAATAATTTTGTTCTACTATATTAGATTTTAACTTTTTTTTTTTCATAAATGTCTCTGAAGGTCTGAACACAAACAAAACAAATAAACCAAAATATTTCTATTTTTATGTGAACAGCATATATACTTATTCTTTTTAGATATGTGATATAATGTATCACTATGAAAGACAGAAATTTCCTTCAACCATTATAAACTTGAGCAAAGTACTATTTTTTTTTTTAATGTAATATATTCCACATCTATTTCTAATATAGCAAATTATTCACTTAAATTGATTTATCGAATTTGAAATTTAGGAAGTACTGAGATAACTACTTCTATGATTTACTTATTAATCGTCCCATACATTTCGATGATATATCAAGTGAATCTTTAGCATCTTAATCTAAAATAGAAAAGGCACATAAAAAGAAGACAACATACTACAGAACTATGCATGTGTGTGAAGAAGTTATTTGTGAAAGTATTTCTTCATCAGAAAGGAGACTGTTCCAAGGATAGAAGCAAAAAGGTTTATCAGAGTACAAGCAAACGTCTAAATCTGAAAGCTGAAAACTGGTAGAAAACTCCTGAGAATTAGGAAAAGTGAAAAATGTGGGAAAAGCATAATATGCAGGGGAAATAAATGCAAAAAGAGTGGAGGCATAATTTTATTTATGTCCTTGGCGATCAACAACCTTGAAATATGCAAGATAAGAAACGAATATAATCAAGGATGTAGGAGTGACATAGCAAGTCCACATACAAAAATAATGAAAGATAAAACCCCTCCAAAGAGGAAAAGTAGGTATTCATGTGGTGAAAATTTACACTACTCAATCAATACTTAAATTATAAATCTGCAACTTAGGAAAATAAATAGAAGAAGCAGAAAAAGTAAGTGGCTTGTCATTACAGACTAGGTTCACTGCCCTCAAAGTGGAGGAAGAGATAGGTGTGCTTCCAAGTGAGGCATCTGGACTAAATGACCCTGACACATGTGTGAACAACAGGAGGAAGTGATGAGTGATGGTAGTGGGTGACATTCCTGCTGCAAGGCACAGAGTAACTCACCTGCCAATGCAACATGTTGTCTAAAGAAGTCACTTACAGGTGCAGAGAGATTGCTCAAGTCAAGAGAACAGAGCCAGGCTCCCTTCAGTGGTGCTCAGTGGCAGAATGAGAGGCAATGGGAAGAAAATGAAATACAGGAGGTTCTGTCTGAATATCAAGAAAGACCCTGTCTATGAGGGTGGCTGAAACCTAGCACAGATTGCCCAGGGAAGTTATGAAGTCTCCATCCTTGGCAACATTCAAAAGCCATGTGGACACATTTCTGAGCAACCTGTTGTTTGGTAGACCTGCTTAAGCGTTGGAGTTGGACAACATGACATCTAGAGATGTCGGACAGAGCTGTCCTTTCATAAGAGTCACAGCAATACTGCAATTTTATTTTGGGACTGCTCAGGGGTCCTTTCCTGCACAGCTTGCAAACTGTACAGATTTCTATGATGGTCCTGCTGATACCTCTGCTTCTTATATGCATTTCAGTTGATAGCAAAACATTCTCCTAGATGTTAGGTTATATGATAAAAGTCTGATCCTTGTACATACTTGGGCACCTAGGGGAACACCTGTCACGCATGCAGCCCTACTTCTATGAGGCTACCAGATTTGTCAATTCCTAATATTGAGAATCTGCAACTGAATTTTGTATGACTAATTATTAATTCAGTTGCAGCAACTGAGGACACATGTGTAAGAGCCTGACTATTAATGTCTTAAACCTTGTGCGGTGATAAGGTATGAATGGAGAATGAGCAAGGCCTGTCTGGAGGAAGAAGGTGTCAGTGGTCCTCAATGGCCCTCACGGGCTCATCCTTCTCTCACTTCTTGCAGATAAATTAGCAATAGGAAGACATAAGTTCTGCCTAGGCTGTACCATGTCTTTCCACTGAGTTGATTTCTTTACCAACTATTGTGACTGCACCAAGGAGAGGTCTACAGTGGACACCACGCTAGAAGGAGTTCACGCAAATTAACACTGCCTCTCTACATTTCCTATGTAAATTGCTATCCACATTCCAAGAGTATAAAGGGACAGTAGTATATTGATCTGTGTACACCCACCACTAAAGAACTTGAGGTTTGGACTGATGCTGTGAGATTTTGCTGGATTCAAAAGTTGTCATATCTTTTCCTCTTGCTATTCACTTTTCCTCTCCTCTTCTTGATACCTAGTTGTGCCTTAGTAATTGGTAAAAAAAATAACTCCTACACCAAAACACCTTTTTCTGAACTGTTTATTGACTGTTGCTAGGGAAACTAAATAAATGGCTTTGTATTGTTCCTACGAGTCATTTTCATGACTCCACCTCCTTTGCAGCCCTGCCGCACAGAGGTACCCACTTCTGGGGGATCATAATAATTTGCTTCCCTCGTTGTCCACCAAGAGGGACAAGACAACATAACTACTGGTGGGGATAGTAAGGCTGAGTGTAGCATGGTGATGGAACAAAGCATTATCACCATTGACACAAATAATTAGACAGCTTCTAATCTCTGTCATATTGTTGCGTATTGTTCTCAAACATAAATACTGTACTTTTGAAATAACTGTCAATCCCAAAGACATTTTAGCTAGCACCGGAAAGAACAAATGGCCTCTACTGTCTGACAAACTACTAGAGCCAAGTACTATATAGCCTATAAAACTATTTAAAATAAAAATAATTACAGGCCTTCTCCTGTATATAATGTATTGAGGGATTTAAAGTGGATTTACTGAGGCTAAACCATTGTTTCACAAACCTGTGTATGTCTAGGGAGTGTGAATTTCAGCAGGCACTCATTACACTTTCCAAGGCTGCAATAGGGTACCAGAAAGAAGTCTGCTGATGTTCCCCAGCCCATTTTAGCCCTGACACCTGACCCCATGTGGCTTTCTATATCGTGAAATTAGTTGTAGGCTATTGCTTATCTCAGCTTGCTCAAAAGCAAGTAGAGGCCTCGATGCATGACCTGAATTGAAAAGACACATCAAGTCTAAAGTGGGAGACAGCAGTGTGCAGCAACTTGGCAAAGATACTAAAAAGTTGAAGAATAGCAAAGTATTGCTTTGTATGACAGCAATACTAATCACAGCTGGTTAGAAGACAATCATGACAAGCAAGGCAAAAAAAAAAGAGTGAGAAGCTGCTATTTGTTGGATTTACTTTCTTCTCTGGAGCTTCCTTTTTCCCTTCTCATATTTTGTCAACCTTGTAAGGTTTTTCAAGGACACTGTTGTATGGGGCCCTTTTTGAAAGGCTGTATGTCAAAGACAAAGGCATAAATGAAGAAGAGAGGGTGCAAGACAAACTCCTTAGCAATACAATAAGCTTCTGTGAAGTAAGTCTTGAGCTCAGCAGCAAGACATTTTCCCATTTTGTTGCTGTTTTTGTTTTTAACTAGGACAGTGGGAAAGCCTCTTGTAATGTGGACATGACTTCCAGCACAAGGAAGCTGTTTTGGGGAGCATATGGACAAGGTCACAAGATTTCTTAATGTCATAGTCTGTGATATTCGACAACAAAGTTTGCTAAAAGTTGGCAGTTTCACAAGCTATGAATAAGAAATTCCACTTGCCCACACTGCCACAATATCTTAACAGCCTGTTCTATATATTTCTTCAGTCCTTTGTACTACCAGATGCCATACATATATTATTTTTGCAAAAAATGTATTCTTTTTATAGAGGTGTTTCCCATATTCTGGCAGAGTTAATTGCAATGCAACAATCATCATGTATTTAGAACTTGGTTTTCTGTATTTTTATACTTTTTTATGTGTATTTGTTGCTGATTTATTTTAAAGTGTGATAAAGTCTGGAAGTATTTTCTTTCTCCATCTTGTTTTAGTACTTTTATGTACATAGTTAACTTGAAGTTTAATATACTTTCTCGTGTAATGCTTATAACAGACAATATATGTATCAACAGAACTAAAATGAATTACAGGGAAAAGATCTCCTAAAATAATAATATGACAGTATAATTATTTAAGTGTACTGGGAATAGGACATACTTAACTTTTATTTAACTGCTTCAAAATGGAAGAACCTGTGGCTTAATAATGTATTGTATAATACCTTCTTTTGACTCATTTAACCAGATTTGTTACTCTTATAAAACGGTTTAATTTTATCTTTCCTGTGTCGAAGTAAATGTACATTTTCCACAATGCTACCTAAACTGAGTCAATAGAGTTTTTAGAGATCTGGTTTAAATAATATCTTTTTGCCTTTCTGTAGCTTTTTCTATAAAGGTATCTATTTCCCCATATACATACCACACAATTTGAATTAATACTTGCCTTCTGATGCAAATATTTTGATTACTAAAGGTCTCAAGGGGAAATACATGCAGTTGAACTTGGGAAGACCAAGTTGCTAATATTTTTCCTGCAACTAGAAATCTGTTCTTTATCTTCTCTATAAACTCTTTTATCTATGGATATCTCTCACATATTAATGCTGTCTATGTTAATTGTAACTTCTGAAATTGATATTAATTTCCTGGCAGGAATGTCGTGTAGGCTAGCAACATCTATTTTCACTTAGTATCTATGCCATTAGTATATAATTAACGCAAAAAAAAGCTGTATGAACAATGCACAAGTAACGATTCATAACAATTCTCCAACATTCAAATTCATACAGTTATTTTGATGTCATTTTCCTAGAATACTTATTTTAAACAGTATCACAAGTTTAAGTTTTATAAGGAGAGGGGGTTGTTATTAAAATGTTAATATACTGATTATTAACATTGCAGTTAATGATTCGATACAAACTAGAACATAGGAGGTTCCACCTCAACATGAGGAGAAACTTCTTTACTGTGAGGGTGACAGAGCACTGGAGCCCAGGGAAGTTGTGCAGTCTCCTTCTCTGGAGACTTTCAAAACCCGCCTGGATGCATTCTTGTGTGGCCTGCCCTAGGTGATTCTGCTCTGACAGGGGAGATGGGCTAAATAATCTCTAGAGGTCCCTTCCAACCCCTAAAATTCTATGATTCTATGATTCTATGATTCTATGATGTGTAGGGGAAAAAAAAAAACAAACTTTTTTTCTCTTTTTGATATGAGTATGTATTTTATATTTTTTAACAATTAAAATGATAGGATTTATAAATTGCTATAATGTATTTTTATACTTGAGGCCTCAAAAAAACCTTTTCGATTTTTTGCTTACTTTTTCCCATTACCTTAAAGTACAATCTGTCTGTATTCCTAACAGTAATATTTTCCAAGCAATAATCAAAAATACCAAATAGAAATACTGAGATCTCTTGCCTGAAACGACTGTTTTTTAAAGTTGGTAACTTTCTTTTCTTCCTGTGTGTTACTGAGAAAGTGTGGTAGATACTCTTATTATTCTTACCGTTTTTACTATTCAAAATGAGAGTATGAAGACAAAGTCAACAAAGTGAAATAACTTGTTCAGTTTTGTGAGAGATGATACTGTGTCTGTCAGCCTAGCAAGTGGGAAACACCCAAACGGATACATTTGAATCTGTGGATTTTAAACCCTAGCAACTGGTTAGACCCCTCTTTTTTCTTTTTTTTTTTTTTTTTCCATTTAATAAAACTTCAATAAAAAGTACATAAACAAACCATCTTCATCCTTGTTCAGGCTTTCAGCTCATGGGATTTCATACCCACTCTATGCCTTGTTTGGCACATTTCTTAGTAAGACATTGTAACATGAAGAGGTCAAGCTAGACTTTGAAACCTATATTCAGGGTTCCCCAATGTCTTTTATCATTTCCAAATAGTCTTCAAAGTTCTTTTTGGTGAGGAAGGCTTTAAACTGAAGGACTTGGGGAGCAAGGTCAAAGAGGGCAATGCTCATGCCATCCCATCCAACAGTAGAATAAGCCAGGCCAACTAGAGCAGAAACAAATGTTCCTCAGCTGCCTTCTGAGATAAGAACCATCATTTTTGAAAGATCATAGAGAACAAGAGAAGGTGCCTGAGGACTGAAGGGAAGCCAGTGTCACTCTGATCTTCAAAAATGGCAAGAAAGAAGACCCAGGAAATTAAGAGGCTGGTCAACATCACTTCCATCTCTGGAAAGGTGATGGAATAGCTCATTCTAGAGGTCATGCCTAAACATGTAGGGGAGAAAAAAGTTATCAGGAGCAGTCAGCATGGATTCACTAAAAGGAAATCGTGCTTAACCAATATTATAGCTTTCTATGATGGTGTGTTTCTCTGTTTAAGGCTCAGGGCAAACGCCACAGAGCAGGATTCCTATCGGCCCTCTCTCCCACTCCCCCTTCCCTCCCAAGGGAAGATACAAAGGGGAATGAGGAAGGAAATGTATCACATGAAATTGGAAGTTAAGACTATGAACAAAATTTAATAAGTAACAGAGATAAATAGGGAAAAGGAAATATGAAGGGAAGAGGGATATACAAGCATATACAAAACCAGTTCTGGGATGGTGATGGATTGTTCAGAGCATGTGGAGCCAGGCCCGGCTGTGCTGAGGTGCGGTCCCAGAAGCAGCACATCCTGAGTGAGAAAGAAAAGAGAGAGAAGCCCAAACTTCCTGACATTTTTATAGAGTGTGGCAGGGAAGGGGGTAGAATATCCACTGCCCTCTGACCCCTCAGGGTCCTACAGTTACCAGTGTCCATCCCCTCTCAATTTGTTAACTCTTAAACCACAACAGTGTGCCTAGATGGGGAGGCGAGGGGAGAGGAGTGGATGTTGTCTACCTTGATTTCAGTAAGGCTTTTTTTTTTTTTTTTGGAGACATTGTCTTGCATGATGTCCTCATAGGCAAGCTTAGGAAGTGTGGGTTAGATGAGTGGACAGTGAGGTGGATTGAGTGACAGATCTCAGAGGGTTTGAGCAGCAGTGCAGAGTCTAGGTAGATGCCTCTAGCTGTCAGTGTTTCCCAATGGTAAGTACTAGGTCCAGTCTTGTTCAACATGATTGTAATTCGTATTAATAATAACATATTAACAATATTATAATATTAATAATAACATATTAATAATAAGAAACCATAATCTGGATGAAGGGACAGAGTGTACCCTCATCAAGTTCGCTGATGATACAAAGCTGGGAAGTGACTGACACAACTGGAACGCTGTGCTGCCATTCAGTGAGACCTGGACAGGCTGAAGAGTTGAGCAGAGAGGAACCTCTTCAGAGAGAGACAAAGAGTAGAGTCCTAGGTAGGAATAATCACAGGCACCAAGTACAAGTTAGGGCTTGACCTGCTGAAAAGCAGCTCTACAGAGATGGACCTGGGAGTCCTGGTGAGCAAGTTAACCATGAGCCAGCAGTGTGTCCTTGCGGCCAAGAAGACCAATGGTATCTTGGGGTGCAATAAAAAGGATGTGGCAAGCAGGTTGGGTTCTCTTCCCTCTCTGCCCTGGTGAGGTAACATCTGGATTACTGTGTCCATTTCTGGGCTCCATAGTTCAAGAGAGTGACACAAAACCTAGAAAAGACTGAGGTACTGAATTCCTTCTTCAGAGTCTTCAGTAGTAAAAGTGATCATCAGGATTCCCAGGCTCCAGAGACCAGGAGAAAGTTTGAAGCAAGGGAGACCTACCATCCAACCAGCAGGTTGAGGGAGGTGATCCTATTCAGTGGCAGTGAGGCTACACCCGAATTCTGGATCCAGTTCTGGTCTCCCCAGTACAAAACGTGGACATACTGCAGAGAGTCCAATGGAGGATCACAAAGAGGATGAAGGGGCTAGAGTATCTCTCCTAGCATAAAAGGTTGAGCTGGGACTCCTCAACCTAAAGAAGAGAACACTTGGGGAGATCTCATTAACGTTCACAAGTATCTGAAGGGAGGGTGCAAAGAGTATGGAGCTAGACTCTCTTCAGTGGTACCCAGTGACAGGATGAGAAGAAATAGTCACAAACTGAAGCACAAGAGACAGAACTGCCTGAACATTGGAAAGCATTTTTTGACTGTGACGATGATGGAGCCCTGGCATAGCTTGCCCAAAGATGTTGTGAAGTCTTTTTTCTTGGAGCTATCTGAACGTAGTCACTCATTTGGCCCTTTCAGTCCCACATTCTTCTCTTTCTGTCCTTAAACACTCTGCAAAATTAGGTAGGGCTTAATACTATCTCTCATCTGACTTACACCCCAAATGTCTCAGTGCTCCCAGATACTTACCCACTTAGGTTTGCTTTATTATTCATTATCCTAACTTTAGTGCTTTCTTTTGCTTACAATCCTCTTCAGAAATTCCCTGCTAATCTTGCTGTGTTATCTTGTCTTTCTCCAGGCCGTTTAGTGAGTTTTTTCTATGCTTCAAAAGTTAAAAGAATCATATTTAAGACTGTCTGTTAAGCAGAAGTCAATTTCATTTAATCTATTCCTTCCATCACATGCTAGCAGTATTTAAATTTTCAGGGCAAAAATATCATTTTGCTTTCAATTATCTTCAAAGTGGAAGTTTGGAAGGGTGATTTTAAGGAGAAGAATGCACTATGACTTTTATGGACTACAAATATCTGTAAATAAAACACATAAATGTAAAAATTTGCATTTAAACAATTGCTGTGGTGGTTTTACTTACCATGACTCTTTTTTACATATTCAAAAACTTTTGAAAAAGATGAAGTTTTCCTCAGTTTAAGGGTTTTGGGAGAATTAACGTGATGCAGGGTCCACTATGCTTACAAGGCAATAGACTTGGAGTCCTCTATGGTCTGTGGACAATCTGTTCCACACATTTGTGCTAATCTAGTATTTTACTTTTTGTCATACTGAAAGCTACAGGACACAGTAAACTGTAAACTGGGCTCTGTATTCTCATATGACATGAGCAAGAGGTGATGGGAACAAAATTCACCATAAAGAACCACAAGAAAAGTTGAGAAGCTAAATAAAAACCCTAGTGCATGACAGAAAACAGCAGCTTTTTTTTAAGGAATAAGGAAAACAGTGTTATTCATAAAAGTCCGATTTAATAAAAGGGATTGACAACGATGGAGTCTCCATCAGTGAGAAGAATGTGAAATCTCTGCAAGTGAGGAAGCTGATCAGAATTCACTGTTAACAGCAAATTCTGTGAGAAAAAATATAATGGAGTGGAGTAGTATTTTTAGGTGACATGCATTAATCTGAAATAATAAATCAATAGGCTTAAGGTATACAAGATATATTGGATATTCAGGTGATTTTCTGTAGGGCTGCGTGAAATGATAATAACTGAAACCTCTGATAAGATTCAGTTTCATCTATCAGCTTGAAACTTAACCTATCGATAAAACATTTATTTCCTTTGATCCTTTATACCTCACAAGGCAGACATATTATTTGACATAAGAGCCGTAACAGTATTTGCTATTTCTTTTTCTGGTTGTAATGACAAGAACATGTGTTGATTTGTATTTGAGTTTTATGTAATCTTCTATAGCTAAAAAGGTGAGTAGAGCCAGTAGTGTTCAAACAACCCCATTATTTTAGAATAGATATTTACTGCTGACTTGTATTTGAGATAAAATAAGAGTGCAGTGGGATATTTTCGCTTTGTAGTGCTTACATTAAAAAATTAGCTGTTATTGTTGAGTGCCCCCTTAGAAATAGTCAGGAAGTATCATCCTATGACACATTTCTGCTGTTGTTCTTCTGTAGAATATACCCCTACCAGTTTATAGCTTGGATAGAGAAAAACTATTTTTCTGCCTGTTCCAGTATCATTCCTCCTTCAGATTGTATTAGAACTGCGATGTGTGCCAGTGCTTGCTGTTGCAATGAGCTTTTAAGCACAGTTTGTGCATGCCTCGGGAACTGGAAGATGTAGCCATGTATAGTCAAGAGCCAAAAAGTCTCTTCCTGAAAGCTCTTATATGACTAAAGTTTCCTCTGCAATAAAGTACCTTGTACAAGAGATTATGGAGATGATTCTCAGCCTCTCTCTTACTACCACTGAAGTATGGTAAATCTTCACTAAATCATCACAGAATCCCATGGCTCTGTCTATAAGAAGAGAACATGCTCTTAAATGGTAAAAAAAGAAAAAGCTGTACATGCATTGAAAAACAGAACTTGTGGTTATATATTTAAATAACAAGACAGATCAGAATGCCATACAAAAAAACCCCAAGTAATTCTGTTTATTTGAGATGGAAAAGGGGAATATGAAGAGAAGCATCCAGTCTCTGAATATTTCTGTGTGCTAAAGCCTTTCTTCATTTTATGATAAACTTGTCCCATGAGGAGAACTGTCACTCACAAAATAAAAGGGACTGTATTTTCCTTATATATATAGAAACACTACTAGTGTTCTTGTTACATAATTACCAAGCAATGAAATAAAACACTCTTCCTTTCATCTGTTACTGCCTGTGATGTGGCCACAGAATCACAGAATGGTAGAGGTTGGAAGGGACCTCTGGAGATCACTGAGTCCAACTCCCCTGCTAAAGAACGTTCACCTAGGGCAGGTTACACAAGAACATGTCCAGGTGGGTTTTGAAAGTCTCCAGAGAAGGAGACTCCACAACCTCTCTGGGCACCTTGTTCCAGTGCTCCATCATCCTCACAGTAAAAGCTTTTGCTGATGTTCAGATGGAACTTCCTGTATTCTAGTTTTGCCCATTGCCACTTGTCCTGCCGCTAGCCACCTCTAAAAAGAGTGGTCCTTGGAACAGTTTTGAATATGGAAAACCATTATGCTTATGTACAGAAATATATAAACCACTATTTTTCTCCTGTTTGACTATGCCTTTCTCTTTATTCTTTCCCTCTGTCATCCATTGCTTCACATCTCTACAGGTATCTCTGTGGTATTAACTACCATAACATCTGCCTGTCTCACATATATTAACAGATGGCAATTAAGAGTGACAGACAATCTTTCATAAAACAATCATTTTTTGTAAAATAGCTTTTAAACAAATTTTTATTTTTAATTAAAAACAATTGGTAAATATTTTTTTCTGAAAATAGAAGATGAAGAATATAACATTTTCAACCTTCAGATTCTTGATACATATCCTAAAAAAAAACCACCAGGAAAACAAAAACAGCAACAACAACAAACAAACAAACAAACAAACAAACAAAAAAAAAAAAAGAAAAAAGAAAAGTTTACAATCTGTCATAAGCAAAACAATTATTTCCCAACCAGGGAAAGAGATGAGGTGACTCCTCTCTGAGAGGAGATCTCAGTATAATTCTCCTTTCCCCTTTGCACAGAGACACAGAAGGAGGTCTTGTATTAGTTAAAATTGATGTCCAGGATAATCTGAATGGAGCCTTTCATTTCATACTGTGTTTCAATTGTGAATGATAACCTCAGCAAAAATAAGACAGCTATTCTTAGCAGTGCTTTCAAGAAGTGAAAGTCCTACATTCTTAGCCAATGACATGTGGCATATTTTATTGAAAGACTTGTTTGCTTGCTTTTTTTGTAACATTTTAACACTCTTCATCTCTGACAGTTTATGTTCTCATTGGCCCTTCCAAATATTGTGAGGGGAAGAAAAAACATTAGAAGTAGATTTATTCATTCCTTAGATAAAAAGAAAAAAAAAAGAAAATTAGAGAAGAAAGATGCAATTCAGAATTTTTATTTAAAGGTTAAATATTTATCAGCTACAGTATCATCTTGTATTTTGTCTTCAGCTGTTTCCCATCAGAGAAGGTTGAAATATTTCCTTTTATTCTCTGCCTTAGATCACTTGAATATGTTTTCTTTGGAATGACTAATAGAATCATTTAATACCATTTAATTCATTTGCTTTGAAGAAAAGAATATATAAGCAATGTTGCAACACATGCATTTTTCTAAAATTCCACCCTTATATCCATTTATTATGCTTTATTGCTTTCTTAGCCTTTCAAATTCTGTTATGCTTTATGAAAACTAGCACAATGAGACCTGATCTCTACATTTCTTTGTGAGGGATTGAGTAAATTAAAATCTCTCCACTAGCTCACTTGTGAAAGCCGTAGTATTCATTGCTAGTGATCCCTTCTATAGTGTAAGTAACATCAATTCAAAATCAAGAACAGAGGGACAAAATAGCAAACGGAAGCTTTGATTGTTAAAGATTTCAGACTGAAAGGTTTTCATGGTAGAATTTCATGGTCACTTAGAACAGCTTTTTTTGTGTCATTGAACAATTGCTCAGTGATTTTGAAACTGTTTTTCTCTTAATATGGATCATGTAACAGGTTACTTGTGGTTTATTTTCTCTATTTCAAAGTGACATTTTGTAAAAGGATTTGCATATTTTGAAAACAAATGTCATGCTCCCTCTCTGCCACTTCCTCTCTTTTTCCACCATAATAAATATTTTATAATCACACAAAATATTAGTCTGATGAGTTACAGCCTCTCACTGCTGCTGCAGTTTCCATTTGTCCTTATAAAGTCTGTTTACAAAGCTAAAACCACTGAGATAAGTTATTATTAATATTATATTGTCTCAACCAATTTTAGAAATAAATTGAATTTTAAAATTGATTAGAAGTAAATTATCTTGCTGTATTATCGATATTTCATTGAAAGTCACTGTGTTTGAGACAATGTGGAAAAGTTCCATTTTCCTGCCTAGGATAAACGTATGGCTGAAGCCAGAAAGCAGGACACTTATTTATGCCTCTAGGGATTCCAAAATTGATAATTCATCCATAATGTAAGAAGGATAAAAGAAAAATCTGTTTTCATTTTGGATTGGTTCTAATCAAGAAATGACTTTGGAGACATCAAAATGGCACCAAAGTAATATAGTGTTACAGATCACTAGTATGAATAATAGCGTTTCTAAAATGGTATTTCCAGAAGGTTATTATTTCACAAGTTATTTCCACAGAAGATCATGTTTTCACACAGAGAAATCTAAAATCCATTATATAAGTGGAAACATACCAGTGATTTCAGTGAGCAGTAGGTCAGCCGTCACCCTTCATGATAATGCATCTACCAAATAACAACTTGTGTACGTATTCTTTTTACACATAAAAATTGGCAGCTTAAGTTTCTAAAAAATAACAGGAATTCTTTTTTTCTAGTATTGTTGCATGCAAGTAAATGTCTCCTTAGTTATATATTGAGATTTAATTTGGAATAGTATGAAAATTTAACACTCTCTCTGTATTGAGAAAATATCCTTAATTTTGTTGCTTGCAAAACAGATAAAATTGCAACATGATTATCACTGTGGCCAACTTGCATCTCATATGTCTCTCTAAAATTGCTTTGTTTATTGAGCAGTACGAGGACCTTCTCCTTTTATTTAGTTTTCTGAAAGTTTAAGTTTGTAATAAAATCTCAGAACACTTGGATCCCATGGTTTGCAATCTCTTAGCACTCCATTTTTTGTATTATCAACTACAATAAGTATATATCATGCCCTAGCAAGTAAATTACCACAAAATCACCACTAGCAAATATAGCTGTGATTATCTTGATCTATATCAAACTATTAGAGATTGCTATCAGTAATCACTAATATAATACCAATCTATATTAAATCAACATTTAATAACAGCAAGATGGAAAAGTTATATGCACAACTATAACAGCAAAACCTATAACATATAGTGCAGGTTACTATAAACTTACCATTAGTGAAACAAACTTATAAAAAATTATAACAGCAGATGTATTTATGACAGGTTACTTATATGGATATATAGTACTAGTATCAAGTGAATTAGATTTCAGAAGGAGTCAGCCCATCCCAGACCGGGGGAGCAAACTGATACTAGAGGTGTATCCAGCCACTTCAGAGGTGAACAGCACAAACTGAACTAATCCCAAATGAGAACTCAAATCAGGATCACATGACAGCAGGTAGGCTGATTTCAGAGATAATCTTCATCACAGAGCCTGGTGTCAACTGGACATATCTGGTGAGAGTCCAAGGTCGCTTAGTAAATTTATGTGGAGAGTTTGGCCTGCGTAGGAAAGGAAAGGTGTGTGCAGCATGGGAAGTGCCCAGAGAGAGATACTCCACTTCGTATAAAAATTGCGCAAAAAAAAAAAATTACGTAAAAAATGCAGGACATCACCACTTTGAACAGTCAACAGGTGTTGTTAATTTTGGTTTTTCGCTTGTAATGATGCTGATTTCTGTTCTTTTAGACCCCTTTATTTTCCCAGATTATTTCTACTTTTTCAGACAATAAGTTGCAATTACAGTTTCTTGCATTTTCACTTACCAATGGTATCTCAGGATGTCTCTGGTTTCTAGATACCCCAGTTGTACTTCAAAGAGGCCAGCTGTTCTTTTCAAGGATGCTTCTGGTTCCCAAGCCTAGTCCTGCATTCATAGCTCTCAGGATGGCAGATAACTTCTCTGTCAGTATTTTTCAGCAGATATTTTCTTCTGTTCAGTAATTTTCCCCTTCTAATCAGGCCAACTTTATGGCTGCTCTTATCAACCACATTTTACACACCTAGTTAAGTCTGCACATAAGTACTTCACTGATCTACAGTTCAACGTTTGTCCCCGTTTAAGGCTCAGGGCAAAACCCCGCAGAGCAGGATTCCTGTTGGCCCTCTCTCCCCCTCCCCCTTCCCTCTCAAGGGAGAATACAAAGGGCAATGAGGAAGGAAATGTATCACACGAAATTGGAAGTTAAGACTATGAACAAAATTTAATAGGTAACAGAGATAAATAGGGAAAAGGAAATATGAAGGGAAGAGGGATATACAAGTATATACAAAACCAGTTCTGGGATGGTGATGGATTGTGCAGAGCACGTGGAGCCAGGCTTGGCTGCGCTAGATTGCAGTGCCAGCAGCAGCACAGTCGAGTGAGAAAGAAAAGACTTGAAACTCGACCTTCCTGTCCTTTTATAGAGTGTGGCAGGGAAGGAGAGGGAATACCAGTTGCCCTCTGACCCCTCAGGGTCCTACAGTTACCAGGTGTTCATCCTCCCCTCAATTTGTTAACTCTTAAACCACAACAGCGTTTTAATTAGCATTTTACATTTTCATAACCTAACTAAAATATAACCTTAGGAAGTCTTAACACATAGTAGACAAACCTGTTTTTTGAAAATGTAGTCCCAAATTTGGTTTCTAAGCACTAGAACTTACGGATTGGTTTGGTTTTTTTTTCATCTTGAAATCATTTTTTTAAAATAAAACATTTCAAACCATATTCTAACAGGTTGTAATATTTCACTGTGCAAAATAGTAGTGTGATTCATTCAACATATTGCTTTTTGGTATTTGGAAGGTAGGAGACTGATTACTTGTTTAATGGATCTTCAATCATTCTGCATATAAAACTTGAAAATTTGTTCTCTTTGATGCTATATTAATTTCTTCCCAATGTATCTACTGCTTGTTCTCTGCACACCTCCTCCCCATTCCCAGCAACAAAATTCTATGTAAGCAAGAATTAAACACTGTATGAAGTATGCAGCAAAACACAAGCTAAATGTCTTGTACTGGATGTCAGTAAAAACATTCCTCAGAGTACCTGAATGATAACTATGATGTCCTCAATATCCTGCTATATGTGCATAGTAGCTTATAGCTTCAAACTTTGGTAAAACATTGACTCATGCCAATCGTTGTTCTATACTACCCTCTCACACAAATTCTCATGATAAGAAACATGCAAAATGCTACTCTCTCATCCAGAATTTCATGACAGGAAAACTACATTGGGACTGAAAAATATGTGCATTTTCGAGAGGGGGAAAAAGCTATCTGGATCAGTAGCAGGTTTAGGATAAGGGAAAACCTCTACTTTAAAAGGTTCCTATCACACAGTAGCCAAGGTTTTGTGAGAACCGTTTGTACCAGAAATGGTAGCATGTCTCCAAAAAGTATGACTACTCACACTGATTTTGTTATAAGCTGAGATTTCTCAGAGAAGATTAGTGAAGATCAATCAACCCTGTGAATTACAAAGAGCAAGGACTTGAATCTAGGTCTCATAAGAGAGTTACCTAACCATTTTTAAGCCATCATCTGCCTTGGTTTCCTATTCATTCAGTACAGGTTTGACCAGAAATCCTATTCCAGTAATGAAAAGCCTCTAAGAAGTGTCATTCAGATATGTTTTTGTGGGCATGTTTTTCTCTTTTGGCAAACCAACACTATTAAGGAGACATTCTTTTTTAAAATATCTAATCAACTCCATGCACCTTTCCTCCAACCAAGAATGAGTGCACAGAATTGCAGGGAATGAATACTCAGGATGGTAGAATGTTTTTCTTTCCTGAAGAATTTTTTTCCCTAGTAGTTGTAGAGAATGATGTGAAACATATTTTCTCAGAAGATCTGATAACTATACTGCATCCACAATAGTACCCACAGAAGGTATTGCATTATTCATAAATAAAGTTACATTTCTGTTATTGTAGAGTACTAGTATTTTTTTTTTAAATATATTTTTTTTTCCCAATTATTTAACTTCTGTTGATATGCTGCATTCTTATGAGTCAACAGAAATAACTCTGAGGACTGTCAGTGTCAGTAACAATACAGCAACTTAAGAACCAGGAGATTCTTTTTAGATTCAATAGTATCATGTCAAGCCACTACATCAATGAAAAAAAGCTATATTCTCATTAACGTCCCTGTTGAACAGAAGAAATCTTGGAACTGACATGATCCTGCTAGAATTTGACATAAAGCCGTAAGAAGACTAAACATTTCATTCAGGGGCTTAAGATCAGTAACTAATCTATTCCCTGCTGAGTCTGGTCCTAATCTTGTATTCTAGAGATGAAGAGGGAGTCTGTTACCTGTATGTCCTCTCTGAACAAGTTTTCTTACACTCCGTAGTTGCATAAGAAATTAATATTATATTGTGCATGGGATTTGAGCCACTTCAGTCTCCCAGAGCTGATGCAGTTTAACTCTTAGTCACTTGAAACAGAATCTTATCTGAGGTAATTCAGTACATTTTAATTGCAGTGAAGCAACTTCATATGAACTGTTGATCCAGCTAGGTATAACTAGTTATGATGAAAGAGTATTCACTGCAGAATTAACCTTTTCACACTGCACATTGGTTGTCCGAGATGAACAGATTTTTTCTAATTCTTTACCATAGTCCTTTTTACTTTCTGACATTTTCACATGTGAACTTTACACTGAGATTCTCTTCACCTAAGACATCATTGGAAAAGAAATGTGCTAGCTTTGATTTCAACCCCCTTTGAAATAAATTGCAAGATCACAGCTCGATTTTTATTAATCCTTTTTGGTTTTTTTAAGAGACAAAATTCCCATATATTTTCTATCTCAGCGATACAAATGTATCTTGGAAATCTGCACAAAAACTATTACAAAATTACTACATTTGCAAGAAGGGGGAAAAAAAAAAAGAACAAAGCAAAATTGAGTAGTGGATTTACCATGAAAGACAAACAATTTATCCAATCCTTTGCATTTCAGAGTTGACTGAGTAACGGCTGAGAAAAACTTTGAGATTTGGTTTCTGTAATTGACACTTGTCTATAGTGTGAACTCCGTAATGGCTGGAGATGTGAGTGAGACCATGAGATGTGGTTTTGTGACATTATTTCTTAGTTAGGGATAATTGTAAATTTCATTCCTTAAATGTTGCCTCAATTGGTAGAAATGACTTTTAAAAACATCACCCATAAACCAAATCAATTTGTTGTAGTCACAGTAGCATTAAGGGTGCATTAAGGAAAGTGTGTCCAGCAGGCCTAAGGAAGTTCTCCTCCCCCTCTACTCTGCCCTGGTGAGACAACGCCTGGAATACTGTGTCCAGCTTTGGGGTCCCCAATTCAAGAGAGGCAGGGACCTACTGGAGGAAGTCCAATGGAGAGCTACAAGAATGATTAAGGGACTAGAACATCTCTCCTATGAAGAGAGACTGAGTGAACTGGAACTGTTTAGCCTTGAAAGGAGACGGCTGAGAGGGGATCTTATTAATGTATATAAATATCTGAGAGGTGGGTGTTAAGAGGAAGGGGACAATCTCTTTTCAGTGGTGACCAGCAATAAGACAAGAAATAATTGCTTTAAGTTAGAACGTAGAAAGTTCCACCTCAGCATAAGGAGAAACTTCTTTCCTATGAGGGTGACGGAGCACTGGAACGGGTTGCCCAGAGAAGTTATGGAGTCTCCTTCTCTGGAGACTTTCAAAACCTGCCTGGATGCGTTCCTGTGTGGCCTGCCCTAGGAGATCCTGCTCTGGTAGGGAGATTGGACTAGGTTATCTCTAGAGGTCCCTTCCAACCCCTAACATTCTATGATTCTATGATTCTATGAAATGTTTATTACACCCTGGAAGAAGACTGAGAGTGTCACATTTACTGAATTTCCACGCAACTGTAACTACAACAAATTGATTTAGTTTATGGGCAATGTTTTTAAAAGCCATTTCTACCAATTGAGGCAACATTTCTGAAACTAGATGTTTTTAATAGCAAATGATGAAAATGTTGAAATAAGTATCTACATTACCGTGTTGTCTTGTATCAAAAGTCCTATTTGAAGTAAACTACTTAGTTTTCCCATTCATCAATATTATAGTACATACTACAGAGGACTCTCGGAGTGCACCATATGGATTTCCTTTGAGTGCAAGTACATCAGATAGTCTTCAGCAGCACAGCTACAACAATTCCATTACTCATATCCGTCAAAATTGGGCTACACAAAGCAGTAGTAAAAACTCTCCAAAATGATGATAACGTGGTTGTTGTCACTAGCACTTAAATGTTTTGTTCTATAGATACTGTTTTATTAGTTGACACTAATTTCCCTCATTGTCAAGTTAGAGGTAAAATATGCAAGCAATTTCTTAGTGGACCAGCCTAACTTTAAAGGAATAATAACAGTATATCCTATATGAATATATGAAGTTACACATAACTTTTAGTTTCAACCTCCCGAAAGGAGGTTGAAGCGAGGAGTGGGACAGCCTCTTGTCCCTGGTGGCATGTCATAGGATCACAGGTAAGGGACACAAGCTGTGCCAGGGGAGGTTTAGGTTGGACATTAGGAAACATTTCTTCACTGAAAGGGTTATCAAACTTTGGAATAGTCTGCTCAGGGCCGTGGTGGGGTCTCCATCCCTGGAGGTATTCAAACAACATGTGGACCTGGTACTTTGCGACATGGTTTAGTTGTGAACTTGCAGTGTGGGGTTGAAGGTTGGACTTGACAGTCTTGAAGGTCTCTTCCAACCAAAGACATTCTGTGATTCTGTGGCCATCTCCCAGTAACATACTGTCATAATCTTAATCATATCTTCTTTCCCTTTATCATAAATTTTTATCTTTGAATAAACAGAGAAACTTTGAAATCAGTCCCTAGGTTCACACTAATTCCCTAACCACCTTTCATAAAATTAAGTAATGCTGTTTCCAAGAAAAAAAAATGCAAGAGTGGTGATGTTATCGTTGCTGGAAGACATTATTGTCTCCTTGTTCCATTCCTTATTGGATGAAGGGGGGGAACATAGTAACGAAAGACAAGGAAAAGGTTGAGGTACTCAACACCTTCTTTGTGTTAGTCTTTAGCAAAAAGACTGGTTATCCTCAGGGCAACTGGGCTCCTGAGTTGGTAGACAGGGATGGGGAGCAGAATATCCCTCCTATAATCCAGGAGGAAGTAGTTAGTGACTGTTGTGCAACTTAGACCCTAACATGTCTATGGGTCCAGATGGGAGTCAGCCCAGGGTGCTTAGGGAGCCGGTGCAAGAGCTGGCTAAGCCACTCTCCATCATTTATCACCAGTCCTGGCTCATCGGGGAGGTCCCAGATGACTGGAGTTTGGCCAATGTGACACTCATCTACAAGAAGGGCCAGAAGGAGGATCTGGGGAACTATAGGCCTGTCAGCCTGACCTCGGTGCCTGGCAAGGTTATGGATCAGATCTTCCTGAGTGACATCAAAGCGGCATGTACAAGACAACCAGGGGATCAGGCCCAGCCAACATGGGTTTAGGAAAGGAAGGTCCTGTCTAACCAATCTAATCTCTTTCTATGACTGGGTGACCCGCCAGGTAGATGAGGGGAAGGCTATGGTTGTGGCCTACCTAGACTTCAGGAAAGCCTTTGACCCAATCTTCCACAGCATCCTCCTGGAAAAGCTAGCAGCCGATAGCGTGGACAGGTGCACCCTTCGCTGGACTAAAAACTGGCTGGTTGACCAGGCACAGAGAGTGGTTGCGAATGCTGCCACATCCAGCTGGTGTCCGATGACCAGTGGTGTCCCCCA
>VWZK01003258.1:0-18350 GCA_013396935.1 Baryphthengus martii
GTTTTCCTCTCATAAATCTGTTATCACAGAGATGCTAATTGGCTTGGCCTTGGCCAGAGGTGGGGAGCCAGGGGAGCTTCTTGCAGCTTCTTACAGGAGCCATACCCATAGCCCCCTTCTACACTACCAAAACCCCCCAGAGACAAGCACAACACATGGTAGCCCACTTCTGTTTCTTTAGTAGATTAAACCGTAACAGTAATATGGAGCTGGTAAAAAACAATAAATCAGGATTTAAGGTAAATTTCATACATTCCCATGTAAATTTGATCTATTTCCATATAAATTTAATGCGTCTGCAAATGTTTGTCATTGTTACATGGCATCATGTTTAAGAAAATAGTGGTGCATAACTGAGGTTATTAACAGTTCCAGGATTCAGTGGATCTGTAATATCTCCATAAAGTTCTGTGTCTATTAGGTTTTAATTATATATAAACTTGTGTTTCTGTTTATGCTTTTGCATTTCAGCTTGGCCACACTTAGTACAGCTGTAGATGTTAAGCTGTTTACATCTGGTGGATGCAATGAGATGAGACATGCTATTTCTGTAATCCTGGGGTTGCCAGGACAAGGGCCAAGCAGCTGGGGCTAGTAATAAGAATGTGGCTGGTATGTAAATAAATGTACTTGAGGATCTAGTTGACGGTGCTGCTTTAAAAGCCATTCACTTTTTCAGCCTGCCTTTATTCCCCATTTGCTGCTGAAATGGTTCAAATATATCAAAATTAGTAGAATTTGTTTCACTTTTAATACTAGTGAATTGAAGTCTGCAGCTTGGGGGCAGAAGGATGACATAGGTGGTCTAGAAAGCCAGTCAGGGCTGTAGCGTTCCTTGGTGAACTGACACAACTTGGTACCTTTTCAGTGTGAGATGACAAGGCACCACCACATGTGCTGAAAAAGATTTCCAGAGGAGCCCTTCCAGCTGCACATACCATTGCTTTAATGAGGACTCGTCCTTAACTTACAGTGGAAAACTGCACATTGCAGTTTTATATTACACAAAATAATAACAATGCGTTTTCTATATAAAATACTGCAGAAGTTGGTAAACAAAGTGTGGTATAGGGGAAAGGAAAGGAGTTGTTTGAAGCCATCACTTCATCACTCCAAGCACCCAATGTCACATTTCCTAGGCAAATAGAGCAGGTGGATTTTTCCCCTAGTATATCTGATTGAGTGTCACATGATTGCAAGCATATATTCCCAGAATGTAGTTATGCATTATGTTTTCTTTGGTGATAAATCTGGTTAAAAAATTCTTAAAAAAAAAAAAAAAATCCTGCCCTGACTGACTCAGGACTACTCTTTCCTGCCACATTTACATTTCTCAATCCTTCTGTTTTTTTCTCCACATAGCTGTTTGTGGGACTGTTCCTCAAGCCAGATCTCTGAAATGAAGTAAGTTAAAAGTAAATCTACAACGTGGTTGTGGTAGTATGTGTGCATGTGCATGTGTGTGAGTTCAACAAAATTATTATAGTGCCTGTGTTTGAAGAGTGCCCTACAAGCTGCTGTGCTGGGAAAACAGCGTGGGTGTCTCTCTGGAGCTCAGAGAGAAGTGGGAGTGGAGGAGTGCTAGCAAAGATAGCTTAACGCAGTTCCATTGAAGAAAATATATACCTGTCCCCAGTGGTTGTGGGCGTGGAATAAGAACTTGCTGGTGCGCGTCCCGCATATTTTATTTGTAACTCTATTCATGCTAAAAATGATTTTGAAATATATCTCCTAGAATTTAGCCTTAGTTTCCAGCCACACTAGCTATATACTAAATGTACACATTCAACTGTCCAACGTTTCCAGGTTTTTGATGCTCCGTTTGACAAAATGTTTTTCTAGGCTTTTTCTAATTTGGACATACCATTAAAAGACTAGATGTGATCTTATAAATCTGCATATAAATGTGTATTCCAGAGGGGAAAAGGATGTACATTTTGCATCAGTTTGAAAACTGCTTTCATTTCTCTGCAAAGTATCAGTGGATAAGATACTGAATTCACATGGATGCTCATTTTTGCTGTTGTTGGTTTGCTTTTCCAGTCTTAAGCATCACTGGGAGGATTTAATGGATAGTCATTTTAATTAGTGCATGGTTCCTGAATTTAGCAAGTGTTGACAACTAATTCTTCCTGTCTGACACTGTGTGGGACCTTACTATGGTGCTGCTTCATACTGCCTGATGCCGACTAATGGGCTACCCTTGTGTTACTGTACAATGCTGTCCTTTTGATCCATGCTGCTGCATGTGGCTCTGCCATCCCAGCCCTCCTCAGCTCCTGCTCTTCTTGCCACCAATACTTGTTATCCTACATACAGGGAGATGAAGTGTGACGTGCCTCCAGCATACCGAGTCAACACAGTAGCACAGAAATACTAGAAAAAGATATAGCAGGAGGTATGGGGAACTGCACAGATGGTCTAGAGAGAAGAGAGAGGTTAGGAGTGTCTGATTAGGGTTTTCTCTGTTAATACTCTAGAACTTTGGAACTGCAGTTTTGTAGTTGTGTTGTAGAGTTACTTCATTTCAGAGAGCAGTATGTTATAGGAATTATCTGTCTCCTTGACCTAAAAAAGTATTTGGAATCTTTAACTTTCAGTAATTCTGAAAACTTGTGCGTTTCAAATTGCTGTTACTGGTGATGTATTAGTTCCTTGTATTAACCATCTTGTATGACATCTTTCAGGAAAAGTGGCAGGGTTTTTGTTTTTGAAACAGTGTACAGATCATTCCAAGTTTTGCATAGTTTGCCATACAGACAAAAAAAAGTAAACATATATAATCTTTCAAGTTTATTAAAGTAGAGCCCTAACTGTCGTGTTATGACCTTTTCAGTCAATTGCACTTTAAGCTGAGAGTTGATTTGGTCCCATATTAAACCACCTTTTATATGTGATGTAACTAAGATACTTTCTCTCAGTATTTTCTGTCTTTGTTATGTGCAGCATATTTCACCAACAGCTATAAAATCATGCTATACAAACAAGGTAATCTAGTTTCATAAAAAAAACAAACAAAAACAACAAAACCAAACAGTTTTACAATGTTTTTAAAATCTGGCAAGATCTACAAAGATACAAAATTATTTTGAAAATTGTAATAATCCCTTTGATAGTATAATTTTGGGTACAGTGAAACATTTACTTTGGACAACACAGAAATGAGAGCTTATATTGGCCTTTTATATGCTACAAACAGTCAGGATTTCCCCCTCCTCAAAATCTACACACAAGCACTCTGTCTTCTTTTTCTTTCCTGCTCAGTTTGTACCCGTCATCACAAAACACCGACTTTGGCCTGCCGCACAGTCATTTCTCTGCTGTGACAGCATGGAGGAAAGAGCAAGGGGGTAGACAGCTAGGGAAATCCCTGACACCAGTCAACTGGCTCAGTAGAGTTCTGCTTGCAGACTGCACCGGAGAAGATGAATTGTTTGCTTAGAAGGAATGGACAGAGAAGGTCAGGGAAGCTGCAGAAAACTTACTAGACTTTGTCCTCTCAAAGCGAGATGGGAAGATGCCATGCAGATCTTTCAGGACATAAATCTGTAAGGTACCACTACAACAGCTTTCAGAGGCAGACCAAGCCATAAATTTTCCATGATCCCTTAGCTATCAAACACTAGGGAAGAAAAAAAGAGGCCATGTGTGTGCTATAGAAGCAGCAGGTAAGGTCTGGTGTGTACTCAGGATGCTGATTTTTCAGCTACGTGAGAAAACGTTGTACCTCTGGATATTTCTCTTTGCAAAGCAAAGCTCTACTCTATAGGACTGATAATAGCGTGTAATGTAGGTAAAATAATTTCACAGGATGAAAAGTTGGAGGAGCTGAGAGAGCGGTAGTATTCTCATTTCACAGACAGCACTCCAGCCATTTTTGTAACATTTTTTGTTAACAATATTTTACACAGAAAATGTTGTATCAAGTATAAACTGGGCAGCATAACAGGGATATTGGTTTGTGTTTTGTTTGTTTGTTTATTTTAATTCCATCTATGGGAAATGAGATTAAAAAATTAAGTATATTTCTATTCGACAGAACATACGTAACGGGTAACTATATGGGAAAAAATATTCAAAAATGGAAATGTTTATTGTTGCAATTAGTATTGGATAAAAGCTGGTTTACACATCAATCAAAACTCTTTGAGATTTTTTTCTTGTCCTTCTTACTTGGAAAAATCCTTAGAAACATTTTATCAGAAAAAGAACTCTATCAAAAATAATTATTCTAGTTTCAAAACATTTACCTGTGAGTGGTAGGAGAAGCTGCAAATACTTTTTAGGTCTCAAATATTCCAGTTGAAGTGCTTGACAGGCAGTTCAGATTTTTTTAATTGCTGAACTTTTTTTGTACAATCTCCATTATAAAGTTGTAATTTTTTTCTTGATAGGTGTTAATAACAATTAAATGTTCTTGAAAAAACTTTTTTGCTAAAAATGATTAGTAATTTACAAAGGAGAATTTTGATGTTAATATCTTAGCAAACTTTCACTGCAATGTGTTAACTGTTTTTAGATTTCTTACTGAAAACTGAATACTTTCGTTCAATGTTTTATATTTTTTCCAAGAATTATGCGTATTTTAATTTTTTATTTGAGGTTTTTTTTAACAAGCTTTGCTTTTTTATTGTCATTTTTTTTTTAAAAGCACTCTTTTTTTTTTTTTTCCTGGTAGTTATTTAATTATTTTTTGGTCTCCATAATGCACAATAATATATAACATTTTGAAGCAGATGGAATTCCTTAATATGTATTAATTATTGTGATTTTAGAAGCTTCATCAGCAACGCTAGCATTTATAACAAATGATGATTTAAACTTGCACATTCAATTTCTGATTTGCTGCTCTATTTTGGTCTTTTAGTAGACCCATCTATTATTTATTCTTCAGAAATGTTATTTCATAATAAGATCTAAAAAGGGCAAAACAATTATTTTCTTAACTAAAAAGTTCACAGGTTTTACATTAATTATATTAAAACGGTGCGGTTGAGGAAAAACTTCAAAATACTCCGAAACTGAATAATATCCATGTTCCAAGTATCACAGCATTACCTTCTCTGCAAGAAACTTACAATCATACATACTCAAATATAAGATCCTTTTTTCTGGTTTAATGATTTCTTATCTAGTGATATTATTAAATAAATTTAGAGCATGTAAAATAAGTAAGGATGGAGACAATGGGATAAAGATCTCAATAAGTCAGACACCCACAGTTGACAATTAGAGAGATTTACTCATATATTAAACTAAGTACAATATTTGACAATATGAATACCTTCATGTACTTCTAGAGTGAATTAAACCCCTGGCTTAAATATATTTTTCATTTCACTCTTCATTGGCTTTGAAACATTATTTTTTGGGTTTTTTTTCACTAAGGTTTCAGTAAGTATAACAGTACCGACCTTGAATTGTGTATTCCTGGTTATTACAGAAAACTGCGCATGCCAGCGAGTTCATGGCTGTTGGTGCAGCTGTTGTCAGGGCGTTTCAGATGTCAGGTTACCATGATACGGATTAACTCAACAATCAGCATTCAGCAATGTACAGTAAGTGCTGTAACGATGCTGGCAAATTAGCTTTGAAAACAAAATGCGACACACTCCCGTGATTGTAAATTAGAAATTTCTCAGCACGCTTTGTGTGTTGTAATTACGTAATTACTGAAGGTCTTGTATGTGTGGCTGTTTCCATAAGGCAGGTTGTTGTTCTACTTCAACACATTCTGTGCAAATGCCAGATCTGACACCAAATACTAGAAGAATAGGAAATGATGCTTCTCCCTTGCTAAAAAAATGTATTTATTTCCTGACTCTCAGAACGTATTTCTGTTGAACTTTCCTTTGCTTTACATGCAGCATCTTATTGCTCACTGCCTGGTAGATGCTGTTTACAGTCCGTGCTAGTTTTGTGTTTAAGAACCTGGTCGTTAAAGAGACATGTACCAATAAGCTGGCTTTCTAAGGAAGTAGATTGCTTTCCAAGGCATTTAAGAAAATTTCAGAGGCAAGAACACAATAGACCTGGGGCTGACATACAGAAAAAAAAAAGATAAAAGACATAAAGTGAGAATTCCAGTGAAATTCAGTAGGTCCTAGTCTAAACTTAGTAACTGCTACAGAAGTAGTGACGCTATTTATATCTAGCGATGCTGTGGCATTTCACACCTGGTGTCGTGCAGCAAATTTTGTTTCAGTTATTGGGTTCCAGCTTTATCACGCAAACACTCCACGCTTGGGAAACAAAACTGGCACTTCTTGCAATCGCTTAGAGATGCACAACTATCATTCTGGGCCAGTGCCTGGAGACTGAGCGCCTTCGTCAGGCGCCAGTCTCCATCTTTTCCCTCAAGCTTCTGTAAATCATTTGCTTTAAGTTTCATTCAGGCTGAAACATTTAATTTTTCACGTATTTGTTTTGGATATAAGTGGGTTAGCATTTGCCTGCTTTGTGGGACCAGCAATTATTAATGCATAGCTAATGATACTTGTAAGGGTATGATGTTTACCATCAAACCATAGAGGCTTGTTAGTTATCATCAAGCTTCATTTTTATGTTTCTTGTTTCAAAATTTTTTTCCGCAAATTCTGTACTGATTTCATACGTTGCTTTATTTTAGTTCTCTCTTACTTTTGTACTTTCCATGTCCTCATGGTCTACCTCACAGCTACATCTTTCTTTGCGTGCCTGGCACCTTGGAACATCTGTTCTTGTTTTGCCTCGTTTAACTTTAGCATGTGTATTTCTGCTGCTGCTGCTCAAGAAATTAATGTTTTGATCGCAACTCTACACAGAGTATGTGCAACTGTAACGGAAGCATTTATGTAAAAGTAGATCTGTTCATTTCAACTACTTTAAAAACTGGTTTTCCATATTATATGTGCAATTGAGTTTTGATAAGGGAATATTTAATATGTCTACAGTAGAATGTAAGGGTTTTCAGCTTTGTTCCAGTTTCAGTTTCTCAGTTATTAACTAAACAATAAATAACTCTATCAGCATATAGTCTTACTCCAGTAGAGGGTCACAAATATCTCTTGTCCCAGTGCTTTGAGCACTTTTTTTTTTCTGGTAAAAATATCTTATTTGTAATGGTTCTCTTTTGTTTTGTTTTTTTTTTCCTTCCAGGTTGCTGGGTTTTATTTTTCCATTTTTAATTGACCCGATCTTCCAAGAATAACATTCCAGTTACAGCTGCTGTACTACTGAAGTGATTTTATTGTGAGTGTGCAGCATTCCCATTTTTTCCCCACTCTTTGATCTGTTTCTGCGTGGTGTTAGCCTTTCCTTAATCTTTGCTTTTATTTGAAACGTGAGTGTTACAACAGTAGCAGATACAGCTTTTTCTCAAATGATTAACTCGAAACGATAGGATTACAGCCTCAAAGGATTTTATAATGGGATTAGAGAGTATGTACCTGGACAGTTACCATGCAGCATCTGCTTGGTACTTGCTATATTTGATGTCTGTTTTAGCTCTAGGCCTGGGCCCAGCCCTAGCCCTAGGTGGGCAGTGGAGGAGGCACTCATGTGGGAGGTTCAAGGTATGAATTTCAGCTCATTTTGTGTGAAGAGAGCATTGAGTTTGGTTTCCTTAGAAACTGCTATAATCTCTAGTCTATTTTAACATTCCTTTCTCCTCCTCTTCATTTGACAGACAGGTTTTAAATGTAAAAAAAGTGAACCGATTTTCCATAATCAAAAGAGTTTAAGTGCAGTTAGGATTCCGGGCTGCAAATCCCACTGTCACATAAGCACATGATTTGGACTGCACTTGGCATTTTAGAAAGGGAGGCAACAGCATGCATCATCTCAATCTAAGAAATGTTTTGTTGGCTGGCCTGTGCATTTCCATTTTTAGGAAGCTGATTACTGTGAATTCTACCCTTGGGCACCCATATCTCTGTTCATTTTTACATTGTACTCAGACATCCAGCTCTGGTTCGTGAACTGCATTCACAGGTCTAGAAGGAAAAAAAATAAATATTTAGCCTACCATCAATGCATATAGTTCCTTTTGAGGATCTGAAGTTTTCAGCGCGGATTGTTAGAAGTGCAGGCAGGACTTAATATGTATATATTTAGGATTTAACTGTCCCTGATCAAGTTATGAGGTATAGTACATTGGCAATTTCTGTTAGTGCCCAGTCACCTTCAGCAGTCCGTGTTGTAGGAGCTCAGTCCTCATTTAAAAAGAGACTTCAGGCTTCTAATGTGTTTTTGCTTAAAGAGCACAGGCATTTAAAAAACACTTAGACACTTCCAAAATGAAATTAAAATAGTTGCTTTAGAAAACAATCATTTTATTTTTTCTCCTTAATTATTTTTTCCTGCTTCCTACTTCTAAAGAAATCTCCCTTTTTAGGAGCTGATGGGATACTTCCCCAAAAATACGCATCTCAACAGCTGTCTTATGTCAGTGTTTGCGGATCATTTCTAGATAATTTATGTTTGCAATCTGGTTTAATGGAACTCCTCTACATTACCTGTTATGCTGCATAATGATCTATTGTGATAGAGTGTAAGTGAAGACTAATTTCATTTCCTTAGCTTCTGAAATTTTTCCAAGTTGTCTTTCATAAAGGCCTCTATCAATAGCTACACTTACTTGGTTTTGTTACAGTTTTCCTCAAATTTTGGAGGCTTGCTGAAAGTTCTGTTGCAATTTTGCCTCTTGTGCTCCTAGAATGCTTGTCAAACACAAGGGTAATATCCTGATTTTAATCCCACATGCACAGGGATGTTTCAAAGCTGACCCCTTCTTTCTCCTGTGACCCAGTTCGTGATCAGTAGAGAAATACTTAGTAATCTGGCTTTCAGAAGTGAAAGAGAAAAATCCAGCCATTGTATTAATTCAATCTCAACAGCTGTGAACTAAATCACAGTGAGTCATTTTCCCCCCGTGTTGTGTTGTTTCCTCTTATGCACTAGGTATAATTTTCTTAAGCACTTCAGTAATTTAGGCATCTAAATCCCAGTTTTCAACATGGAGTCAGTAGTTAACCTCTGCCTTTTCATTCCCTAAGCATACAAGAGAGATCGCAATTCTTCCCCTGTTTATCTACTTCCTTCGGTAGTCTTTGGATTGTGATTTTTATCATGTATTTAAAAGTATTTGGCATAATGGGGGATGAACTTTAATTAGGGCCTCAGGCACTATCGTAATACAGGTAATAAGCAATAATTATAGTAACAGATGTTGCCAGCTATTAATTCCATTCTCAAGGAAATTCAAACTTCTTTATTTGAGAATGAAGCTCTTCGGCAGGAGTTTTTATTTTTTTTTTCTCTAATAAGCATTTCGCTCCCTTTTGAAAGTAGATATTACCCCACATTATTTTTATTCTCTTAATGTTCCAATCTGATTACACTGTCTTTTAGTCACTTCTTTATATTTTTTGCAGATTTCTAATTATTAGTCTCATTTAAAGTCATACCCCTCTGGTTGCCTTCATCCTAGCATGTTCTCAAAACTTTATTTTCTCCCTCTTGTGACTCCTCTGTGTCTGAAAGATGCAACAATAACAAATCCTTTGAAAATATCCACCAGTTAACTGTACTTAACATATAGAACAGATTCTGTCATTTCATCTACTTCCCAAGACTTATTTTTCAAATCTTATTGAAATCCCCTAGCTTCTCCTTTAACTTTGCTAAACCAGTTCTTTAATGTTACACCTATTAATCTCTTAGAAGGCCCTGCCTTCTTTGGATACATACTCCATGCTGATACTAAAGCTATAGTATTCCAGGCTGCCTCTTCAATGTGTTATTTCTCAGTTTATACTGAACTTCTCATCACATGTCTGTTTCTGCTTTTTTTTACACTTCCCTAGCCCTTGATTTCACATCAAAATGTTACAAATTTTGCATTGACTCTTGACCCTCAGTGACTACTTACAGCAGATGAGTAGGAGAACAAATAAAAAAAATCAAAAATTCATTTCCTGTAGGTTGGACCCTTGTGCTGCCTCAAGTTTTCCTGCAGATATACAAGTGTAACTCTTAGGTGCTGTAACAGAAATTGCAAAACAGTTATTGAGGAGAGAATTTGGTTACTATAGAATCATAGAATCGTTCTGGTTGGAGGAGACCTTCAAGATTATCAAGTCCAACCATTAACCCAGCACTGCCAGGTCACCACTAAACCATGGCCCTCAGCACCACATCTACAGATCTTTTAAATACTTCCAGGGATGGTGACTCCACCACTTCCCTGGCAGCTTGGACCAGGCCTTGACAACCCTTTCTGTGAAGAGATTTTTCCTAATATCCAGCCTAAATCTCCCTGGTGCAAGTTGAGGTCATTTCCTTTCATCCTGTCACTTGCTGAATGGGAGAACAAACCAACCCCCACTTTTCTACAGCTTCCTGTCCAGTAGTTGTAGAGTGTGGTAAGGTCTCCCTTGAGCCTTCTTCAGGCTAAAAAACCACAGTTCCCTCACTGATTCTCATAAGACTTATTATCTAGACCCTTCATCAACTTTGTTTTCCTTCTTTGGACACACTCCAGAATCTAAATGCCCTTTTTGAGTGAGAGGTCCAAAACTTAACCCACTACTCAAAGTGCAGCCTCACCAGTGCCCAATACAGGGGGACAATCACTTCACTAGTTCTGCTGAACACACTAGTTCTGATATAGCCCTGGATGCTGTGTGGTAAATGTGAAATTCACCCCCTGCCTCTGAAAATAATTGTGCATGAGAGAACATGCAGCTGAATATCAGCAGATATGGTCTCGAAGGTCATATTTTGTTTTCTCCCCATATCTGCTTTTGTTTCAGAAAGAATGAGGAAATATTTAATTTTCCTCTCCATGGTTCATTTGTGCGTGGGGCAGTGCTTATATAGAGTCCAGCAAGCTCAGAAAGTAAGTGGGTTGTGTTAAAAATAATACAAGGAAGACTGACAGGACAGTTAACAGTGGATAACTGCAGAAGGCAAAAGAATAGATGTTCTTGTTAGCCTGAGCTTCCAGAGATTTTTCGTGGAGCTATGCAGTAGTATAAAGTAACTCTTGGATCACTGCTTTGTAAATTCCATAAGCATTTCCTTAATAAGGTATTGAGGTTTATAAGGTTATGAGGTTAATAAGGTATATGTATGTATATGTTGAGCTATTGAACTAGTAATGAGAAGAGAGAATGAGCTGGAAGTATTGGGCAAGAAATAAGCTTGACTAAACAGAAAATTCCAATGAGGAAAACCAGCCTTTTAGGTATGCTAGTTAAATTTTTGGAATGACAACTTTGTTTTCAATGCTTGTTCTACCAGTTGGTCACATGCATTTATCTTCAGAGGAAGGCTATAACTCTTCATGGTAACTTATGGAGACCAGTTTTGAAAGATACCCTGTTGTATTTAGGTAGAATGTTGCACATGCAATGATTTGACCTAACACAACTTCTAATTGTAAGAAATCATTATGGAATCAGTGTTCCAGCAAAAATGAAATCAGGCTTCAAAAATATTGCTTCCTTTATAGAATACTAGGGATAGAGATTTGTGGTTGTCTTTTTGCTTTGAGTTATTCCGTGCTTCATTGCATTCTGATTTCTAGGTCTTTTCAATGCCATTGTATTATGTTCTGTAACCAATGTATGCCACTATCTCGATCCATAAAAGAAAACATTATAGACTGGCAAGGAAAAAAAAAAATAAACCTGAAAGTATATACTAGGACAGATTTTTCTTAGCTTAAAATGAGCACGATGAAAGCAATATAGAATAGGATTAGCTAAAAAAGATGTATGCTATCCAGAAAATAAAAAACAACCCCCAACAACTAGATTTACAGATTTTGACGCTATGATACGAAATGCTGCATCTTTATTGTTCTTGGACTAGGCTGTCATTCTAATGAAAGGTTTTACTCATAAAAAATGGATGTAGAAATCAAGAATTACTCTTCCTTTTCATGCTCTCATCTTTATTATTAAGGAACTCTATTAACATTTAGTGAAATTAGCCCTTGTCTAATACCAGATTAAAAAAGAACTGAATTCTGAATATGCTTTCATTTCTGAAACTTTCAGTTTCATATAAAATGCCACTTCTGAGTTCTTTATATCTCATGTACTTAGCATCTCTGTTTTCTGCCATGTACTTTTCTTTTTTAAGACAAACCCCAAGAACATATTCATTTTTTGCTTCTTCCATGCTTACCTTTTTGTACAACTTGAATGACAATTTATTACTAACTCATTCCTCATTTTCTAGCACTTCTTGCTGTAGCCTGTAAGCACACATTCCTTCTGGGACTGCTCGAGTTCTGCAGATCCACAAACAGGAGTGGGCCATGCGTAATTTATCCCAGAGGACCAGCATATTCTGTTGTGAGGAACCCAAGCCAAAACTCTTAACCTGAATTGTTCAGATCTTTAAGAATCAGCTTTTCCTTGTTTGTTTGCTTGTTTTTACAGCAGTAAAAATACTAACATCCAGTGTATCACAGTCATTGGATGGGTTAAAGCCTTGAGCTTGTCCAAGCTCAGGGAGGATTTTCATGTTTGTATTATGAAATATAGCTATGAAATTCTTATAAATCATTGAAATTCCCATAAATCTCTAGGTGTTTGGTGCTGTAGTGCACCGAGGCCAAGTGCAAGGTCCTGCACCCGGGTGAGGGCAATCCCAACCACAAATACACCGGGTGATGAGTGGATTGAGAACAGCCCTGCAGAGAAGGACTTGGGGGTGCTGGTTGTTGAAGCGCTGAACATGAGCCAGCAATGTGCAAAAGCAGCCCAAAAAGCCAACCATATCCTGGGCTGCATCAAAAGATGTGTGGCCAGCAGGTCAAGGGAGGTGATTCTGCCCCTCTACTCTGCTCATGTGAGACCCCACCTGGAGCACTGCGTCCAGCCCTGGAGTCCCCAACACAAGAAGGGCATATCACAGAATCACAGAATATTAGGGGCTGGAAGGGACCTTGAAAGATCATCGAGTCCAATCCCACTGGCAGAGCACGAACCTAGAGTAGGTCACGCAGGAACTCGTCCAGGCGGGTTTTGAGTATCTCCAGAGAAGGAGACTCCACAACCTCCCTGGGCATCCTGTTCCAGTGCTCTGTCACCCTCACTGGGAAAAAGTGTTTCCTTGTGTTTAAACAGAACCTCCTACGCTCCAGTTTGCACCCATTGCCCCTTGTCCTGTCATTGGGTGCCACCGAGAAGAGCCTGGCTCCGTCCTCCTGACACTTACCCTTTCCATGTTTATAAACATGAATGAGGTCACTCCTCAGGCTCCTCTTCTCCAAGCTAAAGAGCCCCAGCTCCCTCAGCCTCTCCTCATAAGGGAGATGCTCCACTCCCTTCATAAGCTCAGTGGCTCTGTGCTGTACTCTCTCCGGTAGTTCCCTATCCTTCTTGAACTGGGGTGCCCAGAAGTGGATCCAGTACTCCAGGTGGGGCCTCCCCAGCGCAGAGTAGAGGAGGAGGAGAACCTCCCTCACCCTGCTGGCCATGCTCCTTCTAATGCATCCCGGGATGCTGTTGGCCTTCCTGGCCACAAGGGCGCATTGTTGGCTTGTGGTCATCCACTTATCCACCAGGACTCCTAGGTCTTTTTCCCCAACCTGTACTGATCCAGGGGGTTATTCTTCCCCAGAGGCAGAACTTTACACTTGCCCTTCTTGAATTGCATTACATTTCTCCCCGCCCAGCTCTCCAGTCTGTCGAGGTCACACTGGATGGCAGCCCTCCAGCCTGTCAGCCACTCCTCCCAGTTTTGTCTCATCAGCGAACTTGCTGAGGGTACACTCCATCCCCTCGTCCAGGTCGTTGATGAAGATATTAAACAGCATTGGACCCAGTACCTACCCCTGAGGGACACCACTAGTCACAGGTCTCCAGCCAGAGTCTGCTCCACTGACCACAACTCTCTGGGCTCTGTCCTTCAGCCAGTTCCAAATCCATCTCACCACACAATCATCCAATCCGCACTTCTTAAGTTTGTCTGTGAGGATGCCATGGGAGACAGTATCGAAAGCTTTGCTGAAGTCGAGCTAGACCACATCCACTGCCCTCCCCTCATCTATCCATCTAGCTGTGCTAGCATAAAAGGCTATCAGATTAGTCAAGCATGACTTCCCCTTGTTGATGTATCTATTGAGAGGATCCAGAGAAGGCCACAAAGGTGATCAGAGGGCTGGAGCACCTCTCCTATGAGGACAGGCTGAGGGAATCGGGTCTGTTCAGCCAGGAGAAGAGAAGGCTCCAGGGAGACCTTATAGCAACCTCCAGTATCTGAAGGGCGCTACTGGAAAGCTGGAGAGAGATTTATAAAAGTGTGTGGTGATAGGAAAAGGGGCAATGGTTTTAAACTAGAGCAAGGGAGATTTAGATTAGACATTAGGAAGAAGTTCTTTATTATGAGGATGGTGAGACACTGGAACAGGTTGCCCAGAGAAGTTGTGGATGCCTCATCCCTGGAAGTGTTTAAGAGCAGCCTGGATGAGGCTCTGAGCAACCTGGTCTAGTGGGAGGTGTCCCTGCCCATGGCAGGGGGGTTGGAACTGGATGATCTTTAAGATCCCTTCCAAGTCAAGCCATTCTATGATTTTATGATTCTATGATCCTTGACTTCCCAGAAGTGAGTCTTTCAGGCCTATCTTTCTTCATGTTTAAAGAATTTCATTCAGAACTAGATGGAAGAAAGTACCTCATGAACAATGTACTGGGAAACTGGGTAGTATAAAGCAATTCCTAGGTCCCCTGAAGATCATATGGATGACAGCACTTACCTATCTGCTTTGTAACTGACTCTCTTTACCAAAGCATTAACGTCCTTACTCTACGGAACATTACTGCATCTGTTTCTCTGTATTCACATTGAGATAGGACAGAGACCTAGATTTTTGAGTATCCCATGAACTGAGTAATTCTGGAGCAGAAGGAAACTTTAGGAGAACCTCTCTGTTCTTGGTGTCACTATTCGGAGAGAAACATTAGAAAAAGATTGCAAGTGCTGTCTCTCAAGCTGTATCATTTACCAGCCTAAAGGCACATGAGGCATGCTGGCTTGACAGTGGCTTCCAGTCAAAAGCACTGTAGATTCCCCTCTGTTGCTGTTAGCTTCCTTTCCTGGGCTGCTTTTAATCTGGGGAAAAGGACACCCACTGATAGAGTAAAGGAAAGATGAAGTGGTTAGAGCTGTTTGGTTTGTTTGTTCCCTCCTTCCTCCAGCCTTCCTTCCTTTATTCCTTTTCTGTTAACTGTTAGTACTGAATATTAGTCCTTCAAAGACAAAATTAAAAATACTTGATTTCAGCACTAAACTGTATGTCAGATAAATGATCCAGATGGGATATTCTGAAGACTGGGGCTAAGAGGTCGTATTTGTAAGAGATAATTTTCATGAGAAAAAAATCAGTTTTGTCTTTCTCTGGAAGTGTATAATGAAGCTATCGCTAAACTAGAGCTCTATGATTAGTAATTTGAGTTTGGGATGGCATTTGAATGGATAAGTTTGTCTCATATTACCTCTGTTTGACAAACTTAAATTGCTCTAATGGTATAGAAACATTCATTCTTCTCCTGGTAATTTGTTGCTTGATGCAGCCAAAAGTATGATTTATGTGTACTTTTGAAGGACAAAACAAAAATCTCCATTGCAGTTACATCACTGCGGGTGAAGTGTCCTTGTCGTTCTCCATTCCTTGGTAGTCTTCGTTAATTTAGAAAGTATTGTGTGGGTGGATGATTACAGGTAGAAATACCGTACAAACTGAAATTGGAGGGAGACAAATAAGATCACCATTCTTTGGATGAAATATATGTTACTAGTAGTAAACCCCCCTAGATTACAGGCAGCTTGAAAGATGTTTATGTTCTGATTACAGATTTATGACTTGCTCTTTCCAATATTCATGAACACAGAGAGTATTTGCCTTAGGCATGTTACAGCAGCAAAGCCGTGAAACCGGCAATAATTGCTTAACACTCTGAACAATATAATTATATATTTTTGAGCATTTTAACAATTGATTTAAGCATGTATATGTACATTAAAAAAAAAGCAAGTATGATCTTTTCAAAGAGTAAAACCGCTCTTTCATCATTTTACATTTGAAAGCTGTTTTCCCTCCAAACAAATCATGTTGCTTTCATGTTACATGCACAGACATTTTTACAAGTCTTATCGTTAGTGAGCCCCACGCAGTATGGGCTTAAAAGTTTAATCAAACTGAAAACTACGGTCCGCTGATGTTCTATAGACCTGCTGAGTTTAGAGCTTTTACGAGAAGAAATGTTGCCTTTGGATCCTCAAACAGTCAAATTAATTAGCATGCAGTGATTCCTTCTGAAGAATAGAATTGCTTGGGCAGGCTTTAAATATGGATGTGTAACTGTAGTACCTGCATTGGATGACTTATGTTTTCTTTTGTGTTTGTTTTGTTTTTTTTAAACTGTCATTGTCTCGCTTTCTTTGTCAAAATTGGAGAGTATTTAATTTTTTAAAAAATATTAAATTATTTCATTTGACATTCAAAGCTGGATATTTGTATAAATAAATAATTCTTCAGGCTTTGGTGTGAATCTCAGACTTCTACTTATCTAATTTTTATGAATGGCAAATGTTCATTCAAAGGTTTGAAAATATCTGACATTAATAGCCGATGTTTATGAAAAAAATAATTTGTTTTGTATATGTTATTGATGGTACAGTTATTCCTCAGTTAAAAGGAGCATGGGGTAAGAAGCAGGTATCATCTGTGGTTCTGTTAGTATTTAAATATTGAGGGAAGCATATTACGCTGCAAATTAACGTAGGAAAAGGGAGGAAGAAGGCCCTACAACATAGTAATGTACCTAGTATAGGAATGTTAAAAATCTTTGTAACTACTATATTTTTTTCCTTTACTTCCTTTTTTTTCCTCCCACACCCAACCTGAATTAAAATATTTAGGGCAATAGTTGTGTCTGTCACTTTCTGTGAGGATTATTTACTGCTGTAGGAGTAAGGAATATTTCCTACATTCTAGGAAGGTGGGGGTGAAGGCAGAAGAATAAGGTTTTAGGCAGGGAGAGGTTCGTTTTCCTTTCTGGGTAACTTTTCAATAGCTGGAACTTTAGCATCTGTGAAACTAGTGAATTGTTGTATGGTTTCCTGCTCAGGCTGGGTGACCTCCTCCAACCAGTTACACATACGGATGCATATTGACTCAAATAGATGACATATGTAAATATTTCTGAGAGAAAGTGGAGCAAAAATAAATGATATTTTCAGTAATCAGAATACACTATTTTTAAGTGGCTTGAAAGAATTATATGAAATGAAATTTTTTTCCCTCCGTTCCTATGCATGCTGGTAGATGTGAAAATGCCCCATTCTTAACGCCTTGGATCTTAAAAATGTTTATTAAAGCTAAGGAGTAAATCTTATGTATCTCATTGCCATCTCGATAAAGTCTCAGTGCTAAAGGGTTTAATAATAATGTAGATTGTAACAGCTGCTACACTCAGTGTTCTTTCTAACTTCAGATGATTTATTTTTGAAGTTTTATTTCTAAAGGCTTCCAGTTAATTGCTGTGTGCTTTAATTGGGCTTCAGCATGCTCAGCTTTTGATCAGAGTGCAAGTAGCAAACCATGCTTGGATAAATCTTGAGGGTATCTGTAGCTTGATGGATTGTGTGTGTGATTCTGTCACTCCCTGGTCACAAGGAATGCAGGTTCACTTATAAGGATGGTGCAAATTACAAAATCTAACAGTGCTACTGGTAGATCTCTGCTGTGTCATAGCTTAAGCATGGCTTTAAAAAAATGGGGAGAAATAATAACCCCATCGCTCTGATGGTATTCTGTTCTTAGTCCCCTAGGTAAAAGCTGAAGGTAAGAAACAATGGTGTTAAATTAATTTGCATTCTCAAGGTGTTTCATCAGATAATTGTGTCCAATTCATACATCTTCTAAAAATTACATGGATCTCTTTAAATATGCCTGGTTTTGAACTCAGAATAAAAGTGGGGCAATGTTGCATCCTCTAGCTTTCAGTAATGTGAACAGGTTAGGTGAGTTGCTTAATCTTTTATGCTGTGCTGCTATTGTCAGATTATTCTGAACAATGTTTGCCTCATTTACTCATCTTTGTGTAGACACTCTTGTGATCATACATGTTCAATTTATTATTAGTCTCTATACTAATGTTGTTCCTAAATTGAGGCTCTTCAGCCAGTGTGTGAGATGCCAATCAACACACTGAATTGAGAGATTTGTCTTTATTTTTATTCTGCAGAATAGGTTGCCAGGCATCTAACAATAGCCAAAACTCCTTTCAAGAAACATGCTGAGCTTTTTATACAAAATATTAACAAAGAATCATAGAATCATAGAATGTTAG
>VWZK01003262.1:0-42145 GCA_013396935.1 Baryphthengus martii
TCTAAATTCAAGGCAGAATACAGCCTTTAGAATTTTATATTGGTAGGATAAGCTATCCGTTTTAATATATTGGTTGACTTTAATATAATGTTCTAAATATAATATTCTTGGCCTACCCTTTTAATTATTTTTTTATTTGGTGAAATTCATTGGGAAGGGAATGCCTTGTCATATGCATTTAAATAATGTTGACCAGATGGCCTTACTCTCTGAAAGCTGTTAGGTGATACCACATTACAAAAAATCATTATAATAAGTTTTAACTATTACTAATTAAATAAAAAACCTGAGCTTTGAGGAATTCGTTTGTTTACAAAAGTCACCATAATCTTTTCTCCATTACCAACAGATGCAAATTTCCACAATGGACTCTTTGCTTGTTATCTCTTTGATCCTCGACACTGTAAGTAACCAAAGAGTCGTTTGAGAGGTTACTCACTATTGGTATGATTTTCAGTAGAAATCCTTCTTGGTATAGCTAGCGTGTTTCTCAATTAAGGTATTTTTTTCAAATGGTTAATTACTTTACAGTGTTAAAGTATGTACCTTATGTACACACCAAATTTGCCTTCTAATCTCTAGCTTCCTGACAATTTATATGTTCAGCTAATGTTAGTAATGTACAGACCACCAATAGATACTCTGTTCAACTTCCAAGTCCAGGTTTGCTGGTAGAAGACTTAGCCTAGCATAGGTGACTGTATCCAGACAGGCTGTTCAAAACATACCTTGCCATATGTCCAGCCCAGCTCTATTTTATTCATTCCCCACAGTTCATGGATATTTTCAGCTAGTTTATCCCTGATCTTTTCAAGATGAAAAGGAAGAACAATCTAAGAAAAGAGCATAACAATTCCACAAATAAGAAAAGATTCCAGTTACCACAACTCATAGATTTAAGATCATCTAGTTCAGTTAAATACACAACACAAAATTGTTGAATTGCTAAGAAAGGGGGCAAATTAGCTTAGTATTTATGCTGTGAATTTAAATTTTGTTAAGATATATTTAACAGTCCCATTATTGCATACTTAACATACCTGACTAGTGTCTATTGGACAAGGGATAAAAGAAGCTTGGGAGAGGAATTGTGTTGTACCCAGCAAGTCCCTCACTCCATCAGAATCTCTCTTATATTCTTTCACTGGTTCCAGTTTTATCTTCTCTTTTGGAAGCAATGCTTCATAACAGGGAGCATAGCCAGCAGGAGGCAGAAATTTAAACTCTCCGTGACGTCCACCCAATAAGAAACGTACTCTGTGCAATTTTCAATTAAGAAATTATATTCTTAAATAGTCAGCATATACTAACAGTATAAATAAATCATTTGGAAACTTACATATTAATGTGAATAGAATTTTTAAAAATGCAGGTGTGTTTCATGCTTTGATAAACACCAAAGCGTTACTAAGCATTCATACTAGCAGATATTATCAGTTACACCATCACTTATGCACTTTTTTGAAAATTTGTTTTGGTCAAAGCAAAACTAATTCTTCAATACAGTGGAATTTTTAAATTTTTTTTTTAAAGTTTAAAACGTTTGTAAATTGTGAATTTTTTAATGCATTTAAATTATTTGGAAACACAAATCTAATCCAAATTACTCTAAAATATCCAACAGGGATGATTTATATATCACTTCAAAGTTTTAAAATACCTTTTTAATACACTTATGCAGACACTTGGCACAGAAGAAAAAAAACTATAGAGGATACAGTGAAAAAGCCCCACTATAGACATAATATATAAATCAAGCAAACAAAATTATACCAAATACTACAACTGGGAATGAGTTGCAGCAGCATAACTAAGATTCTTATTAAACTCCTGAAGTTTTCTGTTTCTCCTCAGATATGTATTTTTCATACAAATTTTAAAATATACCAGGAAAAACAACAAAGACGACAAATATCCAATTTCACACTTTGGTCCTCATGTAGGGAAACTCTAGAGGTAAAGAACCACAGAAACTGAAAAGCAATTCTTATCTCTGGGAAATAGACCATACTTTTGTTGTGATGGGGTTATCAGAGGAAGTCTATATCACTTTCTGATTACACTTCTCGAAATATTAGAACTATCGGATCAACATATTTAATTGACAGTAAGAGACGTTAACAATATAAAAAGAGGATAAAAATTAAGACGCACAAGTTTTCTCAGACATGACGTACATAAGCACAAGTCACTTATCGATAAAATGGATAGATGGGGGGAAAAAAGGCCTACAGAAAAACAAGCAAACAAAATAAAATAACAAAACAGAAAAAGAGACAGTGCAGGTAAGCAGGTGCTGACAAAGATTTAGAAAGGAAAAAACTTATGATGGCATGAAGAAGCAGACCCAGAACTGGAGACTGAAAAAGTCACAGAAAGCAGAGGAAAAGCACACAAACCGCAACAGAAGTAGAAACATAAGAGTTTGTGCCCAGTGCAGAACACTCTTCTCCACTCATGAACTCAGAATTACTATATATTATTTCTCTGACATTAACAGACACAGAAGATGACATATAATCTGCTACTGCCACCAGCTATCATTAGCTACAAGGGAAAATGCTCTCAAAAAATACACAAAAAACATCAAAAAAACCCACCAAAACCAAGGAAAAAAACCCACAAAATCTCTTGTATTAATGCGGCTACATAGTAGGGTCACTCCCTGAGAATAAATGCAAATTTATTTATTAAGCTCTTTCCAGGCCTCCTTCATTCTGTCTGATCCCTGTTAGCACTCTCATCTGGGAGGTTCTCATAAGTATTTTGGTACTGATCACAGAAGGGAAAGTCCACAGAGAACTAGTTATCTGATTTGCTTCACCACAGAGAAACAAAGATTTCTTTATTTCTTAACTGCTAAATGTATGAACTATGTACGACTTGTGCTTTCTTTCACTTAGGAAAGTTATATACTGTCTATTCTGGCCATACCAAACCTTCATTCCCCAAAAATTATCATGTATAAGAGAAACCTTCCTTTTTCATAGTGAAAAGAATTCTTATCTTATTCATATTCAAACAGAAATCACGTTCAGCCTACAAAAGAAAAAAAAATCCCAACCTTTCTTACTGAAGACCTTTCTGATACTTAATTATCTCTTTCCTTCTTAAAATTGTTGCCTGTCAATAGCAGCAATAATGATGCTCTAAAATGAATTGCACAGACACTGGTCATGTGAGAACAACTGCAAGAGCTACTCTTTTGTTGTCATGTCAGTTTTGCAATGTTAACAGAAGTATTTTGGCCACTTTAGCAGACTGACTTTTGCAGAAGATTTTTGAATTAATTAAAGGTAAGGTAATGACAGAAGTCCAAAAATGATAGGTTTGAATCTCGATATTTTAGTTACAAAACAGATAAGAAATGGGTAATATTAGTAACAAAATTCCAGAACTGCTTCTCATTAGTTCTTTCTGTTTCCTGTGGTGAATATAGCATCCATTTTCGCCATCATTTACATTTTTTACTTCCGGCTGAAAAAGCCAATGAAAATTTGAAGCAGTACCAAATGTGGCACAGTGTCTCTAATGTGCTTTTTTCTCACTTATTGGAACAAGACAAAATTAATTTTCCTTAGGTCGCCAAATACACATAAAATAATAATTTCAGACACTGTGACTTGGTCAAATTGCTGACAGGCCCACATTTCACCCTTTAACAAAATCATCACTTAACAAATCGGTATTTCCCGTCTCGCTCCCTCACAGCTGCTGGTTAGGCAGAATGGAAACAACAAAACAAAACAAATCATGCGTTAATATGGATAACATTTTGTGTGACAACACACCAAAGAAACAACAATTAAAATTAAGTTGTACTTACTTCACACCTGCTGATAAGCTTACAACAGGGAAGAAAAACCCTTCTGTATTGAAGTTCTCAAACATCCCTTGTACAGGTTGTCCATTAATGCGGAATGAAATGCTGGGTACACCTAAATCCAAGCAGCAGCTAACCACATCATCAGATGCTAATAAATGCTGGTTGACTGATGCTACAGCTCTGGGTACGCGGCCTAAGGTAAAAGTATTCAGTAATTAGAAGTGTTAAGCAGATTCATAGGTTTAACAACGAGATTATTTCCTGAAACATATCATCAAGGTTTTTTACTCATAGTCATGAAGATATGATCTTTCCTTCATTTACTTTATGAATGGTTCTGCTTTTAAAGATGGTGAATCAACATTCTTCAAATTGATATATGGCAGAAAAGTGCATAAACTGAGGAAATCACTTGCGACCTCTGACACTGTTTGCAAGATGGAACATGCTCAGCTGAAATCACACAAGTTCACACTTGTTTGAAGCAGGAAGCACAAACTATTGTAAACAGCAAAGCTCATCACTGCTAATAAGTAAGCATCTAGTATCTAGAGCAGACACTGAGGCTGGGTGGATACCCAGTGGTCTGTGTGGAGATGACACCAAGGAGGAATGTGGAGTAGAGCCAAGTGTGGTCACGGCCTTCCCATTCTCCTGCTTATCGCAACGGTTAACTGTTCCTGGCAGAAGACATCAAGGCTGAAAAGGCCCATCAAGGAGTGTTTGTGCAACTCAAAAAAAACCACTAAACAGTGATTTGAGTACAGTCCTATCCCCACACTTCAACAATAAAAAAAAGGTATAAATGTTGGCCTTATTTCAGACCTATCTGTTGGGACAAGAATTCGACACCAAATCCTAAGGACAGATTGACAGCTTTGTCCTACTCGCCCTCCCCAGAAGGGAGGCCTTTTGTTAAGATTTGTGGCCTGTGTGTTGATTTTTTTCCTGGGGAGATTACGTTTCTGATTGCAATTGAATTTTTGAGCTATATGGTGATTTCTGCAGCTTACTGTGAATCTTAAAGAACCTGTATGTGTTGCAAGCGTAAATAAAGTGTACAAAAATGCATTTGATGGCATTTTGTGAATGCAACTGCACCATACAGCAGACAGGCTGTTCATACATCTGGTGTTAGGTCTAGAGACACAGCAAAATTGTGCTATTCGTGCATCCAACTACTTCTTTTGAATGCAACAGGACCTACAGCATATAGGCTGTTCGTGCATCTGGTGTTGGACCTATAGAAACATTGAAATTGGCATACCTACTAAGACAAAAGTTCAGCTGCCCCTAGCCCCTCTAATCTCTCTGAGGACCTGTTAGAATGCAAGGGGATTCATCTCTTACTAAATTTATCCTTCACTTCACACACCACCACTGTAGCCTGATGCAAGAGTACCTAGGCACAGAAAACGATGCCTTCTTTATAAAACTAACATTGATATATCCAGGATTGTTTTTATTTTTCCATAGTTACTTGTGAAACACCAGATTCAGCCATGCAGAGGACTCAGCAATTATAATAACAATTAACTAGAGATAATATATCTGAAGTAATCTAACTATACACATTCACAGATCAGTTTTTCAATCACAGTTGAGTATAGGAGTACATTTTTAGCCAAGGAATATCTCCTCAGAATTCCTTTCAAAACAATTCCTTTGAAAACACTGTGTTTTAATTGTAAAGAAAATCTAACTGAGCAGTTAAGCACTATTCCGAATTATTGCATGTGGAACTTCTTATGAACAAGTTCTTACGAACAAGTTCAGGACAGTTTAAGTACTCTGAATTTTCCTTTACTGCAGAAGTGATTTAAGAGACTTTCCAGCACTGTATTTCTGAGGTTCAATTAGTGTTTAACTTTGTATTAATGATTTATTCAGCCATTTCTAATGGATTATATTACAGATGTCTTCCAGCCTACTCCCAAAAATCATTATTTCTGTCATTTGGTAATTGATCAGTAGTGCTGAAAAAAAAATAAACAAACTGAATTATGTGTGCACACGCACAGATATATTTTATACACAAACTCCGATGCTAGAACAATGCTAATAAAATTAAAAAGTCAAACACACCCAAATAAGAATCTTTGGAATTAAGACCATAAAATCAAACTCAGTATATTTATGTATGCTGTATTTACAACACACCTCTTAATTCTACTGACCCACACTATTCTTTTCTGAGCAATTAAAGAGTACTTAGCTGTATATGGTATTTCAAGGCACTAAGAAATATGGGGAAATGAATTATTTTATCTACCTTCCTTGAACAGCATACAGTAAAAAAAAACCCACAAGCCACAAACTGAACAAGTTAGAAGAGAGGTATCATTAACTATGCATGCAAGAGAAATCTGGAAAGAAAAACAACATGCTACTTCATAATTAAAGACTGTACCCAAAAGGACTGAAATAACATCTATTGTTTTCCCCAAAAACTGTAGCTCATGGGTGGTTGCATACTTGAGACACAAAACCTTTAAATTAAGACAGATATATGGAGTGCGCTGCTAAAGTGTTTTCTAAGTTTTTTGAACAAATTGAAAAAAACTTTTACAGGAAACACAGAAGGGTAAATTCCTGGTGAAACAAATTGTTACAAAACGTCCTTTACAACAAAACATTGCATTCCCAGCTCAATGTTTGAACATATTGGAGAAGAAGTGGATAGAATTGCCTAACTGTGGGAAAAAATATCCACATCTCATTCTGGAAAACAAGCTCAATATTTAGCTCAATTCTATACTGAGGCAGAGACCCAGCCAATAAAATTTATTCTCAAACAATTAATGATTAATAAAGCTATGAGGTAGAGAAAACACTATTTTAGACCATACTAATGCAATGTTATCTATATTGTCAATGAAATCTTCTATACAAGTCAAAGACTTTACCAATTAAGACAGATTGTTACACATTTTAGGTACAAAACCTAATTGCCAGAGCTCTGTTTTAAGTATTTATGTAACTAAAATACGCATGTAAAATCATCTAGAAATTTTAGCAACTGTTTCACTTCCTACTGCTTTTCTTTCTCCTTTCATAACTTATTGACTGTTTGCTTAAGAATTATGAGGTAAATAAGGATATACAACTAATTACCTACATATTTTCCTATTTTATAGCCTCATGCATTATTTCTTTTCAGAAAAGTTCCTTGTTTAAAGTGTATTTAGTAGCTTTCAGAAAGCAAAATCAAACATCATTATTTCCTGAGTTGTCATTTGATTCTGACAATTAACCAATAGTCCTTTGCATGTTATTTCTATAGGAACATACATTGACATGGTTAAAATGTATTTTGCAGTGACAAATCTGTCTGTTTATGAAAAGTATATTCTAGGGCCCTTTCCCTGGATATAATACTGTGGGAGTGATAACTACACAAAAAAAAACCCCAAGAGCCTTGCTCATAGCTCCAAAGCCACTTTCCCACTAACCACGCACGCCAGAGGGCTCTCACTAATCTCTCTTCAAAGCATCCTAATTAGATTCCTCTGTTTTCTCCTTTTTCCTCAGTCGTTATTCTTTATAACACACTCAACTATTACAAAAATTCTTTAGCGGAGCTCTCCTGTAAACTCCTTTTACTGTTTATCAAAATGTATATTCAATTTATTAAATCTATTAATAGATCTGAGGACAATAATGCCATTTTACTTAACTGTAGATACAAAGTGAAAGAATAATGCAAACGCAGATCCACATACAACAAATTTGTCTGAGATCAATACTGCCATTGATTTTTGAACAGATAGATTCATGTCAGCATAGATTCAGATCAGGAAAACGCCATTTTGAGATCAAAACCATGAAAATAGAAGAGATCTGCTAAAAAGCCTAAGTGGTATAATTCAATAGTCACTCAAATCTCTGACAAGAAGCCTGATCTGTTATTATAAATGACTTAATGGTATCCTGGAGTTCTGAATATAGCTCACTATAAAATAGCATGCTACATACACACAGCTACTGAAAGCAAAGGTAGGCAACTCCTAAAGGCAAGAATAAGTGGAAGGAACCAAGTACTTACCAGACCAAAGATGAAGGCCATCAAAACCATAAGAGTATAGGTCATCACCAACACCATTGCCCCCCCATCCTTCTCCACCTCCAGGATAGGGGGCATAACCTGAAGTAGAGGCCCATCCAACTCGTAAATGGGTGGGTTCTGCCGTCAAGAATGGATCAACCTGATCAATTATTAATTCAAAGTACCATTTCTTGTATTGTGCAGAGCCCTCAGCAACACCCAAAAATATGTTTGGTCTTATGCTAAGAGAGAAGAGGTAAGCCAGTTAGTATAAACATAAAATGTAACATATGAATTATACTCCTATACAATAGTCAAATTCACTTTACAAATACGATAAGAGTGTAGATGTCCACATTTTGCTTATAATATATAAAACAACGACCGATTTTAAGACTTTATAAAGTTGCTGTAGGATCATCTTCTAAGGTATATGTTTTGTGTTTTGTAAAAACTTAACAGTCAAAAGATCTTTCTTAAAATTGAAAATAAAACCAGGAGTGAGGTTGTCAGGAAATCAAATCCCTCTTAAAACACACAAGTACTTCTTACATGCTCTGTAATAATTATTAGGCAAAATCATGTTTTGGTTTGAATGAGAAATAAGCAATTTTCATCTTTCCATTTCAGAACAGATCTTACTATTAGTGATTTATGTTTGAGCAGTTTCCATTACAATTGTCCTATTACTAGTAAAAATGGGGTTTTCAGCAGTTAATACACAAACACTTCCTAAGGTCTATGTCTCAATATTGAAAGCTGTGGAGCATCTCTTAGATTACGGTATTTTCTTCAATTAATTATTGAAGACAGGTAAGTTCTATTTTTCCCAATATAACAATGTCCCTATACCTTGTCACATCATTAATCAAACGTGTTTGCAAAAGTAGGTCTCTTCTAGGCAGTAGATTGTCACAGATCAAATTTTGATTGGCACGAACTGCAACTCCATTACAGACACAAAGAGAGCAAAGCACATCAAGAACCTTAAAAGACAAAAAAAAAAAAACAAACAGAAGGAAGTTGGGTAAGGGCAGCCGCATATACTATTACTCAGCTTAAATTCCATTCTGAACAAATCTGAAGGAAGGAATGTAATACACATTATCATTACTACTTTCTAAGTACCTTTCACATAAATTGACTACTGATAGAGGATATCAAACATTCGTAGAATACAAATTCAGAACACAGGTTTTTCAAAATGCCTCAAACACTCTCCCTTTGAGATTCCTTATTCTCATTTCAATCAGAAAAAGCAAAGCTATAACAGTTTTATATCAACTCTTTAGTTTTTTTTTTAATTAAAACTCATTAAAAATCTGAAATGTAAAATGAAATTACTTTAGAAATTTACTGCAGTCCAAAAAACTTCTGAGTAAAATTAGTGGACAATTCTCAATTGCAATTCTCAGACTGCTTTTAAATCTGTTCTGAAAGCACGTTTTTAATATCAGAAGCAAAGAATTTATTTTTTTAATGAAAAATATCTAAAAGAATTCACCATAAAGCCAAACAGAGCTTCAAAAAGATATTATTAAAAAATTTCAGCTTGTCTTTTTTTTTTTTTTGTTTCTTTTTTTGATCACAGTCCAAAAAGTGAGAGATTTAATAATTCTCCCACAGATTACTGGAGTAAAATGTTTTGGAGTAGAGAACACAATAACTTTAGCAGAAGGATAGAGGTAGTAACTTAAATAACCCCAGAAACTCTGATCAGTACTCAGCTATAAAGTGTGTTAAAGCCATTAATGATTATCAATAACTCAGAATTTACATATAAACTGTTTAAATATGCATTTGCTGACCATATTTCTGACACAAGGCTTTCATTTAAAACACTCTACAAACCAATAATTTCCAAGAAAATTTTGGTTAATAATGCTAGGTTTTTTTTATTTCCTAAATCACAACAGAATTTCTAATCTAGCAGGAGAAAAAGATACACTATTTCCAGAGTAACAAATAAATTCACTACTTCACATTACTTCATTACTTACTGATGTTTAGTCAAAGATGTTACAAATGGAAATGCGCAAATCTGTTACCCACCCTAATTCTTCTCCTGTACATATTTTCCTTTTCTGCTTTAAGTTATCCATCTAAGGTCTACATTAAGATGCTCCAGCTGAAAGGTTCTCTTTGAAGGTGACTGGCACAGCATAATAATCTGGCTAACACCTAAAAATAGTTAACTCAACTTACTGCTGTGATTTCAACTTTTTTCTTATACCTACTATCTGTCAATGCTATTTAACCATGCCTAAAAGTACTTCTCTCCTTTTCCATATCTGTTTTTGGTTAGGTTCTTCGTATTACCCTCTGGAAATCAGTAACTTCAGCTAAAACTAAAACTTTCTTTGTTCTTCCTCCATGTCACCAGTCTCTCAAATAAAATTTTGAGGAAGAAAACTCACATCAGAAAATCACACATAAAACTACATCCTCCTCTGTGTTGTGATGTCATCCTGATTGCAGCCAGAAACCGTGGTGACCTCCTTCTGTCATAATAAATTGCACATTGATGTGTAAATTAATTTTCACCATTATTTCTTCTGGTATAACTCAGGATTTCTTTCTTTCTTCTGAACACCTGTGTTTTCAGATATTTGGGTTATTTTTCCAGTTCCTCATTTTATTTTGTTCTTTTCTGCTACTACTATTACTCAAGTTAGGAATGACTTTGTAGCATTTAGTTCTTTCTTTCTGCAGATAAAACAACATTAGTTCACTATTTCTGAAGATCTTTAACAAAGGTTGCTACTCTGTCCACGTGCTTACAGTCATCAAAATGCTTCATTTTCTTAGCAAATCCACAGTTCTGACTGGTTATCAAGATTTCTTATTTATTTGCTTGTCATACATGTTTGATGTATTTGAAACTGTAAAGCAATTGTACATTACACTTCTATTTAATCTCAGCAAAGCAATTTTGGAGATGTACTTAAGGTTATTTTATTCCTTTAAAGCTACTAAAATCATATATTTCCATGTAGACATATCTCTGGGGGTTTTCTGTGGGGTTTTTGTTTTGTTTTTTTTCGGCTTTTTTACCTTGTAATTACGTCCATGCTTATCCAACAATGAAATAATGGATTTGATGTGCTCCTCAGCTATTATATTTAAAGCTTCTGGGCTTTCAATCAAGATGCAGTGCAACACTTCCAAAATACCTGTATGAAGGCCAAAGAAGTAATGTCATTAAATCATCTGTGCAACTGAACACAATGTAAAAGCTCAGTAATAGAGTATCTTAAGAGATGTTATTTTTTTCTGCAGCCTACAAAGAGAATGAAAATGCTTTTAAATAGTATTGACATGATTATGATGTGAACTGCACTAGACATAAATCCATTACAAAGCTGTTAATTCCTGTTTTCTTTTCAAAATAGCCACAATTTTAAAATCACTTGAGTTAAAACGCAAATTTAACTCCTTTTCAATGAGATAAAGGTGACAAAAATGTTTATTTCAATTCAATACTTTGCTCAATTAAAAAAAAGAAAGCAGTGTATTTGTTTTCTAATGCATGTTGTTTTCAAGGAAAACTGGTCTGACATTTATAATGTAAGACAGCTGTGTATGGTGTATTGATAGCTAATTTACTTCGATAAAAGTGAGTCTCACCTGAGGAAGATTCTACTCTGTCCAATTTACTTATTAGCCAATCGAGGTTACTGGAAAACTGAGTACAATTGTTTCTGTTGCCACGAATGAGAGCAGCTAGAAAAAAAACACAAAGAATAATTTTATAACAGGAAATTTTCTTTTTAAGTCACCCATGTTAGCAATATATATTTTAACTTAATTTTTGTAACAACTTTACAAAATAATGAACAGACGAATCCTAAATACACATACGTTACAGTAACTAAGAATCAAGATTTTTGTTGATTTGAATATCAGCAATCGACATAACTTCTAAAGAGCATGTAGTTTTTGAAGTTCACAGGGGTCTACTGGATAAACAAGAATTTCAGAAAAAAAAAGTCTTATGTTTTAACTTAATGTTAAATTTAAATAGAAATTATCCACCACTCGTTTGATGAGAATGTCAAGGACTGTCACAATCAAGAGGTTAAAACAACTTTTTTTCTATTTCTTCCTACCAAGGAGTAGGAAGATCATATGCAGAAGTTTAAGCTCAAGTGCAGGTTGGATGTACTGCTCTTTGACTCTACTTTCTGATTAAGATATGTTATAGAATGGGTAACTTTTACTCTTCAGCAGTGCAGAATACAATGCCATTTGACTACACTTTGAAAGTTCATCATCATTCAATTATTTCAAGCAATACAGATTGTTTTTCTTTCAGAAGTTACTACTGATCATATAAAAACAAAATAAAAAGGCTGTTGTATACGATTGTCAAGGGTTTTGATTATAAAACTTTAACTTAACATTACATCAAAGCAAGAGTGTTCAAGATGTACCTGCAGAAGAAAATCAAAATCTGAAAACGCCTCCATAGCACGAACAAGGTCTTTTCCTTAAACTCCTAAGACTGCAGTAAAATACAGGCAATGGTAGCTCATTACTTTCTGAAGCAATGAGAAGATTTCAGGAAAAGTAACTGTATGTCTGCGCTATGTGAATAAGCTCATGCTTCAACACAGTCCTCCTGGTGTGTTTTATTCTTGTACTAACTCTCAACTTCCTTATTTTACTATCGTTTGGCACTAACTTTATTCATAACCAAAGCATGTATTTAATGTAATGTATTTAAATTCCATCAGAAGATGAGATTCCCCTCTATGAGGATTTACATAACTCAGGTATCAAATTTGTGATTTAAAGAAATACACATATACATACACCCCTCCTACTCTATAGTTTCAGCGCTACTGCAACATAGAAGCATTTAGATCTAGAAAATATGGCATTAGAAATGAAAATATTTTTTCAATTTTGTTAAATGTAATTATTAACATTTAAATCTCAAGTTACAAACATGGTTTCAGTGGACCTGCAAGTTCTATTACTTTTAGGCTTCTCCTTAGCTTCATACATAATGACTGCTCTCCATTTTGAAAAATTTTTAATATAATAATTTGCACCTATGTGCATACCATAGGTATATTTATATTAAATTTTTAAAAATTTTAAAGCCACACTTTTGGCATGTCACATCAATTTTTTTCCTAGCTTAGATTTATATTTCCGCTGTATCATTGCTCTATAAACTCTGTTCTATGTAATAAATGTCGGTAAGTACGTGGAAGAAATTCTATGATGGAAATGGCAGAATGAATAACACACTTATTCTTCGGTGTGAAGCAGCAAGCAGAATATTAAGAATACATATCCTGGGTCTTTTTTACAGTAGCAAATTACTGAAGATCTTACCTAGCAATTTGTAAAGTAGATTCAAAATTTCTTTCCATGTTGTACCATGTCCTTCTCTGGCGATTCCTGCAAAATGAGCTGTGCTGTTGTAGTCATTAAAGCGATCGATGCAATTCAAAACTAGTGCCAGCATTCCCTAAATGCATATGACAGAGGGAAAAGTGAACTGTACATGAAAAAGTATTTGTTGTATTTTACAGTATGATTCTATACTGTTCCTTACTCATCCAAGTATTATCAAACATAAGGAATATACAAAGTTGACAATAGACTTATAATTTTTGTGAACAAGCTATTTTTACATAGAATCTTCCTTATGTAGAAACCCTTCATCCCATTTATACTTACGTACAAAGGAATTTTTGTTGCTTAAAAAAAGTGGAAATTTCACTATCTAATAAAATATATGTTAAACATACAAGATCACATACTAGAATAGACTGAAGACGATAAAATCAAAAAAGTGCAAACAATCTAAATGTGTCTAAAACCACTGTAAAATATATTTCCCATTTCTACAGAAGTATAATTATTCCATTTTCAAAGAGGAGTAATTCTACTTGTATGTAATACCTATCCTTCTCTAAAACTAGCACTCTTCTAGTTTCTAGAGATAAAAATTCCTGGTGGAGACAAGACATCAGAAATAACACCTATCATAGATCCAAGTTTTATTATTCATTTGGGATATCCAGAACATGTAACTTCATAGAAAGAAAAATAAACTTCTTATCACAATTGCTTTGAAATCTAAAAATGGCATCCACTTAAAGATGCTCAGAAATGTTAAGACCAAATTTTATGAGAGCTTGTGACAAATGTTGAAGTGAAAAACACAACAGCAATACAGCCTATTACATATCTATCAGTTACAGAAATATACACTATAAACCATATGCATGCATCTAGATGATAATGTTTGTTAGATGACACACTTAAAACTAAAATCAGGTAACCATTCCTCTCTCTGTACCTCTTCTTTGAAAAGATTTTGTCTGTTTTTGAGTGACCGAAGCTTGCTTTGCTTATCTTCATGTTCCAGGTCTTCTTCGGGAAGCTGGAAGTAAGTAATCAGGTCTTCTAGAGTCTGAGCCATCTCCTCAACAGGCAGGGCAGTGGGTGACATTGTTCTGTTGTTTCCGCTACGGAAAACAGCAGTAAGAAAAACTGGCAGTGTAATTCACTTTCCCACTCTGATTTACAGTAGTATGTAGCAGCCTTGTTCCTGTTGGTACCTAAATCAAGTCTTGTCATACATATGACATATATATATATGAACACCAGCTGATCTAAACTGCAAATCATTCAAGCATTTATTGTTTGAGAGTTCAGTGCTCAGAGCTTCCTGAAGTGGAGCCACGTTTCCTTTTCTGCTCTGACGTAAAGAGAGAGAATGACTAAAAGCACTGAAAGAGCAGAAGAGTCTTTAAGTCAGAAGAAGATGTACAAGATGCACAAGAAGATGTAACAGAGCAGAAAGATGTACCAAAGTCCTTTCTTACAGTAACTGATTTTGAATTTAAATCCTATCGATGATATTAACTGTAAAGCGCACACGGACTATAACAGTAGTAGTAGTAGCAGGTATTGAGGCTGCACACCCCCGATCTTCTAAAGAACACAAAAACAACAGGTAATCCTAACTATTAATTAGGTCTTCTGCACCAACTCTATACAGGAAATAAAGATGAGTGGGATTTTAAAATACCATTTCAGAATATTTAAAAAACCAAGCAACAGATGATTGTACATAAACTGGTAACCATTACCTTATAAACTGGCTGAATAAGCTTGTAGTATTGCGAATGATTCGAGCAGCCTGGGATTCCTCGTGCTGACATCTTTGTAAGGTTAGACCATCATCCATATGACCCTCTTTGTGTAATATAACCTATTGAAAGGCAGTAGTTATCACAATAATTACTTAAAAAACCTTTACAGTTTTGAATATTTTGTAACTTACTTCAATATTGCACTGAAATAAAGTAATTTTATCTATACTGCGCTACTACTTGTTAATCACTTTATCTGAACATCTGTTTCTCAATTAATTACAAATTTGTCCATCTCTCATAAAAGTTACTCAGATATGAAATTTTAATGTACCTTTTCTCTTGCAATTCATTAAATATATGCTTATCAAATATTTTCCAACTGAAACAAAAAATGTCATTCTTTCTATATTCTGGCTGCCAGGGAATGAGGATCTTCGCTATCTTAAACATCTTTTACAAAAGGATTAATTAACACATTGTTAGATTCTTATTAGAACCAGGAGTGAACATCACAGGAACTTGCATACATGCATATAATAATTAAAGAAGAACTCCAATTTCTGTTCAGTAATGAACAAAAACGAAAGTTGAGCCCAAATCAATAATCTTTTCTGGCAATAAAAATATCAAAAACCAGTTCTTAATGGCAAAGTTTTTATTCAGTTATACAGCTGTGTTAATATCCACTACTGCTTCCATTTTTAGGATGAAACATTCACAAAGTTTTCAATAAAACAACACCAAAAAACCTGAATTCACAATTGTCACATTGGTAGAATGGCAAAAAGGAGGAAACATCAAGCCTGTTATATGACTAACATTCATTTTATAAGCAATTTTAAAAAACATTACCTTTCTTTTCAAGGGACCTAAACGTGCTGATTTAGCATCTTGTGCTTTGTAAGTCAACCATAAGGCACTGGCCACATGTTGGACAAAACAGATTGAATCGCCGTACTTTATTTCTGGGACTCCCATTCCATCAATATCGCGTTTAAGACTAGAATCCTGCTTTTCTTTTAGCTCCTAGGAAGATAAAATAGAAGTTAGCACTTAATCTGTGTACTGGAACAGGAGAAACCACTTAATTCTATACTGAAACACATTCCAACATCAAACTATATTTATGTTACTTACATTAAGATGTAGCTGAATTTCATTTCACGTAATTTCTGTTTCTATCCAACTAATTAGTCAGAGTTTGATTACAAATAATTTCAAATCTGAGCCATCATTTTTCACTGAATCATGAAAAATCAAAACCTATTACCATTTAAAGATAAATAAAACCTAACCTAATCAATTGAGTTACTGATGTAATTAAAGTTTCAGTGTAAAGCCTGTAGAACTCTGTATTAATAAAATGTTCACATTTTAGCTTAAATATGAAAAAGAAGAATGACCAGAAACATAGTTTGCAATGTGGTTAAAATATTTTTATGCTAAATATATTTTTGCTTATAAATAGCAGATAAAAACTTCAATCAGAATAAGGACTCTGTACTGCAACAACCAGCAAAGAAGAAAATATGAATTTTTTTAACAAGTACTCGTTAGCTTTTACACTTATTTTACTTTAGCATTTCTTTTTTTTTTTCATTTATTTTATTTTTCCACTTATTCTATTTATAAAAGGAACTGGATTCTTTCAAATCTCCTTTATAGACATTGCTCAATGCTCATCTAGAACACCCAATACAATTTTTGTCTGACCTATTTCTTAATTCCGTTATTTTTTATTAACAACCAGATGATTTTAAGTCTCATAGTTGCTCATTTGTTGCCAAGTAAACAAAGTATGTTTAGACAGTGATATACAGTTTAAAATATTACATGTGTAACAGGTTTTCTTATTTCATTTCAGTTTACTCAATGTTCAACATCGTGGAGTAAAAAGAATTAATTACACTAATCTACTTGGATTTATATGGAACCATGTTGGCATTAGAATGCCAACATAAAGTAGAATTAAATTACAAGACATTCCTTGGGGATATCATTACAATATCAAGACTATGGGGAAATCATGTCACATCTTATTTATGTGGGCTGTATTATCGTGTACAGATAAAGATGAACTCTTTCGATATACATTTACAGTCAGGCCATTAAATGAAGAATACAATAAATAGCACAAATTCAATAGCTGTCAGCAATTAATTACTTGATTTTACATAGCACCCTGAAGATTACAATGTTATTCTCAAATATTACATCTGCATCAACAATTAAGAACTAATGAAAATTTCAATGAAAGAAATCATGATGTGGTAACAAGCAATTCTAATTACGTTACTGTTTTTTAAAAAATGAACAACACTGATCCTTTTTGATGACACTAAACATAAAGAAAACCTAAGATTTTGCAAATTTCAGAAATAGCGCTTTAGAATGATTTCGAGGGCCTGAAAGCTGTTTGCACTTTAAGCAATACAGCATAAATTCCTCTGTGACGTTTTGCTCTTTGCGCTCTGTCCAGCTTCTCTAGGATTTCAGCCAAGTCATTCGATAGCAGTGTGCAAGGAGAGGGTGTATTTTCTAACAGCTGAAAAGTATAGTCAGATAAAGATTATGGAGGGAGAATAGGAAAAACAAAATCTCTTCTCTAGATATTTCTACATATTTTAGCAACAAACACTTCCTCCTTCAAAACTCTCTCTTCACAATCTATTGTCAGTTTAACTCCCGCAGGCCATGAATTAATCAAGTCAAACAAAACAAACCACATCGTGGGTCCGGAAGATGGCAAAGGGAAAATAACAGTAAGAAAAAAATGAATTAAAAGAAAAAAAAAGGAATGAACAAAGGAACTTGAGGGCAAAGCTGTCAAAGATGCAATTTTCATAAGATATTTAATGCACTAGAAGAATGGTAAGACTTAGAAAATGAGATATTTCATAGAATCGTAGATTCCTACGTGATACAAGAAATGTAAGGAATGGCAGTGTGAACAGGACAAATAAATCCAACTTTTGGTGTTGTACATTTACTGCATTAAACGTACTGCCATAGGCTACACCAATTTAACAAAAGAAAAAGATAAAAGTTCTACAAATATAAGAGCAGAGGACTGATGCGTTGCTAGTGGACTCTATCTTGCTACTGTACTCTGTATGCTTTGCTTTACACATTTCTACACCCCAGCAGGCAAGAAAATCAAGAGAGTGATTTTAATTTTATCTTCTGCTTTCTTCTCCCATATAAAATAAGTAGAAAATAATAGCTTAATACTGTATTTGAAATGCAGTGATAACTAGGAAATGATGATTGCAAAATATGAGCTTACAAATAAATGCTTGAGCTTTTGGAGACAGTTGTAGATTGTCTATAATTCTCTGTAATATCTATCATCTCTACAATTCCCTATAATACCTATCATCTTAGTCCAAAAACTAATTGAACTTCATGATTACTACTAAATTATTACAACATCCTAATGTCATGTTGACCCCTAAGACAGCTACATGCTGGCAGTAACATCAAAACGATATAAAATCCTTCTGTATGAGTCATCTGTGACTTTTTAATGTGTCAGAATGTTACTTACTCAAACGACACCAAGAACTTCTTCATTTTCAATTGTAGATACCATCATGAAAATTAAGCATGAAAACTCAAAACATAATTCCAGGCTATAATAATTTTTAAATACATCATTTAAAATATGCTCTTGTTTTTCACTGTGTTTATTCTCAAATTTATAAGCAGAATCAAGGTTCTGCTCAGCAAAGTATATTGAGCCAAGTACTGTGCTGGAATGAGAACATCCCATTTCAAAACAGGATTCCATCTGCTGTAGGAAAACTGGTGTCTCTGGGGTCACAAGACGTTACAGAACCGTTGCCTTAAAATATAAAGGTTGACATTTTAAAACATTGGCAGAAGTAAGCTCCACATTAAACCTAACCAAAGGTGTAATTTGGAGGGCTTTGCATCATTTTTTCATGCTTGGAAGCTTAATTTGCAGTAAACAGACACCATTGCTTATGCTGTTTTCTTTGAAATCAGCAGCATAATGTTCTGTAGCATACTTTTTCACTTTTTAAAAGCTCCCTTCTATACTTATTTATGTAAGGACATATTAAAGAAAACTCTAATTTTAATGTTATTATTTAAAATATCTGGTTTGATTTCCAGTGTTATCCAGCAAAAAGAAACAAACGTGTGAAAGTAAATACAATATGAATACATTCAGAGGTGTTGAAAAGTAAGAAACACGCAAGACTGCTGAGGTGGTCTGTAACAACGCTGAGACTGAAAGCATGCTTTTTCAACAAAAGAACTGCTATAACTGTCGGAAACATAAGACTGAAAGTCATGTGTTACAAGCTCCTGCGAAGACTTGGGGGTTGGTACACTCCACATTGTTTTGCCTACCGGCAAGGGTAATCTCTTTTTTTTTTTTTTTTTTTTTTTTTATAAAAAAAATTTTTTTTTTTGTTTCTCCGGNAACCCTTTTGCTGGTTTCCAAACTGGAAAGACCACCTCAATGGAGAAATGTTTTATTTCCTTTGCCTACTCCATAGTAATGTGTATTCTGAACAACCTGGTCTCAATTCAGTGTTGACGCCACCTGGAGCAGAAGATTGGACTAGATGACTTCCCAAGGTCTCTTCCAATCAGAGTTATTCTATGACTCTAATGGACCTGAGTGCTGTAAATAGCCAGATATTCCAGAATTCTTTTTTTAAGGATCTATACACAGCTGGATAGGAAGTTATTAGACAGTTATCTTCGAACTTCCCTTAATTCATGCCATATTAATGTCTAGGCAAGTGAAAATATTTCTTCTTTGAGAAAGTGAACAAAAGAAAAGAAAGGCTTACAAACACATAAATGCAGAAGTTAAGATAACCACACTTGAATATATCTAGTCTAACTATTAGTTCTACAGTTATTTTTCTTCTCAATCTGTATGCAGTCAAAACTTGGTTTTAAGAGTCCTTTCCTTCTCACAGTCCAGTTCAATCTTTGGGGTTTATTTGTTTCTAAAACCTCACCTTTCCTTCTTCAGGAAGAGTTATCACTGCTTGTTCCCCTCACTTTTGCAAACACTAATGCCTCTAATCATAGGCCAGTGCAGCTCTCACCTACTCAGACAATAAACAACTATTCTTATTCCTGGCACATGCAAAAGTAAATTTATAAACCATTATGAGATAAAAATATTCCTTTCTATACAGAGCAGCACAAATCCTAGGACAAAAAGATGCTGAACTTCTGTTTCATNACAATAAGATGCTGAACTTCTGTTTCATATAAAAATACACATTAACGACCATATTACTACGTACAAATACAGTAGAAGGGATGAATGCATTACACAGTCCTTACTGACTTCTGCTTAATTAATTACTAGTGTACTTCACCTTAGTCATTTTGGGGATTGTTACAGATGTCACTAATGTGCCTTTAAGGCACACACAGTAAGGAAATAGGGCATGTTTAGTCAATGTCACAGAAACATTTATTGTATGAGTATGCATACATAAGCATAAAACTTATATACTTAAATTTTATGTATTTACATGCATAGATTAAAATATTAAGAAATATTTAAGAAGACAGGACAGTCAGTGTCCAGTTAGGCAGTGAGTACATTATAGGAAATTGAACACAACGTTAAACCAGTAACTGTGGCACTCCTGGTATAGTCACCATCCTTATCAGCCTGTCATGATTTGTGAAAAATAGGGAAAAATTACAACTGGCATAAATGTTCCTTCACAACATCATACGCTGTAGAGCCTTTACACTGAAGAAAGAATCAAAATCTATTTGGTAAGCATCTAGCAATCTAAGAAGATTTCCTGATAGTTTTTCAGTTTTGGTTGGTTAAAATAAAGATTCTTAGCATACCATATGCAATTACACTTATAAAATAAATATTATTTTAAACATGCTAAAATGAAGTATTTGCTTTATTTTACTAACAGAAGTCTATCATCCATCAAGACCTTTAATGCTAGATTTTATCTAGTATATCCGGTATATATCTAACTTTAAAGATTGTTTTTCACTGCCCTTCATGGACCAAATAGCATCAAGAATTACATGGAACATTTAGCTTCTCAGCTATGGCAACTATTCATAAGTAAAACTATGAAAGCACATGAAAACATTTCATCATCTCCGGTGCAAAAATCTTTCACTTTCTGGAAAAAAAGTTATTACTTTTTCCTATCTCCATAATCATTCTTCATTCTCTCTCACTTGTACTGCTTTTCGCAGCTGGAAACAATTAAAAAGCTAGTAGCATGCACTTAGCAGCTCACTAAAGGGCACAGTTTGAAAACACGGTTTAGAAATCACTGACTACATTTTCCTCATGCAATTCACCTATTAACACATTGCATAAAGAATAGCAAGGGCAGAATTCTGCCCCACAATACTGAACTCAACTGAATTCAATTATGACAGATAGAGCTGGAGTGAGCAACATTCTAATGAGATTCTATTCAACCAAAATAATTCTATAATGATTAAAGCAATCATGTTAAGCCTCTGTTATCTTGCATTGTACCAGTTTTCAATCTTGGGTGGGGGTGGGGGTTAATGTGTTAACAGTTTAGTTCGCCCAAAAATCTATTTATCATCCCCATTTTTTCCTCAAGGAAATCTTTGTTATGCTAGACACAGGTTATTTACCTTTGTATTTAAATGCATAAATCCTGTCAATTGCTTCAGTTTATAAATTACATATAACTTATAAAGTCATTCAACCAACTCAGATCTAGTATTTGAGTGCTCTACATTTAAGAAATTTCAGTAGATGTTATTTACCTTTGATGCTCTAAAACAAAAGGCAGTGGACGTTGTGTCTGACTTCTCTCTGTCTAACATCGCAAGCCCTTCATCTTCACTCAGAGCCAAGTACCTTCCCGTTGTAATATGTCGAAGACGAAAAGGCTCTCCCCATCTGATGTTACTTCCACTCCAGCTAAACATATAGAACATCAAAAAATAATTCTTGAAGCATAACTATTATTTCTATTCGGGGCTTTAAAGGACATTCAGAAAATAGATGCTCTATATATTCCTTTTTGCTTTTGTTTTCAATATTTGCGTAAAAACAGGTGCAAAACTGTTAATACATTTGCAAAGGGAACCTTGAAAAGGAGTATAGCTTTACTTTTCCTGTTTCTATATCCTCTCTGTTTTATTGGTGTGTTATATACAGTGTCCATAAAAAAAATCCTACATGTTTCTGAAAAATACTAAAGTGTGAATTAAGTACTGTATTTCAGTTGATTGCCTAAACAAACTAATTAAACCTAAGTGAGGACTCAACATTGCAAAGAGCTATCCTACATCTCTGTTAGTTACAAGGTTATTTCATTTGCAATCACAAACACACGAAGAGTAAAATAAACACACAGCTCAAAGGCCATCAGAGTTAAAACATGTATACACTTATGGTATATATTGAAATTTCACTTGCAATAAGTTAACAAATAACTAATCACCTCGGAGAGAGATAGAGTCTAAAAAAGAAAAAGGATATCCATGAGAGATATTACTGTTGTGATGTCCACCTATGCATCTAGAATTCCAAGGGAAAACTAGGAAAGCATTTTACTTTAGGACACAAGCAATGTCTCAAGCAGATGTATCTCACAGGCAACACTGCTTTTGATATAGGACACATTAAAAAAAAATAAAACAGCACAAAAAGCCGTCAAAAAACAGCAACAAAAAAGTCTTAAAATGTTGACTTTCCCTATATAATTATATCGTGGTAGATTACTTTATATTGTTGACAATGAACACACTAACATATATCATACAGCAAGAGGAGTATATTACATTCTGCCTTAAAAGCCTGTAACAATTGAATTGCTGTTCACAAGAGCTGCTAACAAGTTAGTTAAAAAAATCCCAGTACCTTATTCGAAGGGGTTCTACTCTCCACAAAGACCTTGCTCGAACACCAGCTCCTCCGGTTTCATAAAGAACTTTCCTTCAGAAAAGATGCAGAAGATCATCCTCTTGTGTTTATTTATGCTACACAGTATTTATAATTCACTTCTCTGTAAACTGGATAGGACTCCCTTCTCCCTCCCAGCTAAAGAGATGAAGTTGAGTAGACAGAATTGTCCTTCTCATCACTGAGAGGAAAATACACAATCCAAACATTCTTTTTCAGGAGTTGATAAAAAACTTTGCCTTCAAAGTGGCTGAGAAATTTTTATCATTTCTTAATCAGTCATAAAAATCTGTAATTAATACAGTTCCCAAGAAATTAATCTAAATTGCTAATTGTGTTAAATACATATAAACACAATAATAAAATAAGTATACACATTTGAATACATTAATGATTATTTGCATGAATATGACATCAGGGACTTAATTCCTAGGATTAATTGTAACACTTGTTAAAAGACAAAAATGGTGGTGATTAAACAAAAATTTTGTATTATAATCTTTAGGAAACTCAGAGAAATGAAAAACAGGAAGTGAACAGATTCAGTCTTTAATATAATCTAGTTTTCTTGAATTACTGCCCAGGAGTTATTACATGTTTTAGTGTTGAAACTAACATTCTACTCAGTAATCAAATACAAATTATGGTGGATTAGTCATGTTCACAGGAATATATGGAAGTTTTTCATCTTTCAGTAATTACTCATGTCTTTTCATCTAAGCACCAAAATTTGTATAACCTCTCTCATACATAATGGTTATAGGAAATAAAATGGATAATAGGACGGGTCTTCATTAACAGGTCTTAATTAATAATTCATTGCCATTCTCTTTGCCCTCTTTTATTTCTCCTAGGTCCAACTCAATCCTTCTTTCACTGAAGGAATACCAAAGATGAGTGTTTTTTCACCTTTTAGACTTCTTAAATTCTTTGCTACTTAAATTCTCTAACCCTTTTTGAGCTTTTTCTGTAAGCACTGTACTAGCATCACTGACCTGCTCATACAGTAACAACACTGCAAGTAAAAGAGAATTGCTACTTTCTCACAACAGCATCCCCATAACATTTTCATCATCTTCTCCTTGATTCCTGTTCTGGTTTGAGCTAGAACAGAACTAATTCTGTTCAGTGATTCTACTTTTTCACTCAATCTCTTCTAGAGTAACTGTGCTTTCTGAAGTTAGTGGCATTCTCTACAGAAATCTTAAAAAAAATCAAATGTCTGTTCTATGAAAAGAGAAATTATCATTCTTGTCTAACGTAGCTTATTTAATAGTCCAATGGAATGGATAGAACTGGTTTAACAGAGACACAACCATTTCCTACAGATCTTTCTCCTCACCCTACTGCTATTTGTGGTGGGTTTTTTTCATGCATTCATCCTGTTTTGTATAATGTAAATGTGACTCCTACTACTATGACATAGTACAAACTTAGCCCTTTATCTATTATGCAACTCACAAATCCAGAAGACAGGAAAACTCCAAATCATCAGTCTTAGCACACTGTAACAGTACTATATATTTGACAATATTCAATATAACATTCATTTTATTCACCTATTTTAGGAATATAAAGACATAGATTTCATTCAGAAAAATAAACTTTTTTAATTTTACCCTTTTACTTAAATAGCTGTAAAAAAAAATTATGAAAAAATCAAAGCAAAGCTTAAGGCACTAACCAGACACATGAAAAATATTGAGAAGAACCTACACAACAACAGGACTCCACAATTATTTATTATTTTAATTTTATCTAACCTCTAGATAAGTAACAGCAATAGCCAAGTACAGCATTTCTGAACGTATTTGAAAAGGCTTGACGCTTATTGTAATCTTATAAGATTGGTTATTTATAAAATCAATCTGAATATGACATCTGTTCCACACAAGGTTTCTAGATTCTACTTTTGTTAGCATTTTTATAAGAGGTGTGCACATTTTCACATTCAATGTAAATTTTGAGGTTTTTTTCTGTATACTTATGAAGAGAACAGCAATGAAAAAAATCACCAAGTGAAGTTTTCTGACATTCAGATTGGATTTTCTTTTGGCTTTGGAGACATTTTTACTCCACAGAAATGTAAAAATGGAAATTTTGGAGCTGAAAAGTTTACTTAACGTAACTGAATGGTACTTGTGGCATCATATTAACTAAAGCATAACTTATTTTCCACAATGAATATAGAGATCTTATTTGTTGAATATGTTTTTTAATGCTGGTTTTTTTTGTATCAAAATGATTACTTGCTGTGCTTCTCATTATAATCAAAATGCAAATTTAAACTCAAGCAATAAATCTCCACGATATACAACGACTGTAGATTAAAGTTTAATAAAAAAATTATTTAGTCTAGCTAATATGATTTAATTATTTTAGCATATTAATCAAGTTTGGGAGAGCAAGAGCTTGCAAAAATGTGTAAAACACGTACAATATGAAAGTCATTGCAGAGGCTTTCAGAGACTGTTTAGGGCTTTCTTTTTTTTTTTAAAATTACCATCTTCTCTGCTCATGCTTGTTTACCTCTGCTTAAACTCATACAAATTGAAGACAAACAACATAACAGGCTGAAACCTCAGTGAAAATCAACTACTTGAATTTCAGCCATAGAATAACTCATGACTCATTTTCTCTTTAGTAAGTCTCATCTTCTTGTAACAATGTTAGTCTAATTATAACAATTGCTATAAAGATTGTTTAACCTATGTAACTTCAAATTAGACATATTATATGTATAACATGTGTATAATATATATAATACATATATTTCTTTCTCGAGAGAAGAAAATGTGTAACAATGGACCGCAACTTACTTGTGCTGGGAATCATTTTGTTCTGTAGATGGAATTGTCAAACACTCATCATGACCATGGAAAAAACGTACTACATGCCCACCAAGAAGATATCCTGTAGAAGAACCACATTTACTTATTAGATTAAAAATTGACAATATGAAAATAATACCTAAAAAAAAATAAAATATTCTGGAGCAGAAAAGCAAAATAAAAACTTTTATAACAATTACTGGTTTGAAAATCGAATGCTTTAGGTGAGAGCCAAATCAAACATATAATACCAGAGTTTTCCCTCCCTTAATACAATTTAAATGTTCTCAGTACAAAATAATTTGGCATGTTCACAAATTTTTTCTGACATTTATAATTTGTGTGAAAACCCAAACTGCACAGCAGCAGCAGGAGACAGAGGACAGAAAACCACTTAGCAGTTCTGACGATTAAGTTTAATGGAAGCTAACTTTCCAATCCATTTAACACAAAGACTACAGGTCAAAAACATGCACTTTGCCTTACAGAATAAAAAAAAATAGAATAATAAAACGTTGTAGGAAGAGAATGATTCATCAGATCCTCGGTACAAACTGTTCTGACCTTGTAAGTGAAATTAATGCCTTTTAAAATAAAAATACATATAAAGGAGGAAGGGCAGAAGGAAGATTTCATACTACGTGGCCAATTCAATATAAATTTGTAAATTAGGAAAATAGTAACCAGTAATTACCCTGTGGCCAATTAATACAAGGATCAAAGCAAAGAAAGAATGCAAAAAAAAAACCCAAAAAAAACCAAAAAAAACACAACAAAATCCACAACCAAAAGCAAACAACCCAAACTTTCCTGATATTTATATTCTGTCAAAAGTACTTCAAATATCACAAAACATATGTTGCCTCATTTACAGTCCAATTTTAGACTCAGGAAATCCCGCTATCTCAGTCTGTCCATTCAACTTGAGCTAGGCTGCTACATGTTTCGACATACGATCATCCCTCATGTAAACTATTCAGGGATGTGTATATACAGCTAAACCCAAGCCTAAGTCTCTCTTTTATTATCTCTGTTACAGGGTGATTGAAAATACTATACAAAATCTAAGTTTACTGGCTTTAGTTATTCTGCAGCTCTTACTTTCTAAAATTAAACTGAAGACAATTCTCATACAGCGCTGTCAGTCTCCATTTCTCATGCAGCTTTTAACGCTTTGCCGTTCTCAAGTTACAGCACTTATTCAGCTTTTTTTCCAGTTAATCCAGTTGACGTATCTGTATTTCCCTGTTTTCCCTTCTGCTATTCTTCTATCACATGCTCATTTTCCTGATTTTCATTGAGCTCTATTGGTTGATATTCTGAGAGTGGGTTTTTTTTACAAACTTTCAATCTTTATGAAAAGCAATAAAAGGTCATCTAAAGTATATATATCTCTAAATAAAATGACAAACCTTCTGTAATATTGCTTCCTGAGCATGTAGGATGTACATTCCATAGTGTCTGCATAAAGGAGGCATCCACCTGAATACTTCCATTTGACATGGAGAGATGCTGAAATAAGACAACAGTAACAGGAAACTGTGAAATTTCAGCACTTAAAAATATTTAGTATATTACTTCCTCAACAAAATAGAACTATATATTGAAGTAAATATACCAATATTCTTTAAAAATTAGTAGTCATTTGCTTTTGAAACGAACTCTTTTCTAAATCTTATCAGCAGACTCCAGCTACAGCCTAGAAATCCTGCACAGTCACAGAAATAACAACTTTCCAAGATGGAAAATGTTGAAGTACACCTCAGGATAAAGGCATGGAAACAGCATTATGCTAGAAGGGGAAAACTTTTCTACTGAAACAAAAAAAAAAAAAAAAAAAAAAAGGTGCATCATAAGCAGGTATTACTTCCTAGGTTAGAAAAAAAAATTATTCATAAGATTAGCATTCATGTTCTCCCAAACATTTTCTCCACCTTCTCACAGTACTTTGTATTTTTCCCACTTGCTAAAGAAACCTACCAGGTATCTTTCAGAGGACACACTGACCAGGATAAGATCATCACCTATTCGAACCTTTTCTCCTTCTGACCTTTGTTTAGAAGCAGGGTGTATTGTCCACCAGCATGCCTCACCTAAAGGACAGAGATACTTATTAAGGGTGTACAAAACAGACAAGTGCCAAGAAATTTAAGCATATCTTTACACAACATTGAAGTAATGTAATAAAGAATACTGTCTTATAAAACATTAACCGTACAAAACCACCTCATTTCTCTTTTCAGTTCATTTGAATTTCTTTCTTTTTCCTTGAAACTTCTGGTCAATGAATCTTTGTCATCCCTGAAGCTGATATTTCTCTCTTCATGTTTTTTTAAAGCAAATAATCCAAATAATCACTTGCAAAACACTGTCCTCCCTCCAAGGCTCTCACTGTCAGTAAATTGCTGACAGCTACCTCAGTCTTAATTACCACCTTTCGTGTCCTTTTTTCCTTAATGTTCATATTTAATTCATGATCTTTTGTATCATTTCCACACTAAGATACATTTATGTTGTAGAATACAGAATTTTGAAATAAATACTCCACAACGTTACAATATTGCTACACCACAAATATCAGTTCTGGGAGCAGTTCCATGAGTGCTACAAACCATATGACTACAGGATAGCCAAGCCTAAGGGTGACAACTATAGAATATTTCCTACACATTAAATATAAGATTCCCAATTACTTTGCACAAACACACCCCATTTCTGGGAATATTACCTAACTCATTCCACAATTTCACACCCCTGAGGGCAAAGCAAAGCGGGAGAAAATTAAACAAAGGCATAATTGGTGGCATAAGGCAGAACACAAAAATCTGTTTGATCAACTAAGAAATTTCATGTAGAGTCTCTGTAAACAAGTTTTGAAGGTTATAAAACCAGTTATAAAGAAGATAATAAATAAAAGCCACATCGCTAAAAGTAGAAGTGTTAAGTGCTAAATCTTTAAAAGAAAAAAAAAACAAAATCCAGTGGCTTTTTACTCAGTACTCGCTAGGTGAAAAATACTTCCTGCAGCTGAAATAGCTTCGATAGGACAGTTTCATAGATGGGAGAGTAGGGCAAAGGAAAATTATATTATGGAGTTCAGTTTATGAGGTTAACAAACATGCAGTAATTATCTAAATTATTTGTGAGAAACACAGCTAAACACTCCTTTTATGTGTTGCTTTTTATATCTTACCTATATGTACAAGGTTCTTTTTGTATATGTACAGTTAAGCAAACACCAATGAGCCGATTACAGATACTTGTTACAAAACCTCAAAGGCACAAGCAGACACACACACAATAACTCTGAAAATCTATAAAATTATAAAGACAGATTTCAGTGAAACTATTTTCAGAGAAATAGAACAAATCTGTTCCTTTCAACAACATGCGAAAGAAAATGGTCTCCATCTAAGGCAGCAACCGAAGATATAATTAAGTAACAAGCTGCTAGTGTCTGTCTGAGACCATCTTCTGTATGGCTACAAATAGGTGAAAGACAAACTTCACTCATTCAAAACAGAAGGGCATGTAGCTAATCAGAATCACCCAAAAAGGAAGTAATTCTCAAAAGATCACGGTCTGTAAATATTTTAACACCTACATTGGCAGTGTCTCTCCATCAACAGTCTGAGTTTAATTTATTTTCAAAATAATGAAAAACTATAGTAACCATGGGCTTATATTAATACAACTGGCATTTCTTTATTTAAAGCTTCACATTAATGAGGTGTGTATAGAGGTACTTAGATTTTGCCCTTCAAGGTATATGTCTGGGCCTGTGTGCTACAGGGTCACCTGTTACTTTCTGATGAGTACTCATCACTTTCAGTAACCACTAACACTATGTAGACAGCAGCACATAAACCTATTTGCGGCCGAGTTGCTTTTAAACGAATTTAACACAGTTTCCAGTGACATCTCATAATTTATATGTGATTTCATGGAAGTACAATTTTTTTTACTATTATTTCTGTCAGCAGCACTGTTACTGGCAGTACTCCCAGAAATCTATTAACTAGATTTTAAAGCTTTCTCATAAATTCTTATTTGCGTTGTATCTCTTCAATTTTGTCCCATTATTTTTTTCTCCATGTTTTACTTTAATTTTTATTCGGCTCTTTTAGCAACGTGCTCATTACATTTTGTCTGTTTTCCTGAATTACAAGTTGCATACTTCTTTTCTTGCATCATTACAATGAATATTGGAAATGCCCCAATATGTGGCTTTTCTGTACCCTAATTCTATTGAAAGTGCCAAACCATACAAATGGAAAACAGATGCATCAAATTTATTCGATGGATTTTTTTTACTTTGACCATTATCACCAATGTTTTTGCAGTTGTGGTAACTCAGTTCAATTGCAAGGCACATTCTTACACAGTCAATTTACTGAAAGTCATCGGTATTGACAGTCATCATTTGTTTTCAGTTATGTTATTTATAATGAACAATTAATTTGACATTCATAAGCTTACACTGTGTCTCCGTTTAAGGCTCAGGGCAAGCCCCACAGAGCAAGATTCCTGGGAGGCCTCTCTCCCCCTCCTCCTTCCCTCCCAGGGGAGGATAAAAAGGGGAATGAGGAAGAAAGTGCCTCACACAAAACTGGAAGTTAAGACTATGAACAAAAATTAGTAAGTAAGAGAGATAAAAAGGGAAAAGGAATATGAAATGAAGTGGGATACGCAACCCTATACCAAACCCGCTCTGGGATGGCGATGGATAGTACAGAGCATGTTGGGTCAGGCCCTGCTGCCCTGAGGAGCAGCCCCAGCAGTGCCCGAGGGAGGAAGGATAGAGCGCCAACTTTCTGTCCCTTTTATAGAGTGTGGCAGGGAAAGGGCGGGAATACCAGCTACCCTCTGAGCCCTCAGGGCCCTAGAGCGATCACCCGTGTGTTAACTCTTAAACCACAACACAGTACCAATCTCAATGCTTCTTCTAAAAGCAGAAATGTGTGATATGCTTTTCTTCAAAACTAGCTTGCCATACCTGCTGCATTTTCTCTTAGTCCCACATCAAATGCAAGTTTATCCGTCTGGGATCTTGATGATGTTAAACACGTCAAATACTACAAAAGAGTAAAGTTTTATGAAAAAAAAAAACCAAACCACAACAACACAACAGCATTCATTAACACATATACCAAATTAATACATGCACATTACTCATCTTATTATCAGCCTGTGCTTAATTTTTTTTTTTTCAATATTTTATTATGTTATTTGTATACAATCTCTTCCCGACTTTTAAATCAAAATGCTTTTCCCCTTTAACACGTATTTCTCTGGGTAGTTTAGCTACCTTCCAAAGTTTCACACAGTTCATCAGACAGGAACAGGCAAGTATCTTGCTATAGCATTATTGTAATAAGTTTGCTTCATGAAAATATAGCAAACATACCAAAAGGCAGTAACCATACTTGCAACTCTGGTATATTAAGGCAACTAGAATTTGTATGGTTAACAAACATAAGTAGTAAGTTTAAAGATTAATCTTCTAGTGTAGGAAAATGGAGGGAAGATGTTTTCTCAGCTTCTCATTTCTTCAACCTCCTGTTAGGCATACTTGCATGGGGCCTAATAAGTCAAAGATCCAAAACAGTTAAGATTTGCCAGTTGCATAACATAGCCAAACAAAATTTATACAAGGTAGCCTGAGGATAGCATGTCTGTAGATATAGTCTCTGGGAACTACAAGATGTTAAAAGGAACATCTTCTCTCATAAAATATGATGGAAAAAATATCACAACAAATTAATTTGTGATAGCAGCAACTTGCTAATGAAATTACCATTAAAACAGATTCCTGTTTTAGACATAGAAATAATCCATGGCTAAAGGAGCTTTTCAGCTACATTTCTGCGTGAAATGGGTTGAAGAATCTGTATTTAAAATATAAGGGCCACTTTCATTGTATTGAGACACCATGAACTACTCTTTTTTTTTTTTTTTTTTTTTTTTTTTATCTAGTNTTTTATCTAGTGCAGACAAGAACTTAGAAAGAACATCCTTCCAAGTGTATGTCTTTTTTATTTTGATAAAAAGAAGTTTATTCAAGTTTCACGTTATTCATTTTGTGCAAGTGCTCTTTCACTTACCATTTCACTGAACGAATGTCGAAGCAGTATAGCATGGCCATACAGCAGGGTTCTGTGACCAGCCCCTTGAGCTGCCTGCAGAACATGACAGAAAAGATCAGAACTTCACTGCAGTGCTTGCACTATGATCAGAATTATGTAACAACATGAAGAGCTACCACAGTGTAAGTAATATGTGCTTTAAGAAGTAAGAATATGTGCTTTAAGAAAGTAATATGTGCATTAAGAAATGTATGTGCTGGGCAAAAAGCATAATAATGAAATAGCTACAGCAATTGCCAAATATCTGCCAAGGGAATAAATATTGTTCGTGATCAAAGACTCTTATTATGGCCTAGTTTTTATTACAATTAAGTAAAATCACAGCATTTTCAAGAAAAAAATGTTTTAAATTAAATAAGATACTACTTACCTTTCTTATAAACTTCTCAGAGGCATTAAAAAAAATAATAAAATAAGTATATATGCACATACACAAACTGAAATCTGAAATCTGCCTAGAACAGTTTAAGCATATACTAAGGATATACACTTGCTAGGATTCATGTTATCTTAAGCATTTGCCAGATTCATTAAAGCAACTGTATCCATAATTTCAAAGTATAATAATTAATTTTGAATACTGAAATTCATTACAAGATCAGGGAGAGAAAAAAATGAATTTTCCATGCACTTCCTTCACAGAATTTAATACATATCTTTCGAGTTTCTTTTGGTGATCAGAAAAAAGTAAATTCCAAGGGAAGAATCCCAACAAAAAAGCTATCTATGGAACAACAGACAACAAACTTTGTAAGTTTTCAAGTCTACCTCTCTGTCTTCTTCTGCATCTACCATCTTATTTCCTAGTTATTTATAAATAACAAGCCTATTCAAACTTAAATAAATAGCATGACCAAGAAATCAAATTCTTGATTTATTGTCGTGCTTTCCCCTGAAATTGAGATTTATATACATACATATATACATATAGTGTGTCTCTGTGTGTGTGTATATGTATAAGCTACATCCTCGATCCCAGACTGTGTGAAGTACTTCTCTAGGAAAGAGATTTCCAAATTTTGCAAAAGTATGGATATCATGATTGTTAAACTAATTATACTATGGTAGAAAACATTATACTTCATTCTTTTTCTCTCAGTTCAGATCATAACCTTTGCATCTGGTGAGTCTTGAGTAACAATAAAAGGTCTAACATCAGGATCCTGATACAAGTTTAAAACTGAGGATTTACGAATATCTAACTTCTCACGTAATTGCTTGAAAAGTTCTCACACTCACATTTGCCCATTCAAAAGAGTTTTCACTTTATGGTCTTCTTGTTTAGGCAATCATTAAATACGAAATATGATTCCCCAAAATAGAACTTTAAAAAAGCCATTATCTCTAGTATATTAAATACTGCTAGAAAGGACTACCTTTAAGGTCACTTCTCTTCCTTGGATTCATGTGGAAGGGATCCAGATAATCCAAGGTAGTTCCAGGAATTCAGATAATGGTTATACATGTGTAGGCAAATGATTTTGCACTCTACAAACAATATTAGATAAACTACCAATTAGGTAATAGGTTTGCAAGCTAAGTATAACTGGTGTTCTACAGAATCCCAGCTTAGAAACAAATGAAATAAAATGTTATTTGTCCAAGTGGAAGGAATAAAAATCTAAAAGCAATTTAGTAGTGGTCTTTTATTATAACTACAATAAATTAAAAATCCTACTTCTATTTTTCTAGCTAATAATGAAGACATTAATAAATAGAGATTTGGGTACTGATTAGACTGGAACATAATCCTGTTAGTAGACAGTCTTACAGAGTTTCATGCAGTAAATTTTACTGAGAATTTTCTCAGAATTGTATGCATACTACGCATAATCTCTTTCATAGTATGTTCATTATAATTATGCAAAATTTCTCAGTGCACTAAATGGCAAAATAAAAAAAACAAACAAACTCCTGGGTTCAACATAAAAATCATGTTAAGATCATTGGAAAAAACAGGAGACATAATAAGACAGTAATTGCTGGTCATTCAGAGAACATAGCATATTTTTCTATATCATTACAAAAGGTCAATCAGAAACAATAAATATAAAAATTCCAAGAACTGCTCCAAAATATGTCATCCGTTAAAAATGGTTTTAATGATATACTCCAGGAACTTATCACTGCTTGGGGTAGAAAACTAGGAAACTATCATGCAACAGTGTAAATAATGTTTATTTTATCAATCACAACTTCTTTTTTTTTTTTTTTTTTAAATCAACAAGGAAAACCTTAATAGTAAGATCAACTCTAATTACAGACAGGCTGTCAGAAGAAAATTGCATGTAGTCTGTAACAAATATACACCTACTGAGAACAAGCAATAAAGTACCTCGTTATTTTTTTTTTTAACTGGAAGCTTTTAAGTGAATCACTTGTAATTTTAAGGCTGACACAACAAAAAACAAAAAGACCAAACAACCAAAAAAACCAAAAAAAAAAACCCAAAAAAGACCAACAAAAAAACACCACCAAAAAGCAAACACACACTCCCGCCGAATGAAACTCCAAAATCAAATAAGCTATTTTCTTCCTCTAGAAAAATCTGAAACTAACATTAAAACTCCATTACAAATTTAATTTAATATAGAAAGCAAACCATTCAATGGAATAAACTGGTGGAACCAATAAAAGATTAAGGTTAATTACATGAGGCCAAATTCTATTCTTAGCAATGCCTTTGCATTGAGGACAGAATGTAAATGAACATTTTAAGATGTGCATTCCTACATCTCATGTTGTGAGCTTTATCTAAATGTATAACAACTATTAAAAGACAACTTTTTCTATTTTTCATCTCAGAAATAGCTTTTTCTGAAATCTAGTTTAGAAATTACTTACTCCCATATCAATTTCCTTTCATGCTGATAGTGTCTCATAATACAAAATATTTAACTTGATTGGTAGTTATGACATACGTCTCAAACCAGAATTAGTTAATTGTGACTTAAAGAATAACTCATCCATTTTAACAACAGTTGGATTACAGAAGCTCCTCAGAATTTAAGAAATCTTTGTGATCCGGAAAGAAAGTTTCCTGCATTACTGTTCAGGCTTTCATTTTTTATTTCATTCTTGCTATTTATGTGAACTGCTGACAATTTCCCCAATGGAGAAATCCAAAATAAATGCAGGGCAAGGTAGTTTTGAAATAAATATGGCACAACTGACTACATTTTCTTTTTTATTGTCCACTGCCCCTAAAGCAAAAGTATGATTATTTTTACCGTCAATCTCAAATATAAATATTCTATTATTAATAGTAACCTCAGATTAAATCTTTTTGCTACGCTTTTGGAAATACTAAAAACTGTGTTATTGCTTAGGAGTCCTAGAAGTGTTTAAATCAATCTCACTTTACCTAAACAAATGCTTTTTCTCATCAAGCATTCAATTTTCTAGAAAACATTACACTTTAAACTGGAGAAAACAGTGGAAAGCAAGAGGTCAATAACAATGATGTCTGCAAACCATGTATGCAAAGGCTGACACTGCGAGACTGGAGGTGATAGAGCATAACTACACCTTCCCTGAGCTGTGCCATGACATGGGCCAATTAAAGATCCAGCAGATTGTGGTTATTCTGCCACTAAGATTCTTCTACTTCTCAAAAAAGTAAAAATGAATTAAAAATTTAACACCTGTGAATCAAATAGCAGCATGCGATGAGAAATTGTTAATGTTTTCTGAAATACTGAGGACTTTCTGCGTACTTATAATGTAGGATTTCTATAGCACATATCTCATCCTCTTGCAATCTAAACAAGAACAAAAGGCTATGAGAATGACAAATTAATAAGGAATTAAAACAATGAGTGATCATAAGACATCATTTTATTTTGTTTTCTCTTTTTAGGCTGACATATTTTTGAAATAAAATCCACGTTTGTTATTTCACTATCATATTTCTCTCTTAATTTGTAAGATCTAAAAAAGATAGACAAAACCTATCTCATATACTCTCTTCCAGTTCCCAAAAGCCAGGCTCAGTTCAAGGGTTCTCTTACTCCTTTTTCAGTATCCAGTTCTGGACCGATGGTAATAAGCGGTCTCTGACGATGATGTTTCCGTTTTTTGCAAATATTTCAAAAGACTAACTGCACCTGCTCCTCAATGCTGAAGAGAAAGAATACCGTTACAGTAATGGAGAAATAGTGTCCCAACAAAAAAGGAAAACTGAAGAATCTGCTATGACATGAAGTCCCTCTCCTGGAAAATTCTAGAGCAAAGAAAGAGATGAGCATAATCCATATTCAGAAATTTAATATTCTTTGATGTCAACTTACTTACCCCTTCACTGGCATTATCTGATGTGCTGGCCAGCATTTCTTGAAGGGCTCTGACAGAGAGGGACTGTTCAAGGACAAAGTTACAGATGCAAAGGTCTGGAGGAACATACTGTAAAAATAAATTAAACAATGTAAGAACAGATCAGCAGAGCAGATGAAATAGGAAATGAAACAGTCTTTCAAACACACATTTAGTTTAATTTTAAAATAAAAATTTCTTGTTTGCTCATTTGTTTTTGAGATACATGCTGTTTTCCTGTATAATATAAATCCATTCTTCATAATTTGCCAGGGCAGTAACTTTACTTTTCCTAGCGCTGTATTTCTCACAGTAAAATGAAACATCTTTGGGTTCAAAAGTGGAATGTTTTTCTATACATACTATTGCTTTTCCGTCTTTTAGACTTATACCACGAACATTGTATTTGTTCTCTAATGTCCTTAACGAAACAGAAGAGGTGGTGTATGATCTTAACAGACGTATAAGGGTGATACTATGAAGATACTTAAAGCTGTCACTAAATGGCTAAGACTCACAACCTTATGATATAATAATATGAACTATTTTAGGAGATTTTCTCAGTTGATGGATCAATATGTCTGCTGGTTGTGAAACGTGAAACTCACATTCACTTCAAGAACAGTGGTCTGTTTTTTTAAGTTATTGGCATTGATGTGTCCAAGGAAAGATGTGTCTGAGAAAAAAGTCTCAAGAGGAATCATCAATGTATATAAATATATGACAAGAAAGTACAAAGAATACAGAGCCAGACTTAAATTACACCTTTTAATTCTGGAATTGACAAATACACTGAGGTGTTTTCCTGTCTAATTTATTATGTTTTCCAGAATTACGTGTATGGAAAAGCATTTCTTTTCTTGATTTAACGATATTTAGCCAAAGTTTAACAAGTGAAGAAGCTGTCACATGTCCTGCAAATAGATTTTGTCTTTGGTAAAATTGTCAACTGGAGAAGTAAGTAGAAGATATCACTGTGATTTTCCACTCTGGACTTGTTGATACACATGTCTTGAATTATTTTTAATGCAATTCCTTCTTAATACAGAGAAGAAATCTGTCTTTATATAGTAATTTCCAGGGATAATCTATTTCAGGTAAAAGGTATCATTTTAACAAGAGAGAAAGTCTTCTGCTATCTCAAGTAATGGTCCTTCTGTTACCAACATTCTGATTTTAGACAATTATGGACAGTGTCTGTACTTGCATTTTTAAAACCGAACATGTTGTGTCCTCCTGCAATCATGATTCTCACAGCACTTCCTGGAGCAATCTCCATTTTATCGACATTCTTATGAATTGAATACTATAACACTACTCTCTATTCCAGCAGCATTGTCACTGAAGTGGTTTTTTAAAAAGCCAAAATTTGCAGAGATAATATAGCTTCCCATCTCCTACCAAGTTCCCTCAGTTGTATCTCTAAAGACTATGCTAAAACCGTTGAGCACATCATCACTCAGGGAACTATGACTGTGTAACATCCACCATAACTTTCACATTCAGGGGGACAAGAAGCATTTCCCATTTTGTAAGCCTATTTACAAGCTCAATTATTAGACTTTACACAGGCAGCACTAAAATATATCTCTACTTTCTCTCAATATACAAGGCACTGCAGATCCTCCTGTGTTCTTCAATGTTTTTATCATATGAAAAAATTGCATATGTTAGTTTAAATGATGCTTGATTGATGAAAATACTCAACAGCATAGCAGTGAGAACAGAACACTGTAGGATTTGATTAGAAACACATTTATGCAATAACTATATTTTAGTCCACTGAATGCGTGCCATTTTGCTTTTCTCTTTCTTATTTGATAACGAAAATTTTGTCCGAATGTAATGAAAGCATCATTGCTAAAGGTTGTTGGTAAGCATTATACTCTCTACTCATGCAGACCAACCTTCTACACTTCCTATTTTTCAAACAGGTGTTTTTACATGCCTCTTTCCAACATTCTTCACTCTTCTCAGTCAAGACCAGCAGTTTGGAAAGGCCCTCGATAAGCTCTTGTGAAGCAGTTACATACAAGATTTCTGAACTTCTTCATTTTAAACAAACTTCAGACTTCTGTGGTATTAGCTGTTTAAGACACTTACGAAATGTAAAGTAGATCTGTGGCACTCTATGTATGTAGATACCACCCCTTGTTTTCTTGTTATATGACCAACATGCAGACTTGCAGACTGAGCTGATCATCACCAGTAATAGAGAGACCATGATGCAGTTGAGCTGTCGATTAATAAAAAATATCTAATCGCTGTTGAAGATTTCAAGACAGTAGTTGACAACACATATGTGAAAACTAACTGCTTCTCCTTAAGCATGTGAAAAGATTATCAGTGATTTGTAAAGTACACCGGAGATAATTTATCTGACTGAACTCTTGAAATGCAAAGAAATGCAAATTAGGAAACAGCATTAACTTCTCACTGTAGAGAGGAACAAGGCCCTCTCATACCGCCTAAACAAACACCATGGATGTAACATGATATAATACCCAGGCTAAAAATAGGACCACGTGTCAACATTTCAAGAGAAAATATACAAAGACCCCACTAAAATAAAAACATCGGCAGAAGAAATAAATTATCAGGAAGAAGAGAAAAGAAATAAAGACATAAAACAAAGAAAAAGGAAAATTATGCAGAAAGAACAAAGAAGAGAGGCAGGAGATTCTCCTCCATTTGACTTTATCCTTAACGTACTGCTCTAGTACAGATCTAAAGTTTCTTCACTCCTTTCTCCTCTCAGGCTCCTCTTACTACTCTTATTTTATTTTATTTTTACTTCACAGCTCTCTAGCTTGCTTTTTGTTTGTTTAGTTTTTTTTTCCATGTGCCACTTGATATCCTTAGAACTTTTCAATTACTTCATAATTCTGTTCCCTGTATTCTCATTTCTGATTAGTCAACACAGAAGCAACACTTAACACCAGTAACTAACAGGTGACAATGCTTTGAAAATTATCAGTTCAGTATATCAAGTTATTTGAACCTAGAGCAGTAATAGGAGTAAATTTTTTTAGTGAATTCAAATCTTAGTAATGGTCTGGAGACTTAATCAGGAAAATATGAAATATTTCAGTCACAAAAATAGTTAAGAATAGCGACTTTTGACTGTTAGCTGGTACACCTCAAAGTATATATAGAATCTCTAAGAAATGTCATACTGCGGTTACAGAAAGAAAAGTGTACAAAAGGTGCATCTAGCATCACATTAAAGGCACCATAATTAAATGTATTTGTGGATAATAAGTAGGTTAACATTCACTGAGCAGTTACACCAGTTGAGAGTATCGGTTTCTTACTTTAGCTTCTGACGTTGGTTCCAAAAAGCACAGGCGATTCCCAAGTCCCTCAGCTGCCAAGCAAAACTTCCTTTGTTCTTTGTGAATGCTGGCAACACACTGAAGTACTACTTCGTCATCCTGTCACAAAACAAGGTAAGAGAAAAAAGGTGAATGTTTGGAAGTTACATACACACTATAATGCTAACAAATCCTGGATCATGGAATCTGTTGAAAACAAACATGTTATACTCCTGTAACTGACATCATGTACGCATGCAAAGATTCTTTTGATGTTTATGTATAGATTTATACTCCAGATTACATCAAAGTGTCAAAGACTACATACTGTCTCCAGCGCTTTCACAAGTGGTGTGTTCTTCTGTTGCTTTAGCACTGGTGCTGTAAAAACTGTTAAGTACACTTACTGGGTTTTACTCAGTAAAACATGTTTAACATTTATAGTAAAAACTTGTTGCTGTGATTTTGCAAACAACAGTAACCTAAATATAAACAAATATATTTTACCAGCATAGTAAGCCCTCTACATAAGTCCTCTGAATGCATGGTCTTTACTTTCAAGGTCTCATTTAATTTAGAAACCTCTGAGTACAACCAAAGATCCAAGCAGCATTTTTCAAGCACCGACTCAAATAAGTCATAAGAATTTGCTCCTCAAGAATCCTAGACAAAGAACACTCTGGAAAAGTGACATGAAACAGCTCTATTGTTTACTTATCCTAATTATTCTAAAAGCTCTTTTACATATTATTACATAATGCAGGGCCCAAAACAAACTTATGAAGTGCCAAGCCCTTATTGACCTCTTAACATGTGGTACTAAAGCTGATAGAAGAGAGCCAAACCAGATTATTTCAAGTGTTCAACTGCGTGTCAAAGGTATACACAGAATCAAAAATCTGATTAAAAAATTTCCAAAACTTGTCCACTAACCAAGGAAAACACCACTTGCAAATTGGCATGCGTAAAAAAATATTTTTATACAGATATGAAACAGTTCACCAAAAGAGACCGCCCTAGAAGTGTTTAAGGGGGTGGAAGCTGGTAAAACAGGAGCGATATGATATGTCAAGCAACCCATTCAGCTGTGAAGTTGTACTGGTGTCAATTATTATTGTCAAAGCAGATACACAACCACCGCCTGTACCAAACTCAGAGATCACTTGGACAATTATGTTCTAAAAGCAGCTCTGCTTTTTCCAGTCCCCTTATGCAACTGCAATACTATGAGAATATCACAGCTACTGGCACTTCAGATAAAAGCTGGGAGTGACCAAGTGATTTTCATCAAAGGAGTTAAGTGACGCACCCTTTAAAATGGGAATTCAAAACCAGGTTTTTCACATTTTGCAAGTGCGTGCAAGTTATATGGCTTTCTTTAGGTGACACTTCACTGTCTAATTACTGCTACTAAAATGGACAGCTATTATACTTCAGACTAATCAGCAGTTAGAGACAGTTTTCTTTAGCTTTTAATAGTGATCAGTAGCGTTTTTAACAGTGTAGACTGTGAATTCGAGAAATTTTTATAAACAATTCTAAATGTACAGTCAAGTAGACAGAATTAGCTAAACAAATTAATTTTCTTTTCCCCTGCTGCTTCTGCTTCCATTTCTGTAAAACACTCTCTGAAATTCTCATTTTTCAAACTCATTAGTGATAACATTTCTGTTCTTTACACTTCAACATAATAAGTTGCAAAATATAAACAATACAATTAACCACTCATTCTACATTCCTCTACTGGGGTGGGAAGGGGCTGTGTGTGTGGAATCAGACCATATATAAGATAAAAATAAAGATATTTAAAACTTTTTGATCATCTGGTTCCTGTATCAACCTTTGAACGTGCACGTTTCAGAGATTTAAGAAGAGTAAAATACTGAAACATGAATTTATATATACCGAGCTTTAGAATAAAATAGAGATTTGCCAATTAGGTTGCACTTATTAGTGGATTACATTAAATTACTCATATATATAGCTGAAATGGTATTTATTCTCCCTACTACATTAAAGTATTCATCATTCCAGACACATATACATAGTATCTCTTATAATGCATAGTTCTCTAAAAGAAGAAAATTATACATTCATAAAAAGTTATTTTGAATAAGAATAACTCATAAATGAACTATTTTATTTTCAAATGCATATGCATTAAAGGGCGAGTTTCCAGTATAATGAAATGACTATTTCACTTTTCTAGAATTCAAAAAACAAGCATTTCTTTTTAGAATTTACACTGCCAAAGTCTTTATCAATCATTAAATACCGTAGCATCAAAATGAAAATGGATAACATCTTAAGTAAGGACTCTATGCAGCATTCAATATCGATATTTTGCATTATTCCCCTAAATTTACAATGTACCCTTTTATTTGTGCTACAACATTTGACAAACTGTGTGTTTGCTACACAGGATAAACAACTTCAGAACAGTTTCTAACAACTGGAAATAACAGTGCATTTCAGAATGGTTTGTAGCAAAGTTTCAAGGTGCAGGTGAACTGAGCATAAGGAATCAGAGGAATCTATATAATTGGCAAATAAGACAATGACTCATTGTTAAGATGACTCAGTATTACAGTGTACTTACTGAAGCAAGATCATTCTAGCTGAGG
>VWZK01003263.1:0-17855 GCA_013396935.1 Baryphthengus martii
TTTTTTTTTTTCTTTTTATGGGAGGAGCAAGGTGTGATTTTTATTTTTTTTTTTCCCAATTGTAAATTAAGAACCCTCTAAAGTGCAGGAATTGCCAAGATCAGAAGGGCTGCTCTAACCTGTAGACTAGATAGTTTTCACAGGCTTGTCCTTAACAACAGAACCTTTTCAATAATATTTTCTTTTTCTTACACTGTTTTTCATGTTTTTTGACAGGATTCCTTTCCACTAAAAGTTCGAGGTATCCACTTGATTAATGAGCCTTTATTCTTCCACCCCGTCTTCGCTCTAATTAAGCCTTTTCTCACTGAGAAAATAAAGCAGCGGGTGAGTGCACACAAATATTTCTTTCTGCCACAAAACTTTTACGTGACAGCCCGCAGCACTTCCCTTAGGACCTGGTACTCCTGGGCACCGAAGAGTATAAATTATAAATCATTTTTGTGTGTTAGAGCCATCCAGGCCTCCAGAATCTCCTCGGAAAGCATTTGCACTTATCGATAGCTTGAGAGTTGCAACAAACAACAAAAGAGACTGAGCTGAACAGGAGAATCACTGAGGAGAATTGTTCTGTTCGAACTGAAACCAGGACGTAGGGAAATGACTGAAATGCAAGTACAGGATATCTGTCAGGAGAAGACCAAATCCCAGTCTTCTGATGGTTTAGCTCGCTACAGCTGTTGGGATGTCGCGCGTACCCCCACCAGTGTGGCTAAACCAGTCTGGAACAGGCGCTTTATTCTTTCAGCAGTGTGCCCAAGTGGCCAAAAAGGCCACCAGCATCCTGGCTTGGATCAGCACTGGTATGGCCAGCAGGGCTAGGGCAGGGATCGTCCCCCTGCGCTCAGCACTGGGGAGGCCTCACCTTGAATCCTGGGTTCAGTTTTGGGCCTCTCGCTCCCAGGACCTTGAGGGGTTGGAGCGTGGCCAGAGAAGAGCAACGGAGCTGGGAAGGGTCTGGAGCAGGAGTGTGGTGAGGAGTGGCTGAGGGAGCTGGGCTTGTTCAGCCTGGAGAAAAGGAGGCTCAGGGGAGACCTTCTGGCTCTCCACAACTCCCTGAAATTCAGGAGGTTGGAGCCGGGGTGGGATCAGGCTCTGATCCCAAGGAACAAGGAACAGGACAAGAGGAAACAGCTTCAACTTGCCTCAGGGGAGGTTTAGGTTGGAGCTGAGGAACAATTCCTTCCCCTGCAGGGTTGTCCAGGCCTGTGCCAGGCTGCCCAGGGCAGGGCTGGAGTCCCCCTGATCCCTGGAGGGGTTTCCAAGGCGTGGAGCTGTGGTGCTGAGGGACAGGGCTCAGTGGTGCCCTGGCAGGGATGGCGCAGCGCTGGGACTTGATGATCTTAAAGGTCTCTTCCAATCAAAACATTTCTAAGATTCCTTTAAGGAGCTTGTTGTGAACAGACACACTTGTTTAGTCAAACTAAGTGGCTTCAACTCTTGCACTAAGTTTCTTTGCTGCTCATTTTCACTCAGTACTCATTCATACCCAAGTTCATGCTTTTCGGGGTTTTTTTTTGTTTTCTTTTAGGTGTATATGCATGGAAATAACTACCTGCAGAGTCTGAGCGAACACTTCCCGGTCAGCATTCTCCCCCAGGAGTACGGCGGGGAGGAAGTCTCCATTGAAGAGCTGGCCAAGGAATGGGCTGACTTTATAATGGCATCTGCAGATTATCTTCAGAGCATTTCTCTGGTTGCCCAGGAATAACCTGCTTGTTGGAGAATTGGAGATGGGAGATTTGATACCGCTCCTGTTACGTCTTTGGACACAACTCATCTAATTTGTGCTAATTAATCTGTAGCTGCTCTTCAAAAGACAGTATGAATCAGGACTAGGAACTGGTAAGAGAGTCAAAACTGCCTTGAAAATTCTGGGTTTATTTCTTCAAAGAGATCCTATGGACAATCAGCTTGGATTATGATCACCTTTGATTCCTGCTGTAGAGCACTACAGAGGTCAAGGGCTCTCAGGTGTCTGCAGTTTTGGAGGGTGAAGTAGATTCTGTGGATCTGAACTTCAGAAATATCCGGTGTGTGGTTTAAAGGTGCCGGTAGGTCACTTCGGACCTCGGCTGAGGAGATTGCTGGGTGTCTCCAGTTTATTTTTCAGAGAATTGGCGACTCACACTGGTCTACGGCTTCTGTTGGGCACTGGAAGAAATGATTTTTTGATTTCCATTGAGCCTTCATTATTTCTAGTGGGGTCATGAAAGAAAAGTCTGTCTATACTTAGTGAGAACATTGGGGTTTTTTTTAAGGGACTGCCTTACACAGCAGCATCCTCCTGAATTCCCCACTATTTAATCATCTAAACCGTGATTTGACTTTTCACTCAGCTTTTTGTTAAAATCTCTCTTAGTACATCAAGTGCCAGTGTCCTTTTACCCAAGGTTTAACTGTTTTGCAGTAAACCGGGAGGTTTTTGCATAAGCACCGCGTATTTAAGCATTCCATACGAATCTTTTTGTAAATGAATCCAGAACAAACCCTTCATTTCTCAGGAAATGGTGAGTTCAGTGATTTCGGAGTCTTTAGGACACTGGGACGGTACATTAATAGATCCTGTGAAATCAGAAGCAGCTTGTTTTAGATTGTCATTAATGCTGCATTAGTGGAAAAGCCGTTGGAAACTTTTTTTTATTAGCAGGAGGAGCATTTTGTGACAGTCCCATAACGTACTCGTTGGTTGTAGTTTCTTCTGCTGGAGTAAGATCAATGCCAGATACAAAATACTTTCAAAACTGACAAGGGCTTTTTAAAGAATTTTAAATTTATTTTTTTTTTAAATTCCAGTTCCCTCATTTCCTCAAGTGCATTTTTGATTCTTTCAGGATATCTTTGTTATGAAACCTAAATGTAAAGAAACTGTTTTCAGCTCGATTTTCATGTATTCGCTTTTCCTGTATCTTTTTCTCAGATTGAATTATTTTGTGATATAAAATCTCCTTAAATAGAGGAGTTCAGTGAAGCTCTAATTCTTCTTTATAAGAAAATAAAGGAAGTAGTCAGGCATCTGGCAGTTCTTCAAGGGTGCAACTCAAGTTCTGAATCCTTTACAAACTGGAGAACTGAAGCTGTTGTCTTAATTTTACACCTCTTCAGTTTTAATTCTTGAATGTAAACCCCATAAAGGAATGAGCCCTGTTTCAGTGAACGGCAAAATTCAGAGTTATCCCGTGAAACCAATCTCTAATCATTGCTGTTTCATGTAGCAGAGACTTCATTTGCTTGCATAATATATGCACATGGACCAAATCTAGCTCTTTGTTTTTTGGTTTTTTTTAGAATCTTCATTTGGCCTACGCCAGCTCTATGAATATAAAGTCCTAAATATTTTTTTAAATGTCCTGAATATATAATTAAATGGTTAGAGCACTGAATGCAGTTATTTTTTTCAGGAACTGTTAATTCTTTTTTAATGTTTACATGTTATATAAAGGTCGAAACTCCCTGGAAGGGACAATAAAGACACGAGGTAATTAGGACCTTTGCATAATGAATGGAAGAGGTGTTGATAAGACGGGTGAAGGTTTGGCAGCTTTGAGCTGCAGAGTCAGCAAAAAAGTACCAATCTCTAAGTGCATTATTCTTGAAGAGTATCAGGAGTGCCTCTAAAATTCACTGTTAAATGATGATGCAGATGTAATTTACTACTGACTAAAAGCACAATGCAATGCACAATGTTTTTAAATTTTTTTTACTAATTAACACTATTATAGTAATAAATGTTTTCTACTTGAACCAGCCTCGTCTGTCTCTTTTCTTTTTTGGGATACAAGCCTTAACTTTCCCAAAGCTTTGAGAAGGTGTAGTGTCCCCCCCAAAAAAGGTCCTTTCCCCAAACACTGAGGTGGGCGATTTGCTTTATTTCGGTTCTGTGATTTATCACCTGCTCCAACAGCAGCAGTTTATATACAGTACAAATAATAAACAAACTCTATACGAGTGGTTACCTGATTTTACGTCACATACATCTTTGTACACATGCTCCATCTGTTACCTAATTCATTATACTATTAATTCAGTATCCTATTACCTAATTCATTCTACTTACCTAATTCATTCTGCTATTACCTAATTCATTATTCTTACAGGATTCATTATATTATTACCTAATTCATTATCCTTACTGAATTCATTATACTATTACCCAATTCATTATACTTACCTAATTAATTTTACTGTTTTCTAATCCATTACACTAAGGTGGTCTTACATTTACATGTAACTTGTCCTCCTAGAGGTGGGATTTTCAGTATTAAAATCACCACAAGTTGGGTCGGGGACACCTCATTTTTTTGATCTTATGATGAAATTTGCCTGTTTTATGTAAAGAAGCCAGGATGGGGCATTATGTACAGAAGTTGCCAGAATTTTACTGGTTTTAGGCACTGCTCATAGTTCCTGGGTGTTATTTCTGGCTATTTTAACCTTCGAGGTCACTCCATCCTTTAGCCTTAGGGACCTCCAGGTCTTGTTCCCCTGATTTCCGACCGGTTCATTCTATATTGGACCCATAAATTTTTAACTCCATCCTTCCGACGCCCAAGGGACCCGAGGAGGCGCCGCCTCCTCTCCCGGGGCACCGGCCGGCGGGGCGGGCTCTGAGGGGCGGGCTCTGAGGGGCGGGCTCTGANCCGGGCAGCGAGCGACGTGACCATGGGGAATTTCTCGGGCTTGCCTCCTTTCCTGGCCGCCGCACTCGTCCTGCTGCTGGGTTGCGCCTCTGCAGCCTCCTTCGTGCAGCGCGGTGGCCGGGCGGAGGGCAACGAGAGACCCATCATTGGTAAGGGGCGGGCAGGAGAAGGGGGTCCCTCAGCTCCCGGCGGTCGCTCCCCGGGGATCACCGGCTGGCCCGGGGGAACGTCGTGGTCGGGGGCTGCCTGGCGAGCAGCCCTCGAATGGCTCGAAAGCGGTGTGNGGAATGGCTCGAAAGCGGTGTGGGGAGCCGAAGGGGCTGCCGGACGGGAGGTTTGGTTACAGCGTTTGTAAATAGGGTTCTGCTCTACGGGCTTTGTTTAAAAACAGCAAATAGTTATGATGTAAAGAGAATGACTAAATAGTTAAAGCGGGGAAACGGCGTTTTGGCCAGATAATGGGCGTTTATCTGGCACCTTGTGACTGGGCATTGTCGATGCTCCAGTGTCTCAGGGTTTGTGGTTCTCGGAGGCGATAAATGTTTCCCTATAATCTGGTGTAGAGGAAATGGAAGTTTTATTTTTCTTTCCGTGTGTGCAGCATTTACTGTTTGTATAGCGATTATTCTCTTCCTTGGACCTTTCAGGGGTATTGGCCCAGGAATGTCACTTTGAGAAGTTCCAAGTGTTTGGAAGTTCCTACATCGCAGCTTCCTACGTGAAGTTTTTGGAATCTGCTGGTGCCCGAGTTGTGCCAATAAGGTAGATTTTTATGTCTTTGACAAGTGGCTAATGATTTTTTTAATGTAAAGGTATCATCTTAGAGGCACAAAAAGCAGTCATGCTACTTCTCTGAGCATCCAGAGCTCTTCAAAGACTAGTTCAATTTCCAGAGCGCTTTAGAAATCAGAATAAAAATAGACTGGAACGTGTAATTTTTAATGCCTCTTACAATAACCACCTTTCTCTGAAAAAATACTGTTTTTTTAACCTGTAAATGATCAGTCCTGCGCGAATGCCCGTGCCGTACTGTTTTGCCGATGCTGAGGTCTTTCTGATTTTCCGCCTTTCAACTCTATCTTTGCGGAAGACTGGGTGTGACCCACTGTTTGCAGCTCTGCCCTTCTGGGAATCGGTTGGAAACCGGAGCTGCCGGTCCGCAGGAAATAACCACCGTGCCCCTCCTCTAAATGGTAAATTTGACCAGTGTCTGCAAAGGGGTCTCTGGGAACCTCGTCCTGAACTGTACCTGGGAGAAGCTTCTGGTTTCCATCTTATGGATTCTCAGTCTCTACTGAGCTTTTCAAGTGAAACATTTTGTTTCATGTGAGGCTATTTCGTTCTGTTTTAAGCGTGCTTCGTACGTATTCTCTGTCCTGGTTTTGTGCTCAACAACAGTGATATTTTTTGTGGTTAAATCTGTGTATTTCATGGGTGTTCTGTAACGATTCTTTCGCTCTTCCAGATTAAATCTGTCAGATGAAGAATACGATAAAATCTTCCACTCTATCAATGGGTAAGTTCTGAGCACGGATTTTTCTGTTGAAAGGCACTGTCTTGAGAAGTTGTGCTGAGCGCTGCGGAGATGTCAGTGTGTTCTAAGTCAGAGAGAAGAATTATTTCATCTGTTGTCTGTCTGTTGCCTTTTTTTCCTTCTTCCATCAGATAATCTCTAGCAGTGGCATTCTCCTGCGCTTCTCGGGTGGCAGAAGCAGCATTATAGTGATTAACAATTTTACTTAATTATTTCCTCTTCCTCCCTTGAGTGGTCACCTGCATTTTGGTATTTAATAGCACTTGCTGGGTGTTTCATCCCTGTCCCCACCTTTCTTCCCTCTACCAGTCCTCTCCATATCTACTCTGTCATCAGAGTTTCTGATTTCCAGTCTCTTGCAGCTTCTTCTCTTGGGGCACTTCCTCTCTTGCGACTTGAACGGCCCGTCTTGCCTGTCGTGATCCTGTGGCCTAGCTCTTTGTTAGACAAGCTTTTTAGCTCCTCAGCTGACCCTGTGGCAACTCTCCACCTTTGTGCTCTTCCTACCTTTTAAAATGCGGTCTAATTTAACACATTTTCCTTGTGGATGAAGCGTGTGATTGGGCTACTTGTAGTCATGAGATAAGCAGCTGAAACCATCAATATTTTGTTGAGCTTATGGATATAGTAGAATGTTAATCCACAGATGGAGAAGCTGGAGATTTAGGCTGTCTAGGGAGAGCAGTGTCCTCTTAACGCTCCATGGCACTGAGGTGTAGGTCTTTATAGTCTTGTGGTGTGAGCAAGTATAAGACTGTGACTTTTTCTCCTCATGGCTCCTCACGTTGGAGAAAAAATGAGTCGTTTCATCCTTTTCTCATGGCCTCCAACCTCTCTGTGGTTGCCAGAAGGGCTTTCTGCAGCGGGGTCTCACCACCTACCTCGATGCAGAAGAGGGTGTTAGGCAAGTAGAGCCAGTTCCCTGTTTGTGCTGTGTGATTGGGTAAGGATGGGGTTTTTTATTGCCTCTTGTTACCCTTTGCTCTCAGTCACATTACAGCTGTGTGTAAATCACAAGTAAGATCTCTGGAGGGAAGGACTTTCCGTTCTGTGGAAGCTTAAGAAAGAGATATATTCCTCTTTCATGGTGCAAGAGCGTAGCTCCAGGTTCTTTGCAGTTGGAAATGATTTATTACTAACTGCCACCTTCTTAAAATCATGCAATTTCCTGTGAGGGAGAAAGCATTTTTGTGGCTATAAGAACGTACTCTTGAGAGAGGCTTTGAAATTCCCAGTGGCCGTCATCAGCTCTCATCAGTCAGGGATCCTGGAGGTGCAGGCAGCTGGGATTCAGTCTGCTCAGGACAGTGTCAACCCATTATCATCGTTACTTAATGGGTTACTTCCTTCTTGCATTAGCACAAGTGACAACTGTAAAAACCAAAACCTAATTAGCATTGGCCCTTCTGGGGGTTGAACAAAAGGAATAGAGGAAGTGAATTTTCTACCGCTTCCAGATAAGGATCCCCTTATTTAACTGGAAAATACCCTCAGCTCTACTCAGTCTCTACATTGGAGAGTCATCTGATTTATATTTTTAGGAATATTGTTCCAAATCCTTGGTGGCTTTTGCACAATCCTGTGCATCGTTCACCTTAAAATAAACCTTAATTGGCAGAGGTTGGAGCGCACACCTGCTCTCCAAATACTTGGCATCATTGCAGGTGTTTCTAGCAACTTGTTCCTATCTCACTGATGGATGTTGCTGTTTGCAGAGCACAGAGGGAATCCCTCAGCCATTCTGGTGGGGAAAAAAAAAAATCAGCAACTGATGGATGTGGCTGAAGAAAATCTAGTTGGGGTTCTGCTGCGGTGGGTTAGGGAGGCTCACATTTTCAGTTCTGTCAGTTCTGCAGCTACTGTTGCAGTTACAGCCAGAAGAGACTCCTTTTATTTCATGTTAGTGTCTCTGGTGGTGCTTGATTCCTTTCCCCATCATCACATGTCTGTGTGAAATCTCTGCTAGACTCTACTGAGGCTTTTGCTTCCGTGGTGTTTGGGTTTGGAGAGCTGTGCACAGAGTTGCCACTGATATTTTAATTTTATGCTTTTAATTTTGTTTTTTGTGGTGGAAAAAGATTATGCACTCTTTCTTTGAAATGATATCTGAGATTTCTTTGTCGTCTTCAGTTATGTTAGATCCTGGCTGACCAAAGGGTGCAGCCAAACATACTTTATGTTTTCTTCCCTTTATTAATAGGAGCTTTTTGATCTGTGTGGTCTGCACTGGGAAGTTCACTCTGCCAGGGCTGTGCTGCTTCTCTACTGAAATGAAGCAGGATGAGTTAAGTTTGAGACCGGGATTTTAAAGTGGTAGGAAGGGCCAGCTGAGTCAGGACAGGCTGTGAGGGAGTCATGGCACACAACCCTTCTCTGTACCCACTGAAATCTGTCTGTCTATTTTCTGTCTCCTCTTCCTTACTTCACGCTAGGCTTAGTCACCGCCTTGTGAAAGTAACTGCTCTTAGTAGAACACCACCACCAAGATTCAGGCTATGATTCAGTTAAAGACTAAGACACCTCAGCTCCATTGTCTGTCTAAATTCCCCTAATTAATTAACAGAATGCTCATCACTGCAGCCAGTGGAGCCTCCGGGGCTGTGCAACCTACTGACCAGCTAGACTAGAAAACCAGTTCGAGTCTCCGTTGGACTAGATCCCTGCTGGCCATAATGGAAGCTTAGATGCCTGTCTATAGATCTTTGAAATCTGTCTTAACCTACACCTCAACCCTACCCTTCAAACCACCATCAGACCTTTCTCTATCTGCCTTGTCCAGGTTTCAGTTTGATCACCGTTGCTAATCACATTCTTGGATGTTGCCTTGCAGGGTACTTTTTCCAGGAGGTGGTGTGGATCTTAAGACTTCAGAATATTCCAGGGTTGCTAAGCTATTTTACCACAAGGCATTAGAGGTAATTACAAAGGAACAGCCTGTTCTCGTTATTGTCGCCGTTCAGAGATCAAAACGACAGGAGGGCTCATAATTCCATCCTTCTGCATCGGCGTCCCCTGTGTTAACTGTAAATCCCATAATAAGTAGTTCATTACTGGCTTCTGCATTAAAAAAAAAAAAATGAGTAGCTTTAGGTTCATCCTTCTGACACCCATTCCTGTTATATGTTGCGTCACGGTCTTAAACTCTCAGGTTTTTCAGGTGAGAATATGTATTTTTCAATCAAAAAGATACCAAAGACAGACAGAAACGTAATCACTTAGTGAAGCCTTACGCCGAAAATTGAGAGGCTCTCTAGAATTTCTTCTGGGTCTAAAATAAACCACTTTAACATAACATTAAGGCCTCCCGTTGAATATACATTATGAGCAGTGAAACACCTTTGTTCTCACTTACCTATAGATTTAAATAATCTTTCGCGGTGCTGCTGAACGATCTCCATTAGCACATGACATCATTTTACCTGTTTCTTTTAATTGAGTAACCATCAATAGAGCAAATTTTTAAAGTAAGCACTGGCTTGATTTATAACACACCAAAAAAAAAAGTGGGCAGAACACTTGAAAGGTTGTATTTCATATTTTAAAATATTTACAAGATCATTGGCTGTATTAAGAGAAGATTGAATTTCTGGGAAAGCTGTTTCTTTCCAAGAATATCAGGAAAGCTCTGAAATCTTGAAGATTTAATTCTCTTCAAGCCTAAGAGGTGGTTTTTTTCAGAGAGTAATCAACATATTTTGAAGCAAAATTGGCGCTGTGGGAAGGCGTGGAGCTTAACTGAGCCTTAAATCAGAGGGATTGTATCTAAAGATCTTCTGTGTTCAGCTTGAACAAAAATGTCCGTTTTCTTCCTTTTTTTTTTTTTCCTCTTCACTGGCTTGATTTTTCAGCCATATTGTCACCAGAAGTCATACTTTGGAAAAATTTGCCCCATTCATGAGGTAATTGCGAGCAATTCCTGTGGTAGGAGCATTCGGTGGCAGCAAGGAATTAATTCCTGCCGGGAGAGGGCAGGGGGTGGCATCCACAGGACCTGCAGCTGGGTCCTTCAGCCGCTGCTTCTTCAGTCCCCAACATAGTTCTTTTGTCTGTCTTCATTCCTGGTGATTGTTGTTCCTCTGTCGTCTTAAACCTGACTCTTGCCAAGACTCTCTCCCTTTTTAATCTCCTTTGGCTCTCGGAAAGGGCTCCCTGTGCCAAGTGCAGCCCCTGTCTTACTCTTCAGCCTTGGGGCAAAGGGTTCCTGGTGATTCTCGGCGCTCGTAGGAAATTCTGTTGCCGTTTCACCACGAGTAACTGAATGCGTCAGAATTTCATGGTCAGAGACAGGTTTCTCAGGTGGTGTGTGTACTTCAGGTGAGCGGAAGGCAGAAAATATATTTCAGTTCGTCAGAGGTGACCTGAATTGATAAGCCAGGGTTGTTTTCTGTGCCATTTGTGAGGATGGTGTGTTTTGATTTTCATCTTTGGAGACAATCTGTGCCAGAAAATACTGGTAGTTTTACTCATGCAAGATAACTTTTTTCAAAAACACAGTTGTTTTTAAAACATACGAAGACTCCTTTTCTCTGAGCAACCTGCTCCAGTTGCAGATGTCCCTGCTCCCTGCAGGGGGGTTGGACTCCATGAGCTTTAAAGGTCCCTTCCAACCCAAACCAGTCTCTGATTCTCTGATTTTTTTTTCCAGTGTTCACAATGAGAAATAACTTGGTCTGGCTCTGCTTTTATACAAATAGAGGATGGGAAATGTCAAACCCCATCCAAGTCAATAGTATTGTACTAGCTAGGCCAAAACCTCAGTGAAATGCTGTTCTCCAGCTTTTAAATTAGTTTTTAAAATGTGATGACTTGGGTGTTACTGGATGCTTAGCCTCCAGGCTTTCCCTTTTTTTTTTGTCATTTCTTTTTTGCACTTATTTTATTTTAATTGCACAATTTTTATAATTTTGAAAATGATTGTAACTTTTTTTTAATGTTGCTTAAACTCAACAATTTATCTTTCTAGTCCCAACCTGCTAGTTAAGACAAGCTTATAAAAGTCTGGCGCTTCAGCCCATGTCCACACCAGTACTGGGATTTCTGTTTCCTTAATCCTGCTGCTGGGCACAGGGACACTGCAAAGGGCTTTCGCAGTGTCACTGGAACATGTTTCCTAGAAAACTATAAATTGTGTTGAGTAGGATTTCCCTCAAAATGGGTTTGTGTCCCTTCTTGTGGTTGTTTATCTCCCCTGGTCTTGCTATTTGAGGATAAAAACACCAGGAGTCTGTGTTTTTATTTCACTTTTAATTTGTCCTGTTGTGGTGGGTTTACTTCCTGCCTACGCAAGAGAAAGCAAAATGAGCAGGGAGTTCTCTTTATTCTTCTTTCAGTGCTACTTCCTGATGTTGTTGTCTTTTATTTTGAAGGCCAATGATCAAGGAGATTATTTCCCAGTTTGGGGAACATGCCTCGGACACGAAGAGCTTACGTATCTCACCAGTGGCGAAGTTTTACTCGTTAATACCGACACAGATGGGTTTGCTCTCCCTCTGAACTTCACCTCAGGTGAAAAATCCTTTATGTCTTTACAGTTTTGTTTGTGGTAGGCAGGGGCCAACGTTTGGGGTGTGTCTTATGATTATCATGTTAAATTCTTTCTTATTAAATTGCCATTTTTTATAAAGTCAGTACAACTCTGTCACTTGTAAAATACAGACCATTTGAAACCAACAGCAGCAAACCCTACAGTTGTGGCTCTGAGGCATTTGATAGTTTGGACCTACAAAAATAATGGGGGGTTAGGTCCATTTTTCTTACCAAGCTGAGCAAAATTCACAAGTCTGAAACATATCAAACTCAGAGCAGGTGATGTTCAATTTTTTCACGTTCCTGGTGATGAATATTATTAGTATTGGTGTCCTGCTTGGATTGAAATCGGAGAGGTCCCTTAAGACAGAGCTGTGATCATTATTTCACTGATTTTCCTTGCAGTGTATCCTAAAATCCAAAAATTATTTTGCATAAAAAGATTTAATGCAGTATTTTATTATCTCCTATTCTGTATTAGTCTGTCTGTTAGCAGCTTGAGTAATGGAAAATATCCCTCTTTTTTTAATTTTATTTTTAATTTGCTTTCTAATAGCTGCAAAAGACAGCAGATTATTCAAGAATTTCCCTGAGGATGTGCTACAGGCATTTGCCACTGAGCGGCTGACATCGAACTTTCATATGTGGAGCCTCTCCATGGAGGTATTTGGTCATTTTATTTCCTGACCACAAATGCGTTTGCTCTGTTAAAACTAGAAATAAATGAGCAAATAACACTTTATTTTTTTTTCTCATCAATCCTTATCACAGAATTTCACGAAGAATGAAAAGCTTCGTAATTTCTACAAAGTTCTGACCACTAATATGGATGGTGAACTGGAGTTTATATCAACCATGGAAGGTAGGGAAACGATTTTCCTTTGTGAACTTTGATGGTAACAAACTAGTTGTTCAGAGGTGTTGTGGCCTTCATGTGAATTTGTACTGCAGGTTTGCTGCCAGAATAGCAGGGTGAGCATCAGCCCCCAGTGCTCTGGCTGATCAAGTCCAAGCGTTGCCCCATCCCTGCCAGGGCACCACTAACCCCTGTCCCTCAGCACCACAGCTCCAGGCCTTGGAAACCCCTCCAGGGATCAGGGGGACTCCAGCCCTGCCCTGGGCAGCCTGGCACAGGCCTGGGCAACCCTGGAGGGGAAGAAATTGTTCCTAATATCCAACCTAAACCTCCCCTGAGGCAAGTTGAGGCCGGTTCCTCTTGTCCTGTTGCTTGTTCCTTGGGATCAGAGCCCAACTCTGCCCTGGCTCCAACCTCTTGTCAGGGAGTTGTGGAGAGCCAGAAGGTCTCCCCTGAGCCTCCTTTGCTCCAGGCTGAACAAGCCCAGCTCCCTCAGCCGCTCCTCCCCACACTCCTGCTCCAGCCCCTTCCCCAGCTCCGTTGCTCTTCTCTGGACACGCTCCAGCCCCTCTACATCCTCCTTGTAGCAAGAGGCCCAGAACTGAACCCAGGATTCAAGCTCCAATAATCCTTTGTGCTACTTACCTGGAGCTGTGTTTGTTTTACACCAGACCTGCTGGGCCCCAGAAGGAAGCTGGCTCTGCAGGGAGTGGTTTATCTTGATCAGTGCTCCACTAACAGCTCTACAGCGAGGCCCAGCTGTCGGCCCACAGGATTCTCCTGTGGCATCTTGGCTGTCCTCCAGGAGAGAGCAGCAATTTGATCAGAGAACCTGATTAGGCTCATGACAGACAATCTCCCGTGCCTGCAAGGGGTTTATCTCAGCGTCCTTCCCAGCCCCTGTGCTGCTGTTTTCTGTCAGAGAGTTAAGAACTGCCCCCCGCAGCGTGTGCCAGGCCTGGCACAGAGCAGACTGGAGCTGCCTCTACATCGACTGGGCCTTCAGGGAGAGCCTAAAACTTGGGTCTTTCCCCTGGAGCAGCTGCCAGGGGTATCCTGGCTGGCTCTGAATGTTGTGTGTTGAGTGGTGCTGGCGGTAGAGAAGAAGTTTTGAGTTTGATTAACATTATTTTTTAGTGTGTGTCTATTTTTTTAATTGTGAAATGAATAATCTAAAAGTGATGTAGAAAAATCTCCCATGGACTGAGATCCCTCTTTTACAACATCCTTTTTTTCCCTTCGGTTCTTCTGTGACTTTGAGTTTGAACTAGCTGTTTAAGCTTCTATGAAACTGTTGATAAGTGAGACCATTTTGTAGCTTATCTTCTGAGTTTCCTTTGTGGAAAACTAAGGACTTAATTCATAAGGCACGGGCCTTGCTTACGTGCTTTGTGTTTGTTGCAGCCCACAAATTCCTGATTTTGTGTTTGTTGCAGCCTACAAATACCCGATTTATGGCGTCCAGTGGCATCCAGAGAAAAATCCTTTTGAGTGGAAGAATTCCCCAGGCATTCCACATTCCCCGTCAGCTGTAAGAGCCGCCTATTATATAGCTGACTTCTTCATTAACGAAGGTAAAAAGGTTATTATCCATCAATGCTGGGTGGGTTTTTGGGGGGTTTTTTGAGTGAAAATCTTGAAGGCCGACAGATTTCTTTCAGCTGTCCGAGTTGAGTAGCTCTTACTGCTTTCTGAGGAGATTACTCCATGGGCTTTATAGGCTTAGAAAACGCCAAGGGATGCTAGAAATAGAATGGCTTAGTAAAAGCAGACATCAAAAGGCCAGGCATTCCACAAACTCTTGGTAGCAGCCTGGCTCCAAAGCAGGACTTTATATCCTTTGGAATGGTCCCTGTAGCATTTGAGCCTCCCTTGCACAAAAACAATGAAACGAAGAAACAAAAAAATAATAAAAATACTCCATTCATCATTCCAGAGGTTTCTCCAGTTCTAAACTTGAATTGCAGCCATTCCGTGTCTTCTCAGGTTGGCTTCAAAATATAGATACTGAGATTATTGATACTGCTTGGGCATTATATGGAGCTATCAAAGGGCTGCAATATGATGTCCAAAAGTTAAATACTAGAGACAATGCAAGAAGTTTTTTTTTTGAATTTTACAAAGCTTCTACTAGTTACTTCCAGCTTTTTAGGGTACAGAAATTTTGCTGATTCACACCACTTCTGGTCTGTCTGCTCTAAATAAGCAGGATATAAATACAGGAGTATTTGAAGGGATCCAACATACTGTATTCTTTTATTTACATTTACTAACCATTCTGCTGAAATATCATTTCCATATTTTAAACTCTGCAATCCTTCCCTGATCGATTGGCACTCTGGAGACCACAACGACCTCTCTGAGTTAGGTCTCTAGATTTGATCTCTAAGCAAAAGAGGCACCTAATTGGAGAAGGGAGACAGGGGAGGTTTTTATTGTCCTCACGAGCCCAGTCGATTGGAACACAGCAGCTTTCAGCAGGTTGATGCTCTGATACATTTCTTTCAGCTCTTACAAGGACTGGGATCTCTGGTAAATGCTGCCAGTATCTCATGGAGAAATATTGTTGTATGATCTTGGCTTTAAATGAATAATTAACTTTTTTTCCCCTCCCCAGTAATCCTCTGTAACCAGCTTTTTAAGAGGGTTCTTCACAATTCTTGACGTACCAGTCGCTGTGGTTCCATTTGCTCTTAAGCTACACAGAGTAACTTTGCCAACAACGATCCTGTTGAGGTGGAAAACACTCAACTGATCTCTACTTTTAAAATGTTTTACAGCCCGGAAGAGCCTGCACCGATTCCCCAGCGAGGAGGAGGAAACGAAAGAACTGATTTATAATTACATTCCAATTTACACAGGGACCTTTTCTTCATTTCAACAAATCTATTTCTTCGATTGAGTGTCGTGTCAAAGGTGCAGTGTTGCTTTTTATAACTGGAATTCTGTGTCATCAGTTGATACCGTGCGGTGCACGCGACAGAAAACCACAAGAATCCTCTTCATGAGGATTTATCCCGTGTTTCTTCTGCGCTGTTGGATGATTCACATCAAAATTTCCACTCAATAATAAAATTATTGCCTTGGGTCACACTTGAGGGGAAGCTACAGGAAAAAAATGTATTCTTCTTCCAGGGATTTGATGATGTTTATAAACTTGGGAATAATCACGTTTTGTACAGGAAAAACCAGTGTGTTCGTATCTTTGAAAAATCAGAGTTCTCCATGTAAAATGGTGTGGGCCCTGACAGCACTAAAGGCTTTGATCCACTGCTTAGTAAAATCTTCTCTTTTTCAAATAATTTAACAAATGAAACTCTTAAGTTTGTCAAACCTGTGTATGTGACACAAGTTCCTAACAGGAGCTATTTTGTCATTTGAAAAATTTGTCCAAACTAGCAAAGAATGGGTGAGAGCAGAGACATTTCCCCCCGCCCCCCAAGAGCACATGTTCTGTCCCAGTTGTGAAACTGGTTTTTTTGGGTACGTTCAGGGTTGTTTGGAGCGCCCTATACCTTGTGGAACCCACGGAACTCCAGGGGGGCAGTGAGAAGGAGGTGATGCCGCTATCAGGTGAAATCAGCCCAGTTGGGGGACGTACTTTCTGTTCATTTCCAAGTGCTTTAGGTGTCCTCTGAGAATTTATCTGAGAGTCACCAGACACCTCTGAAATGCAAACATCCAATTCTTTCTGTTTAAAAGAATGTAAACTTAGTTTTTTCTTTACACAGTCAATTTTTTCTTTACATAGTCTGTTGTCCTGTAGCTACTGGATAGAATTCTCCCTCAAGGGGTAGTTTGCCATTCAGTTAGTAAAGCCTGCAGTTCGTTTCTGTCTAGTTGACAGCAACAATTCAAACAGCACAGAGATGGAGGTGAGAAATCCACTAATCTGGTGTCCAGTACACTGTGGTACCTTTTTTTTTCCCCTTTGCTGCACACTTAGTGAAAATTCCCTTCAATGCTCTTGTCTGGTGTCCACAAAGGACCTGAAACATTCAAATGTAACTCTCCTCTACAGCTTTCAAGCTCTGACAATGTCAGTAGGGGGTTGGACTTGATGAAGAATTCAGGTTTTTACCTCAGATCTTTTTGTTGTTTGGTTTCTGTTTTTTTGTAGTACTTTCTACTCTCCCCATCCCACACCTGAACACAGCTGGTATGTTTCTCACTTTTTTTTTTCGAATCATAGACTCTTTAACTTGTTCTTTATGATGAAACAGCTGCTTAAGAGAAGCTGAAATGCGTTAGTTAAAAGGAAACATTACCTGTGATGGCCAGAACACCACCAGGTGCTGAGAAGCCTATCAATATGTGATATTACAGATTATTTGTACATTTGTCAGATCAGCCACATTCAGTAAACGGAGCTTGTTTTCAGGTGATTTATTGTATTAACTACACTGGCAGACTCCTGAGTGGAACCAGCGGTACAAAGAGGATTACACTCCATGCCTGCATCTAAACATAGCAGCTCAGGTACCTACAGACCCCAATCCAGTCTTCTGCTGCTTCAGGCTGAGCTCTTTGGAACAGCTCTAAGCACTTGCTTAAGGAAGAAGGGCAGGATTTTGCCTTAAAAGGAGGGTTCAGTCCTTGCAAGTGAAATGCCTGCTAAGTGCAGTGGTAGGAATTAGTTCCTAAGTGTGTAATTCTAAGAATTGTGCGTGTCACGTGAGACTGCAGTGTATTTATTATGAATTTGAATGTGTCTTTTGTATCCTTGATCTTGTAAAGCCTTATTTGATGCCATCAGTGATTTTATTTTTTTCTATGATACACGAAGTAAATTTATTGAAGCAGATGTGTGTTTTGGTTTTTCTGTCCAGAAACAGAGTTGCTCTGGTTGGAAGAGACCTTGAAGATCATCAACAGTTCCCCCACCCCTGCCAGGGCACCGCTGAGCCCTGTCCCTCAGCACCACAGCTCCAGGGCTTGGAAACCCCTCCAGGGATCAGGGGGACTCCAGCCCTGCCCTGGGCAGCCTGGCACAGGCCTGGACAACCCTGGAGGGGAAGAAGTTGTTCCTAATATCCAACCTAAACCTCCCCTGGCACAACTTGAGGCTGTTTCCTCTTGTTCTGTTGCTTGTTCCTTGGGAGCAGAGCCCGACACCCCCTGGCTCCAACCTCTTGTCAGGGAGTTGTGGAGGGCGAGGTCTCCCCTGAGCCTCCTTAGCTCCAGGCTGAACAAGCCCAGCTCCCTCAGCCGCTCCTCCCCACACTCCCGCTCCAGCCCCTTCCCCAGTTCCGTTGCCCTTCTCCGGCCCCTCAGTGTCCTGGGAGCGAGGGCCCCAAAA
>VWZK01003263.1:18259-40136 GCA_013396935.1 Baryphthengus martii
CCGCTCCGCCTCCCCGCCCGCAGGGCCCGCCGCCGCCGCTCAGCCTCCCGGCTCCTTCCCCGCCCGGCCTGCCCCCTTTGTCTGCTCCCGAGCCCCCTCCGAGCTCCCGTTTTCCCCCTCTCCGCCCTGGCAGAGCCTTCCCGGGCTCTTCCCGGCTCCCGGTTACCGCCTCTTTGCCCTTCGTGCCTTGCTCTCTCCTCAGCCACCTCTTCTCCGTTCGGGCCTCTGCTTTCTGCTCCTTCCCCGCGGCCTCCAGCTTTGCTCTGTTTTTCTCTGCTGCACTTTTGTAGCTGGTTCTTCACCGAGCTTAAGTTTGTTATATTTTTTTATATAGTTGCTAGGCCTCTGCCAGCCTTTCTTGCTGGCTGGAAGCTCTTCTGGCATGGGCTCTGCCCCTCCCCAAAAGTTCTGGCTCTGCAGTCCCCTGCCCCCTTCTATTTTCTCTCTCTGCCTTTAATTTTATTCCCTTTGTCTCTGTCCCTGCTCTCCACTTTCCCTTCATAAACTTATTTCTAGCTCGGTGGTCTCTTCATTTTCCATTGCCCTTCTCTTCTACAAGGCTACTGCTTCTTCTTCCCAACTTTTTTAGCTCCATGTCTCTTGTTGGTCTCGTCACCCCTGGATTAGATTCCACCTCATCTTTTGGGCTGAAGTTTTTGTGATTACAGAGGTTTTTTTCTCTGTTTTGTGGGGTTTTTTTTGGAGGGGGAGGTGACTAACCAGTGCAGCTTCAGGTGCAGCAGCGTTAAATGAGCTGATGATAACTCTGAGGCAGATGTGTATAAAAGCAAGATGCACCTCCTTGCTTCCCAAACTTTGGAACCTCTAAATACTGAGTTTTTCAGGATTTAAAAATTGTCAGAGAGGGGTGGGGCCTGGAGGACCCACTCACGCTTGGTTGTAGATATGTGAGAAGGTGAATTAGCTTTTCCTGGGCTTGCATTTGTGTTTTTTAAGCTATTTTATTTCACTAGAGAGGACTTACGGAGACTGTAACTTGTACTGCTACAGGGATTCTTAGGGCATGACAGATTAGTGGTGTTTTGTAATTACTAATCCTAAAAAAAATTGAAAAAAAAAAATCCTCCTCAAAGTATTATTCCCTTGTGCGAAAGCTCCCTGGAGACTGTATCATTTTCTCCGTGTAGTTGCCTGGACAAGGAAGGTACAACTCGTAGTTCAGCTTAAAATATCACTGTGTGTTCCTTCCTATATCTAAAAAGTGTGGCATTGTAGGGTATTCTCTGATTAAAAACCCAGCAGTCAACTTACAAAATGACATACCATGAAATTCCAGTACTAGCAGTAGTCTTCAAATAGGAACTTTTTTAGTTCTTTTACTCTGAGCTTTGTTTGTTGCTTAATATTTCTTGCAGAGGGAGATCAAAATTCATTTGTGGTTCAAGTTTTCCAGCTTCACAGGCTGTAAAAGCCTGGATAATTTTGGTGGGTTTTGGTGAAACGCTTTCAATGTGGAAATTATCCTGCAAAATAATAATACAAAAACCCCAAAAAGGGCATTATTTTATAGGGGGCATTATTTTATAGGGGGCATTATTTTATAGGGGGCATTATTTTATAGGGGGCATTACAGTATTTTTATAGCAACATGTTTTTAATAATATTGTAAACTGATACCAAAGTTGAACAGGGGAATTGGCAGGGAAATGGAATTAGTCTGTGGGAAACCTGAGAGGATTCTAACTGAACTTATTCTGCTTTTTCCCCCCCCTCACTTTCCCACACAGAGACCTAAAGGACAGGGAAATAAAGGTAAGTTGATTCCTTGTCTTTCCGTATAAATCTGTAATATTGCTGTTTATGGAGGTTAATGTGTTTTCAGACAACCATGGGAAGAGGCTGTAGCTCTAGGATGGCTTTTATTTCAGGAAATTGTGTGCCAATTGTGTTATTTCCCAGCATTTTCACTATGGCCCAGCAGCAGCACACCAATTTAAACCCGTTTTATTTTGCATACGAAGACAAATGTCAGAACCAGACAGTAAAATAGCTCTTTTTTTTGGTTTGGTTTGTTTTTTTTGAGCTGGCTTTGTGAAATGCTGGTATCATCTCTCTTAACAGTGCACCTTGAGCCTTTGTGTGCAGGGAGCACAACCAGGGCACTGGAATCGTCAGGAAGAATCTTCCTCAGCTTGGGAGACAACAGCCACGTGACTGTTGAGTTGCTCATATCTCTGAGCAGAACACATCACCTACCTCAGTCTCCAAAATTTCCTGGCCTTTTCCCATCCTTGTAGCATCAGAATATCGTAGACCACCTGCTTTTTCCGTGGTTCTGTCAACATCTTTGTTTTTTTAATCCAATGCTCAATGGGATTTCTTCTCTCCCCCAGAAAGAAGGAACCGACTTCATGTTCTTTCTCAGATTCTTGGCAAATCTGTCATTAAACAGCATCTCAGATTGTATCTTGCAGTTTATTTCTGGTCTGGAATTTATCTTTGATATAAAGATTAATATTTGGGAATTTTGTTTTCCTGGTTTGATTTTTGGAGGTTTTTTTTTAATGCTCATTTAATTCTTAGGTGCTATAGCACACAGCTCCCTCCCTGTGCTAATATGCTTATTATTTCTTCATGCAGATAAAAAACTTTTTTTTTTTTATGTTGGAGCTCCTGTACTCTTTGCTCCTCGCTGTTCATTATCTGAACTAATCTAATTGTTCTCTGTGAACTGTCATTTACTGTTATCTGCAGTGCACTTATTGTATTATTCTGTCTGTGTGCAGATGAGCTGCCACATGGCTCCTCACTCTTGCTGAATTTACCTTGCTCTTTTTAATTTCTCTGCATTCAGAGACAAATGAACTTGGTTTTACCTCCTCACTGCTCATCTTTGAAGACTTGTTCTCTCATATATATTTTTTTTTCCCCCAAACTAGAGCTTTTAACTATTGTCTTTGAAATAATTTGTTGTTTGTACCTTTCATGTTGTCCTTAAATGAGAAAAATAAGTCAGATTTGTTTTAGCAGCCATTTTTTTTGGCTTTGTTGTTTGAATTACTCGATTTTAGTTGAACATCTCAGTTTTAGTGAGGTTATTAGAGAATTATACAAGTAAATTTTGAACTAGACTCCCTATCTATGAACTGGAAATAGTGAGCATTTCCATCTGGGGGTTATTTTGCAGCTTGTTCAATAATGAAAATGCACAAGTTGGCTTTACTTTAACTTATTTATCTTAGCATAGTTTTGTGTGCTGTCATTTAAGGGTTTGAATCCAGCTCCATCTCTTAGTTTGCTGTATAAGGAAGATATTTATGCATTTCTGAGCTGTGTAAGTAGGAGAGAGATTTGTGCATTTCTCAGCTTGCATTTATATGAAGTGCATCCTTTTAAATAATGGATACTTGTTATATATTCTCTTGCTGAAAATATGACCTAAATGAAAACGAAAAGAAAATAATAATCCCCTCTGTTCTGTGAAATTATTTGGTATAATTTATTTCATGAAACTAAGTTAGGATTTAATGAAACGAAGTCAGGATTTAATGTTCGCTCTGAGCGTAAGAGTCACAATGTTAAAAGGGGTGGTCAAAATAGCAAATACTCTGGAAATTGAGTATTTTTTCATATTGAAACAGAAAAATGCTAGATCTGTAAATGCTCCTGGGAGGCAGCTGGTGTGTTTGTCTGGTACAATGTTTTATTCTGGTTGCTCTAGAAATTGGTGTACTGTGCTGTTCTCCTTGACCACAATTGGTAGGATTGAAGTTGTGGGGTGTAGAACAGAATTCCCCATCTCCTCTGTTGGCTATTTCAGAGACTTGAAGGAGTAAATAATCACATGTTGAAAGTTTTCTTACTCTAGTTGTCACCTGTTTGACATAAAACATCAGAACTGACCAATCGAATGAGCTTTTCGGCGAGGGGAAGAAACTGGGATTCCCAAAACTCTGGGGCTTTTTGGCCCTCTACTTTTGCTTTGTTTGCTGTTCCCATGTAGCACACCTGGATTAGGGTAGTGCTGACTGGTGTTTACATATATATATATAATTTTTAGATTTGTAGTAGGTGTAAATGTCAGCCTTAGCTTTAAAACGAGAACGAAATGTCTGTGTTCCTTTCCAGTATTTCTTCTCTACCTTAATTAAGGTTTAACAGCTTCTTCTAACGAACATTTAATCCTTACGCCTTCGGCCATCGTTGGTGTGTTTTGCAAGTGGTTTTTTTCAAAGGGGAGCAGCAGTTAAAAGAACATAGGCTTTAAATTCCTTTGTTTGATGAGCTGCTTCTTCCCAATATCTGATTACACCGGGCGTTTTCACGGTGTTTGCGGAAGCACACGGTGTTTCCAGGGTTGGATTGGTAAGAGATATTTTTAGGAGCTGTAGATTAGTTTCAATTAGTATTCTTCATCACTGCCCTGTTGGGTTGGAACACTTAATGTGGAATTTTGGGAATGAGGCATGCATCTTAATCTCTTTGCTCTTGTTAAATGTGTGGAGGGGGTACATTCTTCGTTATCAACACGTGATGTAAAGTTAGAGGGAAAAGCCAACGAAACGCGCTTCCAGTAACACCATTTCACCAGAAAATATAGATATTTGTAGGAAAGAGGATGTGATCCAACTGTTTTATGGCACTGGCTTAAGAACTCCCTCCAGAATAAATAAGGAAATATATTTACAAGCGTATTCTGCGTCAGTCGTAACGGCAACCCAAAAATAATTCTGTCTTAAGTGACCTTTCGATACCTCTGAAACAATAAACACAGCAGATGCACGTTTTCTGAAGATTAGCTGTCGGTATGAGGAGATTAATTTTGCTGGGATTCTCCTCTTGACATGCAGCTGTTTATTCCTTGATTTGTGGTTGCCTGCTTTTAAGAAACCTGCGTCCCTCCATCGATGGTTTGCAGCGAAACGGAATTGGACTCGAGATTTCTGCTGCTTGTACTGTATGATGGAGTGTAAGCAATGGGTAAAATGTTTTGAGGCTCATCCCACATCTGACTGGGCCAAATCTAAAGAGGAATATCCTGTTCCAGCTCATTACCGTGTTACCATTGTGTGTAAATTCAGAATGATTAATGATTTTAACCAAAACATTATTTAAGGGGGGAACGGGACACCAAACCAACAACCCACAACACATAATGTTAATTTAAATTCCATATTTAATTTAGAAATATTATTCTGTCAGGTTTTAAAACCCGGTCACACTTGGCTGTAGCTGGGATACAAATGCCCTGTGCCACTTTGTGATAACTGAAGTGTCAAGTGTTCTGACTTTTCAAACTCCAGGAAGACATTCAAAACCCACGTTGCTTTCTTCCTTCCCAGATATTTGCTTTGAAAAAAAAAAAAAAAAAGAAATCTTCTGTTCTGTGTTAGTTTATGAGTTTTCAGCTCTTTTTACTGTTGTCTGACATTAATAAATGTTTTTCAGGATTGTGGTTATTCCTTGTAGTTATATCTACTCCTTTGTCATTTTTTTCCCCTAGTTTCATCCCCTGAAGGCAGCTTGGTTTAGAAGTGTTAAAGTCAAGTGGGGCGGGGCAGATTGAAGTGACTTAGTCCAGGCACCACTTGGTTTGTAGTGTGAATTTTGGGTGGCCAAAAAAACCCCAGTGAAGTGCAAAAAAAAACAACCAAACAACCCACTATTTCCAACAAAGTTTCGGGTTTAATTATGTGGTTGTATCAACTTTTCAGAAACTTTTTTGAAAAGAGGGAAACCACAGAGTCAGGTCCTGACTTGGTGTCAGAAAACCTCCTGCTTTGTTGTAACTTCTGCTGTGGTTTTTCAGTGCACCTTGCTCTAAAATTTGTTGGGGTTTTGTTGTGTTTTCTTTTACCGAACAGATATTTGATAAATAACCGAAAAGAAAGGGCATTTGGAAAAGCAGTAATTTATTTTTGAGTGGAACTCTTCATCTTCAAGTTGTATAATTGCAAATTGCTGCTTTGCACCATGGGAAACAAGGGAGCTTGGCAGGAGCTGGTGCAGTTTGACTTTGTTTAAAGAGTAGCCTGGGGGAGGGTGGAGAGACACTTCCAATCATTTGGGCAGCTGGAAAATCCCAGGTAGGTGCAACGCATTCGATGAAATGCCTTAGATGAAAGTCAAGGTAATAGGAAGTCAAGATGAGCAGGTAGGAAGAGATTCCATCATCTGTGTGTTGGGGAAGGATTGTTGTCACCCTTGGACTTTAGCTCTCGTTCCTCTCTTTTGTACCCTCTGTGCAGAGTGTCAAATTTACTGGGAAATGCAGAATTCAGTAGCTGCAGAGTGGTGCTTTTCATGGTTGTCTTGGTGAATCTCTGCCTTTCCTCCTGGCAGGATAAAAAGCTGTTCCCTTGCAACTTCTCCTGATCTGGTTGAATATGCCTGAGCTGGTTGGGCTGCACGTTTGCACTTGGGCTGGTACTTCTGGAAACGCTGGATTTACTCCCCGTGCAAATGAAGGGTGCCTGGAGTTTTCCATCTGCCTGTGGAGCTCAGGGAAGAATAGTCAGGAGCAGTCTGCTCAGGGTGCCATCTTTCCAGACCTCTCCTGGGACTGATGGGGATCATCAACAGAATGAGCTGTTTACTTGAAATATAACAAAGTGGTGCTTAACAAGGGTATTTTCAGTCTCAACAAAGCACAAGTAGAGATATTTCAATGGCCAGGCAATTTAAGAAGTGTTGTTTAGATTAAAAGTGCAATGTAGATCTTCCAGAGAGTATGTCTAATACAGGTTTACTTTTAGTTTCAGTACAGAACGGTTCGATTCATCAAAAGGATGCAGTAAATGATGATGATTTTGAGCCATATCTAAGTAGTCAGACAAATCAGGTAAGTGAACATTGTTTACTGTCTTGAAGTTAATTTTGGAACTCAACTGACTTCCAGACTTAATTTTTTGGGATGATATTTCTTAGCATTACTTGCCTGAGTATCCATTGAAACACAGTTTTAGATCCTGTCGTGTCTTATCCTGTGATATCTGAAACGGGCAAAGCCTTTTCCATAATTCTGGAGAAGCTTCAGTTAAAAAAAGCGTGCTCTGATAGCTCCTGCTCTGCTGCTTGTGCTCTGACTTCAGAAAAATGCAGTTATAAGAAGCTTGAGGAGGGGGGAAAAAAATACCACAAGAAACAAACCCAGGAACCCAAACCTAAACTCCAAAACAAAACCCCACGCTTTAAATTTGCAGTGAAATCATCGTACGTTGGATGGAGTTCAAAACAACAGTTCCGTTGGCTCTGAGAATATATTAACTGCTTGGACATGATTCCTTTTGCAGTTGGTAGTAGCTCATGGTTGATGGCATAAAGAGATTGAGGCTTAATATTACTACAGCTCGGTGTAAACTCTTCTGCCAGGAAGTTAATGATTTATTTTCAGGGCTGTGAATTGTCTCTGTAGTCAAAAGTTAATATTTATAAAGTTTATAAGGTGTAGTGGTCTTGAGAAAGGGAGAAAGTACAAATTAATTGGATAAAAATCAAGTACTTGGGTTTTTTAAAAAAAAACAACACAGCATTAAGAGGGCATCAGCTGGAAGATGTTAATAGGCAGGGTTTTTTCCCCCCAAAAAACATCATCAGAAGTCATACGGGGTTAGACCTACAAATGTCTTGGGGCTTTATCTTCTCAAGAAATAAATGCTGTGATTTCCCAGGAATCTGGGAAGTGGAATTAGAATTTAGCTGGCAAACTGTGTTCACAGATTGTGCTTGATGCCCGTTCTCCACAGTGTGAAATGTCACAGATCGATTGCTATTCCTCCTCAAAACGAAAAGGCGTCATTTGCACTTCAATATTCTGGGAGGTGTCTCCAATTAGTAGTGAAAAATTAGACAAAAAACCCCAAGAACACTAAAACTTTAAACCCTAGTTGCATAGTTCTGTACTTGTGGAACTACAGCTGTGTTTTTAAAGTAGCTCGTTGTTTTCTTGTTCCTGTTGACGTGAAGACATTTTAAGCCGGGCTCGGTAACCGAGAATAATGTTCCAAAAAGTGACGGCTCTTTGAAATAGTCTCTTGAGGCACAAGTGGCCATCTCTAGGAGACGCCTCGCTCTCTTTGCCTCGGGAGGAACGGTGGAAGTTCCTCTCAACGTTGGAAGTTTTGGACTCTTCTTAAAGAAGTTGTATTTTCTCCCCGGAGCTGAGTTGTCTGTGTTGCTGACTTTTTGCTTTCGATTTCCTTCCAGAGTAACAGCTACCCACCAATGTCCGACCCGTACATGCCGAGTTATTACGCTCCATCCATCGGCTTTCCCTACTCTCTGGGCGAAGCAGCTTGGTCAACTGCTGGCGACCCTCCCATGCCATACCTGACAACCTATGGCCAGATGAGTAACGGTGAACACCACTACATACCCGACGGTGTCTTTAGTCAACCGGGGGCGTTAGGAAACACCCCGCCCTTTCTCGGGCAACACGGATTTAATTTTTTTCCTGGGAATGCAGACTTCTCTACATGGGGGACGAGTGGATCTCAGGGACAATCGACGCAGAGCTCTGCCTACAGCAGCAGCTACGGCTATCCCCCCAGTTCCCTCGGGAGAGCCATCGCGGACGGGCAGGCCGGCTTCGGCAGCGATACTCTGAGCAAGGTGCCCGGCATTAGCAGCATCGAGCAAGGCATGACCGGACTGAAAATCGGCGGCGATATGACGGCCGCCGTCACCAAAACCGTCGGTTCGGCTCTGAGCAGCACGGGGATGACTAGCATGGCGGCCAACAGCGTGCCCCCGGTCAGCAGCTCGGCGCCCAAACCCACCTCCTGGGCGGCCATCGCCAGGAAACCGGCCAAACCTCAGCCGAAACTCAAGCCGAAAGGGAACGTGGGCATCGGGGGCCCCGCTGTGCCGCCGCCGCCTATAAAACACAACATGAATATTGGAACTTGGGACGACAAAGGCTCGGTGGTCAAAGCCCCCCCGGCCCAGCCGGTCCTGCCTCCTCAGACTATTATCCAGCAGCCTCAGCCATTAATTCAACCGCCGCCGCTGGTGCAAAGCCAACTGCCTCAACAGCCGCCTCAGCCCCAGCAACCGCCGCAGCAACAGGGACCTCAGCAGCAGGCCCAGCCTCACCAGTTGCAGCAACAGCAGCTGCAAAACCGCTGGGTAGCGCCTCGGAACAGGGGCGTGGGCTTCAGCCAGAACAACGGAGCCGGGAGCGAGAACTTTGGCTTAGGTGTTGTATCCGTTAGCTCCTCACCTTCCGGCGTGGAAGTTCACCCGGTGCTGGAGAAACTAAAGGCCATAAACAACTACAATCCCAAAGACTTCGATTGGAACCTGAAGAACGGGCGCGTGTTTATAATCAAAAGTTACTCGGAGGACGATATTCATCGCTCCATTAAGTACTCTATCTGGTGTAGTACCGAGCACGGGAATAAGCGCTTGGACGCGGCTTACCGGTCCCTCAACGGCAAAGGCCCGCTCTATTTACTCTTCAGCGTCAACGGCAGCGGACATTTTTGCGGAGTGGCCGAGATGAAGTCTGTTGTGGACTACAATGCGTACGCCGGCGTCTGGTCTCAGGATAAGTGGAAGGGGAAGTTTGACGTCAAATGGATCTTTGTCAAAGACGTTCCCAATAACCAACTGCGGCACATCCGCTTGGAAAACAACGACAACAAACCCGTTACCAATTCGAGGGACACTCAAGAGGTACCCTTAGAAAAAGCCAAGCAAGTGCTTAAAATAATTGCTACTTTCAAGCATACCACCTCAATCTTTGATGACTTTGCACATTACGAGAAGCGTCAAGAGGAGGAGGAAGCCATGCGTAGGGTAAGACAGCAGTGTCCTTACAGTAGCTCTCCCCGGTGTTGATTTTTTTTTTTATTTTTATTTTATTTTTTTCCTAGTGTTGGTAACCTCAGTTTTCCTACGACTGGAATGTCCGTGGGTGAGCGTTGAATGGGAAGGTGGTGCTTTTTTCGGTGGCTGGACTTGATAGAACTGATTCTTAATGAAAATATTTAACTTCTTGTAACGGGGCGCTTAAGCACAGCACTAACACAGGCTTCTGACCTGCCTTTTGCCCTCCCAAGTAAACAAAACCTGAGCTGAGTGTGTTATCTGCAATCAAAATCTTCCAGGGTAGATTTGTACACTTTCTGGATGTCACAAGAAAGACCTAAAATGGCAGAAGTTCACTTTATTTAGCCTGATAGTTTGATTCAGAATCTGCTTCAACGAAGCACGAGCGGTGTGATTACTGTGCGTAGTGGCTTTTCCCCTTGATTTAATTTGTCTTTTGTGCAACTGGGAGGCACAGAAGAGACCCAGCGATGACTTGTACAGTGTTGGAATCTCTCTTTGGGCATTTCTGAGAGTGCATTTCCTAAAGGTGTAGTTAGTTTTTGGGAAGAAAAATCCACCTCTGATAAAGCCGCTTAGTTTGGCAGCTATTTCAGAAAACCAGACGAAGGAAAAAAAGATTTAATTTAAGCTTTTTTTTTATAGTGCTTGTCTCCTTATTCTTGTGTACTCTCCCTACTGATAACACTTGTGTTCCTTATTGGCCACAGTATTTCCTTTTGCTGTATTGATTGTGTTTCCAGGCTTGTTAGTAGCTGTAAATAGAAGTTTTATATCTAGAAACAGTTCAGGATGATGCACAGTCGTTCAGAAATGGGCGTTTGCATCAGCACGGTTTGGGGGTAGTGCTCTGTTCATCCCAGCACACCAACTACCGAGTTTAAAAACAACCCCAAATCTTGGATTTGTGCTCGTTCAGGAGCCTCGTGGGATGTCAAGTCCTGGATTTCTTTCTTTCTCAAAGCTGCCACGTTCTGGCTGCTGAAGAATTTCACCTGCTTCACGGCCTCCTTCCTTCTCTTGGGTTTCAGATACTGAGGTGTTTCCACTCCTCTTGTACGTTCCTCATCCTTCAGCATGCACCTCGTGTCTCTCTAGACCAGCATCGTGCTTACCCAGCATCATTGTCGATGTTTTATCACGCAGCTCTGCAAGAAATGGAGGCTTTTTTATTGGTTGGAGGCGAGATGAGTATCCCAGTTGGGACATATAACCCTTTTTGAATTATTATTTTTTTTTCCCCTCAAAAGAAAACCGAATATGCCCTAACTCACTCTTGTTCCTTGATGACTGGAGAACGGGCTGCATTCTGAACTAATATGCAATGTAAGGGGAAAACTTTGACTTTTTTAGGCTTTACTACAACTTCATTGTGATTTTTGCTAGTGTTTCAGAAGGACTAGATTTATCAGCTTCCTCTCTTTCAGTATTTGCTTAATTTTCGATGTTTTAAGCCATTCCATCGATAACTACTTCGCTTCAAAAGTGTCTACTTTTGTGAAAAATCTTACCGAAGGAGTCACAGTTCAACCATGCCCTAGCAGCTCGGGAAGATAACGTGCTTTAGTTGTGGGTTGGCTCCCTCAGGAGTGGACAAAAACCATGAAAAATAGCAGAGAAGAGGGAAGGTAGATTCTTGGTAATGTCCCTTAAAATCCAGAGGCCTCAACTCAGCATTTAGTGGGTTTCTAAGCTTGATGATGGTGATTTGTGTAATTAACAGGACTATTCAGAGAAAACAGACCTGTCAAGGTTCTTGCACAATGGGCAGTGATTCTTCTACCGGTGGGGTTTGTGACAAGTTACAAAAATCACAACTGGATCTGCATTTCTACAGTGAAGTTTTTCCTCTTTGTGGCTGCTGGATTCAAGATAGGCCTTTAAGCAAATGAAGAGGTGCTTAAAATGCAGGAAAACCAAATGAAGCTCTACTGAGACATCACCTTCATCATTCTCATGAGTGGTTTTAAACCTTGAGGTTCCCTCTTTGACCACACAGTAGGCAACCACCCTGTCTTTAGATTTTCAGTGTGCAGTTGTTAATTGTTTTATGATTCAGGAATAGTTTGGAAAAGCAACAATTAGCGAGCTCTGGTTTATGGTTAATTGAGTAATCCTTTATTACCTAGTGCCAGCTTGGCTTTTAGGGAGCTGGATTTAAATTCAAGGGCTTCCCACTGCTGGTAGAACTGTATAAATTAAATTCCTGCCTCTATTCTGTGGCAAGTCACTTTGTTTCCAGTGTTTCAGTCATGAAAAATGTGCATATTGCTGTGAATAAAATATTAAATCCGTTAGTCATTTAGACTTTCCTTCAAGTTCCCTTCGTTGGTTGGTTGTCACATAGGTGGTAACAAACTTCCACGGGATCTGAACGGCGTAACCAGCCTGTGATTTGTGGATTTAATTTACTTTATAACTCTTCATCATTCCAGAGAACTTCTTTTAAAATAATTGGTTGTAAAAGTTTAATCTTAACAACTCGAGGGAGGGGATCAATAATTAATTTCCAATATCACCTGGCAGGATGTTTTATTAAAATCCGGCCGTATTCTTAGAAAAGTGCAACGAACGGTCTACGGATAACACACAGCTTCGGGAACTTTGCCACTTGATAAAAGTCTCTTCCAAATGACTCTCAATATTCTCTTTAAATCTAAATATTAGAGCTCTAGTGCCTGTCCCACTTTGATGTGATCCGGTGTGGGCAAGGAGGCGACAACTGGCGTTGGAAGCAAATTTGTGCAGCGATCATTCCTGACTTTCTCACAGCTCAGATTCCACGATCCTATTTTAACCATCCAAGTGTTGTGGCCTTTTACCAAAGGAGCAAAGAAATCTGTTTTTTTTCATGAGTTCTGTCAGTAGTATATTGAAATAATCTGAAATTGCATGAATCCTTAAAAGTGGATCAGTCCTTAGTTTGAACCTGCTGCTTTCTGGTGTAAAAGGCCATATTTCTTAGCAGATGATTTAAAAATGTGTTTGATTGTCTTTCAGTAGAAAGCAGCAGCAATAAGATCGAAAAAAAAACCAGAATGGGACAGAAGTCTTGAAATATGCCGTTTAAGAGCATGTCATCACATGAGGAAAACGAAAAGTATTGAAAAGAAAAAAAAAAAATCTGTATTGATAGTTTTTTGTGTCTGATCTTCAGTAAATACACGGATCCAAATGAAATGTGGCTCTGATGAAAAATGGAGTTGTTGGAAGGTTAAACTTCTCACCCTCATGTGGTGCCTTGTTAATTTGCAGTTACCTGTTGCCCTGGGCCGCCTTTTGGCGCTTTTTAGTGCGGAATTCTACTTTTGGAGCCTATAATGGGAAAAAAACCATGATGGTCCCATAATAACTGTAGGTAGAATCACAGATGGGTTTGGTTTTGGGGTTTTTTTCTAGTGAAATAGTTCAGGAAAATAATTACCTTTTATCCAAGGAAGGAGGTAGAGGAATTCATCAGGTATTTCTCTCATTTGCATTTGGAATTTTGACTTTTGGGGAAAGCTTTAAATGGCAGATAAATAAGCACTTGAAATGTGGAGCTTTCTTCTGTATCTTGTACTAGGGACACTGATAGAGCTAAAACTTAGACTCTCAAAAGGAGTCATTGCATTTATTTATTTTTTCCCTTCACGTTGATCCTAATGCAACTTCTCTTTCTCTAACTGGGTTGTAATCAGGCTGTGGTGTTAAACAGCAGAACTTTTCCACGCCAGGCCATTGCCGACTTGTTGCTTGATTTGATATTTCTGAAAAAATACCTTAAAGGAAGGAGGAAAAGGAGAAAACATCCATTAAGAGTAAACTGTGGGCACCCCTCCCTCCCCTTAGCCCCCTCCCACCACTTCTAGGTGATGATGTCAAAGTTGGGTAGAGATCCATCCACAGTCCTCATCAAGTCGTGGAAAACAGGTAGTTAACATTTTTTTAATGTCATTAAATTACAGTTGTACCAGAGCTTCTTAAAATTTGGGTATTTGCACTTGAAGGAAGTTCAGACCAGTAAATGAAACTGGTTCTGGTCGTAGCTTCTGCGAAACCGGTGCCTTTCCTGTGGTGCTTTTGAAGATGTTTCAAGAGCTGTTGTTCTGCAGTTGCCTTGAACTTGATGTTTATCTACAAGTCGCAGCTTCACAAATGAAAGGACCGAGTCTGGCAGGGTCAGGAAGTAGAAAGAGAAGATATGTTTTTACTTCCTTAATTGTGAGAGAAACTTGTACCTCTGGCCTTGGAAGGAGAGATTTATTTGGAGCTGGAATAATTCTAGACATACTGGTCCAGAATTTTCATCCCGTGACGGTGTCTTTACCTTGTCTTCATTTCCTTTTGCCTCTTTTGGAAGCACTTAAAGACGACCTGCAAATTCTCTCGGTACAGACACAGGAATTTCAAATATGGGAGAGTCAGTGGTTTCTCTTCAGAGATAAAGTTTAGAATTTCTTGCAGGATGGGGATAATCTGGAGAGGTCTGGGTGTTAAAATACGGTGTGATGTCGAGTGTCTGGGTAAGAGAGTGAGTAGTGGTGTCACCTGCCTGTCTCCAGTGAGCGCAGAGCTGCTGGTGATACTGGACTGGGGAAGGGAAGAGATGGAACCAGGTTAAACTCACAGCTGATCCTACTTTATAGTGACCCTTGCGAGGATTTTGCTGCATTTTTCATTTTAGTTTGAAGTTGCTACCTGTAAAATGAAGCTTCCGGAGTCCTTTTTACAGAGTAGATTTAAAATCTCCCACTCTGGAACCTGAAAGACCAATTTCTCCTGTAAAATAGGGACCCCTGTTGAAAAAACCAGGAGTATTGACCAAATGGTTACCTCAGGGCTCAAGAGACTGGTCTTTTTAAGGATATAATTTGTTAATTTTCTGAAATATGAGGGTAGAATTGTTTAAATTTTGTATCAAAATTGACTTTCACCTTCCGATCCCTCTGGTTGAAATGGTAAATGGCAAGAATTTGTGATGATGAGTCCAGTATTTTGTGAGGACTTTTTCGCAGGGCTGGTGCTGTGCTTTATATCGACAGGTAGTTATTATTGGTTTGCTCCTGTTCCTTGGGATTATAATGTGGAAAAAAAAATACCCTTGCATGTTCATTGCACTTCTCACATAGAACATAATGAGAAACCAAGATAAAATAAGTTCATATTTCCTTGTGGCAAGCTGGACTTTGAGTTGTACCCGTGCAAAGAGCAGGAGTGGGGGGACTTGAAAGAAAAAAAAACAAAACAAACAAACAAAAAAAAACAACCAAACAAAAAGACCAAACAAAACAACCACCTGATTTTTTCACAGTGTATTTTGTAGGCCTGGCAGTGGATATCATTTCCCTTCCAAGGCCACTGTAGATTCCTTAGCAATGCAATTAAATAAAATCATCTCATTGTGTTGCCCACGGGTGTCTGAAGCTCAAGGGGTCAGAATCATCTCTCTGCCCTTTTTGCTGGGCCAGTGACTGCAATTTCCAGAGATGTCCTTAGAAATCATCTCTTGTCCAGTCTTCAGAAAGCCAATGTCATACTGTGAGCATTTAAAAAAAATAATGAAAATAATAAGCATCTAGAAGTTTGATTTATTTTTTTAATTCTTATTTATTTTTTTTACTTTTCAATGAACTTGTGGCTGATTAAAACCTGAGATTTCAACCCACTTGCTACTCGTAGTTAGAATTGGCCTGTCCATCACTGGAAGTATCCAACTGGGAAAACAAGACTGGAAGGGCGTTCTTGGCTCATGGAATTCCAGCTTGGTTTCCACAGAGCCTTTCCTTGTCTGTTATCACGTGGGATCTAGAAGGTAGTTAAAGTTTGTCCCCACCTCTGCCTTCTGTATGTTTGTACCTCGTTATTCAGTGGAGTTCCAGATGTGGATGAAGTCCTTATTGGCTTTATGGTGACCATCATAAAATAATATGATCTGTCCATGTCCCGCTAACAATGCGTGTGTCTGCCCAAATTTAAATTTATTTACCTTTTTACTGTCATTTATTCACTTTTTTTTTACAATTGCTAAGGATGTTTCAGAGACTGAAATAACTAAAACAAAAGTAATGGGGGGAAAAAAATAAATTGGAAGTCTAGGTCTTGCAGCTTTTCAGACTTTCTTAATATTTATAGGGTTGAAGGTCTTATTTACTGTCTGGAGTTCAAATGATTTTCAGCAGCATGGCCTCAGATGGGTGTTCATTCTTAAGGCTACTGGGAGAAGGAACTTCTCTGGAGTCGTAAAACCTTTGACTTCCCGTATCGATTCTAATTTTTAATTTGTGCCTTGTACTTGCCATTTTGGGAGAAGAAATAAAAGAAAAACAGTGTTGAGGCAGGGACCTTTTTTCCGCAGGAAGAATTTTGGGGTCTGTGTAAGGCTTCTAGAGATCCACGTCTGATTCCTCCCAGAAATGCTTCTCAGAAAAAAATGTATTTAAATATTTTGATCTGGTTTGGAGGTAATCTGTCTGCAGGAGATTGACCCTGCCTAGTTTGGAATTCAAGAGTGAGACAGTAACAAGGTCCCAGGTCCCTTCCGCTGCAAGAACGTTACCTCTTGGGAGAGGGGCACAGCAGAGACCTTCAGGGGTGGGCTTTTTAAACTTTGCAGTAAGATGCAAAAGTTTGGCAAAATTCTTGACCTTTTCTTTAAAAATATAGAACCACAGAATGTTTGGGGTTGGAAGGGACCTCTGGAGATCGAGTCCAACCCCCCTGCCAGAGCAGGATCCCCCAGGGCAGGCCACACAGCAACAGATCCAGGGGGGGTTGGAAAGTCTCCAGAGAAGGAGACTCCACCACCTCTCTGGGCAGCCTGGGCCAGGCTCTGTCACCCTCACACCAAAGAAGTTTCTCCTCATGTTGAGGCAGATAATGTAGAGCTGTGTATATTAATGTGACTTTTTTTTCTTTTTTTTTTTTCTTTTTCAGGAGCGAAATCGAAACAAACAATAACCATCCGGAGATGTCCTGCTAGAATTACAACACTAATGACGTAGACTCTTGGAAATGCCTAATATGTCTAAGAAGACGTTATTAAAGCTTTTTTTTTTGTTCTTTTTCTCCTGCTTAAGGTGACATCTTTGAACACTTTAACACAAAATTTGACTCTTCTTGTAATGGTTCTCATCAGTGCATCTGCCCTTATACTCTCTCACCAAACACACTTGAGAACTGTACCTTCGTCAAGCACTTTCTGTCCTGAAGCTTTTACCAGTATCTGCTGTCTTTTTGTATTTATGCATCCTAGCTAAGGCACAGGAGACCGAACGAATGAAAGGATTCATTAACTCTTTGAATTTGTTAAATACTAACCTTTAACCATTAGAAGTGGTTCAATGATGTGAGATTCACATGGCTTCGATTTAATTTTTTTTTTCTTCATTGTAGTTTGGTTTTGTTTTGTTTTTTTTTCTTTTTTTTTTAATTGTCAGTTTTTAGCTATTCAACAGATTAAAAGCAAAAATCATGCCATATTTAGTCCTGGAGTAAAACTCAAGTCTAAATGTTCATGTGGAAATTATTGTAGTAATCTTTTTAATATGGCAAAGCAACTTTTAAGCTGCAGTTTAGCCAAATGAAACGTAACAGAAAATGATATTAGAATGACATTTCCCTTGTTTCAAACTGTTTGGTGTAAGAGAATATTAATATGCAGCTTGGTGGACACCACCAGTTAATGCACATTTCTTTATTTTATTTTATTTTTTCTGTAACATGTATACTGAAAAGAAAAAAAAAAGTGCATTTGTCTGAGGAACTGTTTGTTTGCTACCACTCAATGAATCTCAGTTTTGAGTAAATGTACCTCAGTCTAAATCAGACTTTTTATGACCTTTATAACTACATTTAAAATAATCTTTAATTCCTATTTCTGGGTGTTTGCAAGCCTGACAGATTGCTATCATGAAAGTGAAAATTTACTCCTCTAGGTGATTCACTAGCTAAATAAACATAATTCTTGTTTAGCAAGCATATACTCTGGTTCTCACATTTTTATTTTTTTTTTATTTCTTTGTCCAAACCTCAAGGTGGCTTTTTTCCCCCTATTGGAAAGTATTTTAAGAAAAATCCTTTGATCTGTGGAGATGATGCATTCATAGCCGTGTTAATGTGGTTTGGTTTTTTTTTGTTAGAACCACACAACAAAGAGTTTTAGAATGAAACTGGGTGATTTTATGCTAGTTCTTAACTTGTAAAAAATGATCATCTCCTTTGTTTCAGTTGATATAGCCACGTGTTCTATCTGCTGGAAGAGAGTATTAAAAAAATACTACTAATAATAAATGTGAAGCGGGTGTATTGACTGTAGGAAATCCCGAACAGCCTGTCCCCAGCTCCAGGGATACCTTTCTCTTTTTAGAACGGCAACGGCAAAGTCAAGATACATTTGAGCTTAAAATAGCCGGACCACACGTTATTTGAACGTGTCTCATGTCTTAGTGTCCAGCACAGATGTTTATATTGTTTTGGAGTCCTTCCTTTGCAGATCCTGGCAATCCAAAGGTCTGGAGCTTCAGTGGCAAAGGTTTGGTTTGAATAGAGATTGTTTTGCTGGATTTTGTTTTCTTCTCAAGTCCCTTTCACTCTGCTGAGCTTGCAGACACAGAAAGTTGACGCTGCTTTCTTGCTGCTGCTTTAAAATACGATTTGAAGACGGCAGGTTAGGAGATGGGGAACCTTTACTTTTTACTGCCAGTCCTCTGGAAGCTCAGAAGAATAATCCTCTCCCAGATACTTAGGAGCAAAGGAGCCATCTCCCTGAAATGCTGCTGCCTAACAAACAGCAAATGGAGTAAGGGAGGGGTAGGTAAGTGCGGATTGGAAGAGGAGACTGGGAGATGATGGTTTCAAGCCCAAACCCTATGAAACTTTGACTTGGGCCTCCCAAGTGCTGCTTCCGCACCTGTTTGTTTCTCGCTGACGGGTTTTCTGGCTGTGTATTTCCCTCTCTTGGCCCATTTCTGGATTACTGCCCCTTACTCTTCCAACTGCCGCTGCTCAGTTTGAGTGGCAAAGGTCAACATGGTGAGGCCAAAGAAGGTGGCCCTCCTGATGATCCTCCTGGGGTTCAATTGGCACGGTTCTCCTCCTTTCTTACAAAAGTATTTTCATGCGAACGCACAGAAGTTTCCAGTTAAAAGCGCCAGGGGTTTGCACGTGCAGCCTTAGTTTGCTTCCCCTGCAGCATTCCTGTTTTTGGAGGCTTTGTTCTTATCTTCTGCTTTTCCCCTCCCTTGGTTTCTTAACCGCACGAGCGTCGTGCTCGGATCGAATCGGGTTCCATAGCACACGGCTTCAGGGGTCTGTCGCAGACTTGGAAAGCTTGGAAAAATCCAACAGGAATGGGAGGGAGGGAGATGATTCCATTTGGAAAGCCCTGACTGCTCCTCTGCTCTTCCAGGATAGTTAGCAAATCTACAACCAGAGCTGCGTTTCCTTGCCCACACTGTTGGTCGCCTTGCGACCGATTTGCCGCCTGCGGAGAGATTGTAGTGTGTGCAGCTGAAATGAAAAGGAATTTTTGTGTGCATATCAAGTGCTGTAAAAAAAAAAAAAAGTCTATAACCTTGTAAAATCGGCTCTGGAGTGCTGTGCTAGTTCGTGGATGTGTGACACTTCGAGCCTTCAGCTTCCTTATGCACGAGTTCTTTTCCTCCCGAAAGAAAAGGAATGGTGCTTAATGTCGTAAATAAATGTAGAACTACACTTTTTTTATTATTATTTTTTGGGTCTGATTTTTCTCTGCAGTGAAGTTGTTGGACCGGGCTGCTTGCTTATGGAGGAGTCTGTGGAACTCCCTCTTCTATTCTCCTGCTGCCGCCTCTTTTGTGCCACTGTTTGTTTTCCTGGGATCCGTTCTGAGCCAGATCCAGGTGGTTTGTGCCTGGTTTAAGGGTCCCCACAGTTTTCTGTGGGATTGGATGTTTAGGAGGGAGGTGGTGGGAGGGGGAAGAAGGTAGTTTGTCCTTTGAGGAGCAGGTACCTGCTGTGGAAAGTGCTGAGCTGCACTCGAACTGCACCTCCCTGGGCTGGTGAACTGGGAAAAATCTCTCTCAAAAAAAAAAAATCAATTCTGCTTTCAGTGTAAGATTTCAGTTGAGAGAGATGATGTCATCACACATACTTTGCACTACCAGGAGGAGGGAAGAAATGCTGAGGAGTTTTCATTTGAACTCCTTTTTCCACTTTGAAGAGATCTGAGAATTGATGGAGTTATTGCAGAAAGGCTCGTCCTGCTGACACAAGTGGGAGAAAAATTGAAGTCGTGCCAGATTTACTACCTTGACTTTGGACCATCAGCATCTTTAACATAGTATTTTTGATATTTGGCTTTGATAAAAAATAACTCCTCTCCCTTGGACACCCAGATCGCTGGCTTAAGGGGGCTCGACTTCATTTTGAGGGATTTGCGTTGGGGGAAAAACTCAACAACAAGCGGACAAATTTCACTATTTCACATCTTCTGCTGTTCTAGGCTCTAATTTATGATATATTTTTCTCCTGTCCATCCTCTTGCTCTGTTTTCTTCTTTTTCTTTTGGATCCTCTGGCAGTTTCTCCCCGCGCTGTCAGCGGACTTGAGATGCAGAAGCCCTTTGCCAAAGTGATTCTCATCCCAGACGAATCTCTGGCACCGGACAAAAGGTAAAGTGGAGCTCTTGGTCAAGTGCAAATAACTCAGTATTCAGGAGGAAACATCAGAAATATTTCTCACTGTTGAGTCAAAGTTCTATTTCAGAGTTCCTTTCTGTTCCAGAGAATTGACACAGTTGAAAAATAGTCCTTAAAAAAAAAAAAAAAGCAGCTTTAAGTCACTTTGTTTGGATGTGCAGGTGTCAGTGCATCTTTCCTGCCTGGAATTCGGGTTGAAGCAACGGTATTTTGAATTCTTGAAGTAGCAATTGCTCTAAATTTTCAAAATTATTGGCAACTTTTTCAGCAGGAAGATTTTTCCGTGCTGCAGCTGATTCCAGTGCAGTGCAAATCCAGGGTGAACAAGCTACATTTTCTGCAAAAATGATTCTTTTTGTTTTTTTTAGCTAAATAATTCTGGATATTCCAATACAAATCCCCCTTTTAGGAATGGATATTATGTTGTTTCCATAAGCCATTTGAACCCATTTTTCCTACCATTTTGCTAAGGAAATAGGAATTTTCAGTATGTTGTTTATCCATTTGCCAGGTGAAGATCCTTATAGTTTATGGGTAAATTAAGAGCAGTTCTTCTCATTTGCAGCCAAACCTTGGTTTACGTTTTGTGGGTTTTTTTTTGTGCATGTGTGAGGATTTTTTAGCCTGAGAATTGACTATTTAATCTGTTAGAAGTAGCCTCTTCATGTCCTTATCTGTTCTCTTTTCAGCCAGACACATCCACCAGAGCTTAGCAGTGCAGAGCCCACAACTTCTCTATGGATCATAGGAATTGGAAGTAAATTAGTTTGGCTTTGTGTAAAATTAAAATAATAGTGCACAACTAGCATGTTTACCTCAAAATATCTGTTGTAAACCAGATGCTGTAGTTTATGTGTTTTAATAAAGTGCACTTTCCTCTCAATATGGACCTTGCCGTTCACAAAATTAAATTTGTGTCCAGGGTTTTGACAGTATTTCTCTTCCTATAATATTTAAAATAGAAAAAAGTATATAAAACATACACTTTTAATATAATAATATATTGTATTACGGTATTACATACAGTAGTATGTATTATAGATATACACTATATATTAGACACTATATATTATGTATTATATAGTATATATTTAATATTTAACAATAATAGATTGTATATTCTGTATGATATGTATTATGGGTAGATACTTTATATATCATGGATATAGATATTATGGATATATACTTTGTATATTATGGATATAGATATTATGGATATATACTCTGTATATTATGGATATATAATGTATCATTACAGATATTATAGTTTATAATATAGGTATATTTAATGTATAGATATAGCTATCCTAATACATGTTTTTATCATAAAATAGTAATATAGTATAATTTATATATAATATAATTATTAGTAGTGTACTCTAAAATTTTATATAATACTGTATAAAAGAATATCATTTTATATAATA
>VWZK01003266.1:0-12231 GCA_013396935.1 Baryphthengus martii
GAACTAGATGATCTTTAATGTCCCTTCTATCCCAAACCATTCTATGAATCTGTGATTAAAAGCATGTGAAAGGTGCTTATATGTTAGCTCCATTGCTGTAGTTATCTACATTGCCTTACTACACTCCCAATCTGGTTTAGTAATCAATACTTAATAAATTGAACCGAAGTGTAGAGTATGTTTCACTTTGAGCTTTAGGATTTTTACATTGAAAAAGGGTAATATTTTGATAATATGCATATTTGCAATGTACCAAGGCAATAAAACTTAGAACTTACTTCAGGGTTTCAACGACAAGGTTCTACAAGGAACTCCTGAGCCCCAGGGGACTAATGACTAGTCTGATGATCCATCCCCTCCAAAGAAATTGTCTATACATATGGCAATATTTACTGCATTGTATAGTTTAATATAATCTGCTATAAGTTGTTGAAGGTTGAAAATATTTCACTATGTAGTGAGGTGTGAGATGCAAAACGAATTAGTATTGCTCCAGACCTGTTTCTGCAGAAAACCAAAAAAAAATCCTATGTTCTTTCCCTTATTTTTCCACCTAGACTAAGCCACGGCTCCAGCGAGGAGGAAGCTCTGCATCCCTCCACAACAGTCTAATGAGGAACAGCATCTTCCAGCTCATGATTCACACACTAGATCCACTTGCTGAAGGTATTCCTATTCATTTTTGTTGGTTTTCTGTTGAAAAAAAACAAATACTTTCATTTTCCCTTCTCCCAATTAAACTAGTTTTTTGCATTTCTGTTGCTTTTGCCAGTCTTTTCTGAGTGCGTCTGAATTTTCTAGAGAGAGCTTTGTACTCCTGCCAAGACTTGCAACTTGGAAAATGTGTTCATTGCAGTGCTAACTGGAACTGATCATGTGGTTGATGTGAATCATAACTGCTGTTTCATTTCACCACTGGCTTCAGTAGCAATTGAAAAGTTACAAAAACTCTATCCTGTTGTACTTTTGTAGAGCCTGTCTTTGTTTTCTTTGATTTTAGTACATCAGGGAAAAAAAAAGGAAAATGGTGTGTGATTTGTCATACGGAGTATAGAAAATGAGATTCTGCTGGTTTGACTTGGAGCGCTTTAACTCTGACATAAGAAAAAATGCAACAAACATCCTTGTGCATTACATGTTTTTACAGTTTGCTTGCTTTATCCAAGTTTGGTGTATTTGTTTTTCTTTGAGAAGTTAGCAGGAAGCCCATGATTGCATTGCAATTATAGAATGATTTGAATCTTGGCTTCTGGTAGATTTCAAAAAAATATTCAAGGCAGGTGTTTATTTAATGAATGCATGTCTGTAGGACTTTTTTTGCTGTAGTAATAAATGTTTTAGGTAATCGTGTTTGTGAAGGGATTGTGAGGGACTAAAGAGACCTAAAATATTACTGACAGTGAGACATTTCAAACTTCAAGGATCAAAAACTATGTGTAGTGCTTCCTTGCATTTAAGTTACTTTACATTTCTCTTTGCAACATTGCATACAGCTTTTTTTAATTGCTCTTTATCTTTTGGACAAGGCAAATCTACATTTCCATTTCCCTCTTCAAAAGTTTAAGCTGAAACTCATTTTGTCAACGCAAGGGCAATTTTAGCCCTTGCAATCTCCACACCATTGTTCTTACTCTAATCATTATTAATATTGCTTCATTCTTTATTTAATGCTGTACTATTTACTGCCAAAGTCTGTTGCTTATTAGAGTGGAGTCCCCGATAGACTGTGCCCAATCTATTTCCATTCACTGCCAAATAAAGGACGTTAAGTTTATTACAATTTTATGTTTGTCATCCCTAGTTTGCATCGCAACATCAGCTGAGCAGACTTTCTAATTGCTGCACCCAATACATCTCATCTTTACACACCTGGTAGCTAAGCTTTTCACTCTGCTAGAAGAAGAAAATACTCTGAATTTTTCCCCTTTTAATGAAAAAATGTATTTTTTCCTTAAAGTCTTTTGCACTCCTCTTTTCCCTTAAAGCAAAGCTTCACGGCTGCGGATGCATCTGTGGTGTCTCAAGTACCGCTAACACAAACAAAAATAATAACCATCTGAAGCAGTAAATAGGCTTTATCAAATATTTTTTAAAAAAATAAGAACAGAAGCATGTTGAGACGAGCTCATTAGCAGGAACAGGACCTTTATGACAAATTGAAGACCACAGGAAAGCTAGAGATGTTGCCTGGAGTTTAATTTGGACTTAACAAAGATTCAGAATTAAGATCAGCTCTCAGGTATTTTTCCATTGCTCAAACTTACTTCACTTGTTTCCTAGACATAGCTGGTTCAGCATTCAGACCTTTCTCACTGCTGGCTAATACTCTAACAAGCTTGCACCATATAATGTGATGCAGAGGCTTCCCCCTTCACTACAGCACAGGAAAAAAGAAGGGAGTTGAAATCTGAAATCCATCTTGGGAGACACAGAATTCCAGAACTTTTGAAAATTAGATATTGTAATTAAATTTATCAGGTAACTCAATGCTGTTCCTCAAGTCAGTAAAACATTTGAGATCAATGTGGATTGATAGAGACTGTTGCAATGGATAAAACTTACTCAAATTACTCTGTAAAATTTTATTCAGGGTTTCCTTGCTCATAATACTTTAGTGTTTTGTTTGTTTTCTTCCTCTCCATACTCTTATATTTGTCCTGGAATTGATATTCTTCAAAAAAATGGAGTGTAAAGATATTGTGGCTTTTAAAACAGTACAAGCAGTACTCATCTGTAAATTTCCTTAAAACTGACATACTGAGTTTACATTTGTAAAGGTAGAAAAAAATCTACCTACATTTGCAGTATTTATTGTATTTTAATAGACAACTTTCATCAAGAAATGGCCAGGAAGACACTGCATAATAGCCTATATATGTGCAGACACCTAAATTGGCATTAATATCAAAGGATCTAATATTTCAAATTTTCAGTGACTTAACAAAATTCAAATTTTAATTAATGAGAGCATGGATGTGCCAATATAGGGGTGCAATTCAATAAATATTTTTGCATGTGGAACTCTTATTTTAGTTCAGATCATGCCCAGATGTGAAATGTGAAAAAAATCCATGCACTCTTCTGTCACACTTTGTGATCATTAACTTTTCCTGAGGCACCACCTCATCTTGGCTTTCAAGACCTTTTGCACTGCAAGCTGTTTGGAAGGCAGACATGGGCAGTATTGGCTGTCTCTGCTGAAGACTCATATTGTTTCCTGAGATTTTGAGCTTTTAAGTGTACACATTGATTATTCTGCATTCAGATAAATCTGCAAACCTCCATAAAAGAAAAGGTATTTTACTTTAATAGAGATACTGTGGCTGATCAAGGTAAGTAATACCAGTTAACAAATTTGGATGACATTATACTTGAATCTTGCATTCAATTCATAAATATATATGATAAAGCATATAGGTAGCTGCTGTGTACAATATCGATTATCTCTTTGGCTCTGTATTTATTTTACCTACCCAACTCTCACTGTGTTCTTGTGGTTTAATCTTCCTGTGTTTACTGAGCATGTAACAATCAACTGATGCATCATATTTACTTTAGCAAACCTTTACTTTACTATGCTAGCCAATTAATTTTTTTAAGCTGATAGCATTTCATTGTTAAGAATTAAAAGAAGAGTAGTATTTATCAAAAGTGTCTGAGAAGTGCAGTCCTTTGCTCTGTAAACCCATCATGTGGGGGAATATTAAAATGGTGCCTTCTCCGAACCACATGGCTTTCTACAATTTACATGCCCTTTCCTACTATGAAAAAAGCAGCCATAATGAAAAAATAAATGAGTGATTCGTGTTAGTTTTGAGCTTTGTGTAAGCAAAAGAAATTAGCTCTGTCGCACTCACATAATGTAAGGCAATGGATCTAGTGCATGACCTGTGAAGTCAAAGGGTTGCTTCCAAATAATTTAATGTGAATATGGATCAGACTCAAAGGAATAGCAGAAAAAGATTGTGAACATTTTTTCTGTCCCATTTTAGTCAGCTTAGATCCCATAAGTATTTCTGCCAGGTGATGACCTAGATCAATAGGTCAAAACCGTTTTGTTATTAGCCATATTTGTTGGATTTGCAGCAAAACTGCAGTTTGCAAACGTTATAAAGTGCCATTCTCAAATGAAAAAAGTATGAAAGGTATAAATCAAAGCAGAAGCCTACACAGGAACTCTGACACCCTCTGCATTTGGACATACTCCTTCTGTCCTCTTCCCCCTCTCATTTCCTCTTTCCCCATATTGCTGCAGTTTACTGCCTTTGCTTTTCCTCATACTGCATCTCACTCATCTTCACCCACTTGTTTTAGCCTCTTCCTGCAGGACGGCTTCCTCAGCGCGTGCTCTTCTTCTAAGCTGCTAAGTCCATCAGTCAAAGTACTTTCCATACCAAGTAGCCCTGCAGCTGGTACAGACAAGTGAACTGGGTTTTTAGTCTCTGGAAAAGCACTCATGATGTCTGGGACCTCTGTGCTTGATGCTTCACAGCTTTCAGATAAAATAATGCCATTAGAAGTAAAATTTCTGTTTGCTGCACTGCTGCTGGAAGATCCACCTTTTCCTCTTTACGTTAATAATAAAGTTCACCGTCATGTTTTCTTGAACAATTGCAAGGACAATAGAGGCATGAAAAGGCACACTGCTGTGTCATTTGGACTTGTGTGGACTTTGCAAAGTTGCCAGAAAAGAAGTCCCATCTGAGTCCTCCTGATAACATAAGCAGTATAGAAGATACAAACAGGCTGTGTGACTATGAAAGGTCATCTTGACCTACACAATGTTGCTGTTACATTAACATGCAATGTATTTATAGCAAACTAGCTCATCATGTTTACTCCTGAATAATTCATTTGTGAAGACAGAACCAATCTCTACTTTAATCAAGGACCTTTTAAAAATCCACTGGATTTTAAGTAGGAAAATATGAAATGAGAGAGAATGACCTTAATAAGTTTTTACTTTCCATAAAACGTAGATAAACAAAACAATCCTAAACAGTTAAACACTTGAGAGCCTGTCATTCCCTTTCCGCACAAATGTGGTTTTGCCTTGGCTTGTGCCTGTCTTCTGAAAGCCAACTTGTAAACTCTCTGAGATCAGTGGGAGTTGCTGGACGTTTGGCACTTTGCATTCAGGCAGGTGTGCAGCCATGCTGTGGATTAAACACTCTAAGAGATGGAAGGCTTCTGCTTTTCACAATCTTGGTCTCAGCATGAAGTTTCTAAGAAGATAATGGTTAAGATACTCTAATAGGCCAATGTGTAGGGTATTTGTTAATGGGACATGAACTTTACATTACAGTAGAAACCTCATCGTTCTTTAAAAAAGAAATATCTGTATGGCATTAGTTTTTTGTTTGCCTTTATCTTATTACAGAAATAATGACCTTGGTACAGATAATTTCCTGAGGATTAAGATTAATGACAGCCTGTGCATCAGGCTATCATCAGCTCCCAGCCAGTCATTAATCCCCAGGAAATCCTGTGCCGTATTTGCTTCTGCTTAAGTACTGGCCTGACAATCCTTTATTCACCAAGTAGTGAGCTGGACTCATAACAGCATTACCCGTATGAATAAGGATTGTATGATGAGACCTGCTGTGTTAGTCAGGCCCCAATCCAAACCCCAAGCAACTTCAACATAAGTCATGGCAATCGTAGATCATTTGTGCCTTTTTTTTTCATCTGAGTCTTGTACCTCAGATACCTTTGTCCTAGTTTTGAAATGGACATTCCTGGGTTATAAAAGTGTAGGATTTAGACAGATCTCCTTACATTTTTTAATAGAAGAGGGATGGTTTGCAGTGGGAGCAGGGGAAGGATAAGTGTTTAAAGTGTTTTGTGTGAAAGTGTCTGCCCTGAATAGTAAGCCTACCTTCTCCCTACAAGCTGTCAGTTACTTTAAAGAGTGATTCCTTCAGGACAGTGGAGGGAGGTTTTGTTCTCTGGAGGCTCCTGTGGGTACTCTGTTGAAAAAGGAGATACTGGTGGTGAAGTGAGGGTTCAGAGCACCAGTGCAACCTGAGAGGCTACCTTGCTTTTCTTGTGCAGATTTAGCAGGGTACAGGATGATTGAAATCTTTTCATTACTGTGTCACCCTTTTTCTGTCTGCTAATAAGGTGCAACAGCCAGCGAAACATCTTCCACAGGGGAGGATTTAGCTAGATGCTGGCTTGCTTGCATTGCGTGACAAGGATACAGCTCATATGCAAATAGCATCCTCTGCATGAAAATAAATGTGATATAAATCTCTGTCGTGGCTCAGTCCCCAGTCAGAAGTAGGTATCTTTGGCAGTTCTCTCCTATTCCTGTCTCTAGTCCTACTTACAAAGTGGAAAATTACAGGATGTACTTCTGCAGAAAAGTTGTTTACCTTGTTTGCTTTAGGTTGTTTGGGTTTTTTTTAATAGAAATATGGTGCATTTTATTGGTGAGAAAAGGAATCTTCTGTTACATAATGCTGAGCTGACAATTCTGTCACTTCTTTACTGAATGCAGAAAAAACTGATACTGTCATTGCCTGCTCTGACAAATAAAAATCAGAAATCTGCACTCATGCTTTTCAGGAAAATAAACAACTCTGTGATCCTCAATTTTTTTATATAGTAGTGAATTATTTATAATTGCTCACTAGATCCTCTTGTGTTCCTAGATACGGATCTTAAGAATTTCACAGCTTTTCCATTCACCTTGAAATATTTTGATTAATTTGCTGCTGCTACTTGTGTTCTTTTTTGAGATGTCAAGAAAAATGTCAGCTTACCCCAAAGACAGTTGATAAAGGATGGGTAATTTTCACCTGCCTGGCCATTCATCAGGCTCTCAGCTTTTGTTTCATGTTGCAAACCTTCGGTACTCTTGTTCTTCCCTTGGCCTAGATAAGCTGTGTCATCATGTCTGTGCTCACTCCCATTGGGAACTTTTTTTTCTGCTGAAGCTGTTTATTTGTTATACCCTCTCAGAAGTAAGGCCAGGCAGCTCAGCTTACAGCAACACATGGGTAAGGCTCAGCTCCTGCATTGCTGAGGTAATGTGAGCACTTCCACTTTCCTCAGTTCCAGTGCCAGAGATGAAATAAATGATTTTTCAGTGGCTTATAAGCACAATAGCATTTGGTCTAATGTGAGGGAATACGCAAATCTAGACAAAATTAATAAAAGCAACTTTTAAACTATTTCTGCTCTAGATCCTTCATCATTCTTGACTGTCCTTTAGGCATACCTGTGGGTTGCAAAGGAGCTCAGAATTCTTCTCCAGCACTTGTTCTTACCCAGCTTGTTACAGTTCTTGCTTTCTCTTCTTTCCCACCAGGGAAAAACAGCCCTCTGAGCATGGCACTCAGAGCATTTTGGCTTCCTCCTCTGCTGAAGGCTGAAATGTTTGCAATGGACTTCGGTCAGAGAAGATGGGGGCTCCCTGCTGGGCTCACATACAAATTAAGAGCCGTTAATTATTATCTAGTGTCTTTCCTTTATCTCCATCCAGTGATATCTAAGTCTGATATGAAGATAGGAAACCAATAAAAAGGACAGTGAGGTTTACTTTCAAAACAGTGTCATGTCTTACAAAGTCAGATACTCATACTTTCTCAATGAAGCCAGCTTTCATAGAACTGGTTAGGGTTTTTTTTCATTCCTATAAATTGGAAGGGACCATTTAAATTACAGAACTCAGCTAGTCTAACCCTTTGCTCCAGCAGGTTCAATTAGAGCTGGTTCCCCAGGAGTGTATCCAGTCATGTTTTGAGTATTTCCACAAATGGAGACTGGGAAACCCATTCCAGTGTTTAATCATCATCACAGTGAAAAGTGCTTTCTTCTGTTCAAGTGGTATTTTCTGGATTTTAATCTGTGCCCATAGACTCTCCTCCTGTCAGTGGGCACTTCAGAGAAGAGTCTGATTTCCTCTTCTTCTTTCCCTCCCATTAGGTATTTACGCCTGTGGTTAGGATCTCCCCTGAACCTTCTCTACTCCAGATGGAACAGTCCCAGCCTTCTCAGCCTCTCCTCATGAGAGATGCTCCAATCCCTCCATGATCTTTGTAGCCCAGTTACTGGACTTGCTCTGGTATATCCACAACTCTCCTGTACTAGCAAGCCCAGCACCCAGATATGTCTCACATGTACTGGGCGAAGGGCAAATACCAACTCCCTCAACTTGCTGGCAGCGCTTTGCCTAATGGTGCCAAGGATGCTCGTGACTGATTTTGCTGCAAGGGCACATTACTAGTTCAGATTTCAGTGCTGTACTTCTCTGCACAGTCGTTAGCAAGAAGAAACTTTTTTTTTTCCTGGGGAAGATTTTAAATGGCTAAATTGGTGACATCACTCACATCACTCGATGCATCACTCAGCAGTGAGGCTTCCTTTCCCTGTTCTTTACCTTTCACCTGTGACAGACACCACATAAATTGTGTTTTTAATTTAGGTACGAGAGGTTGCATGGTTAATGTAGATGAGATGAATATTTTTACAGGTATCTCACGCATCAAACTGAATTCAGGAACTGTAGGTAGAACTTCCCACACTGCCAGAGTGATCAACTGCATAGGTAGAGTAGAAACCGTGCGTTAATGTGCTGCTAAGGGCAGATCTATTTAAACAGGCAGAGATGGTATTTTAGATAGCCCTATTAATATCTATCAGAAAGCTGAGAAATTAAATAGCTGTTTTCCTCACTATTACTTCAGATTTCAAAGCCAAAAATGGATAGTAGTTGAATTTACAAACTTCTGTGTAGCACACATGATATAAATGTCACTGTAACAGCTGTGAAACCTGAGCTGTCTATAGAGATGTGTGCTTTTGGCATGGGGAAAATGGTATCTTAGGCTAATGAAGAGAATTTTATTACGAAGTTTTGCTTCAGCTGATTTATCTAAACGTCAGTCACAAATGTATTTCTACAACCAAAGAAGTAGACATTTGAAGTCTGAATTAGTCTACTGAATGGATTTACTTAGCATACATGCAGAGACTGCTTCATTTGTGTCATATTTTGGGGATGTTGATCTGGATTTTTCTGAAGATAGTGGCTGCACTACCATAACTGTAGGGTGAGCAGGGTTGCAATTTTTATTTTAGTCTCAGAATGTGTCTACAGTTAGTGACGTGTATCAAAAGTTAGGTATTTTTTGTTGTACATAACTTGGGGTGCAAAGAAACCGTTACAAATTTTGCTCAGTGTGGGCAGTTCGATGGTAAAATGTAGCTCTTCATTGTGATGGTCTCAGAATCTGCAGTAATAAATGTCAGGTCTGCTTAAGTTCACATGGTCCCAAAATACAGAAAAAAAGGCAGTACTCATTCTAGTTTCACTGATAGAATTTCTTGCTACTTAAAAATTAAAGAATAGGTCTCACTTTAAAATCAGTATTGTTCTTTGTAGATAGCTAATTTTAAATAATGGAATTTTCTGATGCCTTTCTTAAATTTATTTTTGAAAATCTAAAATTTAGTCCTTGTGTTTGTTTTGTGATAGATGTTAGTTTTCTCAACAGTTTGTTTCTGCATGTCATGTTTTATTCTTTTAACTAGAAGCTACCCGAGCTGCTCACTGCAGGCAAAATTCTTGTACTTAATCTCCGTAATATTTTCCGGTGATGCCCTATTCAGACAACATATTCTTCCTGAGATTTCCTACAGAGTGTGCAAGGAAGACATGAATATTTAAATACAAGTGTTATCCCAGAGCAGGGTACAGCTGTCCTGACTATGCATTTCCATGCTTAATGGCTTTAGATTAATTTTAAATTTCTTCCTAACTCCAAATTTCTGTATTAAAAATATTAACAACAAAGAACTTGAATAATTTATAAACATGTACACATCAGGGAATAGTTGTACCTATGAGGGACTTGCTACTGAAGCTGAAAGTGGAAGGTTACCTTTAGTATAATTTGCACATGGCAGATGATTTCATCCTCCACAGGTTGGTTAGATTTTATTACTGGAGACTGAGAGGAATGTATACCACCCTTGCATTATTCAATTTGGACATGCTGAAAAACAAAACAGCTGGAATTTATTGCAGTTGGAATTGTGTCCAGTACTCCACAGTGCCTGGCCCCACAGACACTTGGTGAAATCCTGATCCCATTAGAATTGGCGGTAAAGCTCCCAGTAGGAGCTTCTAATCAGTGGGAGGTTTTCACTTCTACATCAGTAGATTTCCACTTCTACATCTCGGAATTCCCATTTTCTCTAATATTTAAAAATTCTTCAAATATAAATACACTCTTTCAAAGTCCATGGGAGCTGTATTTGATCGAGGCAGGATCAATTCTGTTACATATCAGTTGTCTTTTGGTGTTATTACACGATAGAGAATGTATGACACCTGTCTTCAGGAGTTTGGTGGCAGAGAGTATTCAGGTAACTTCTAAGTGAAAGAAGACGGAAAAGGAAACAAAGCCCTCAGGAACAAGCGACATCATGGTTTTCTTAAATTAAACGAAAAAAACCAACACCTGCAAATATTAACAGGGTCTGAAAATATTAATGGGGTCTGACACATAGTAATACTTTAAATTACTTTCTCCTCCATTGCATATTTGTGTTAATAACATGACGTTGATCACGTCTTTAAAAAATACTTGCTCTTTAACCCATATCTATTAAAACTCTGTGAATCCTCTGACAAATTTCACTTTGTGACTGCAAGAAGATTAGATAGGCAGTGAGGAGAGTAGTAACAGTGGATTTTCAGTCTTGATTTTAAATGCTGCACTAAGAGCAAAGTAATAGGCAGTCCTTGTTTTCGGATGTTGTGACTATCCTGAGCTGCCCAGAATTCTACTGATAGGATTGTATGAATTTTTAATTTTATTTCTATTCACATTCCAATTTGATAAAATTGCAATAAACTAATTAGAATAAAAGCAGACAGCTTTAATGAAATTATTATCAGGACAAGACCATCTAAATAAAAACAACATAAGAATATGTGAGAAGAGAGAACAAGAATAGAGGGCTTGCAATTTAAAGACAAGATGAAAGGTGCCCACATATGTTTTTAGAGCTCAGATGCACAAAGTATTACATAATTTAGTTACTCCTAATGTAATGCCTGCTGGTCAAGCACCTGAAAGTCTTTATTTATATGTTTTTTTTATTTGGATGGGAGAGTTAGTAAAGCAGAACTACTGACCGCATAATCCAAAGAGAAGTAATTCTAAAATGCATGCAGCTATTATTATTTACTGTATTGATTAGATCCAAAAGAGGTCCATTTGTATTTTCTACTGCATCGGCTTAGTGGTAAAGCCTCCATTTTGCAAGAACTGGCAGCTTGAAGGTCCACAGTAAAAACTTAAGCTGCAACATTTAGTTATAACTTGCATAGTTTGTATTATCTAGAGATAGTGGAAAAAAAGTCTTTGCCTTTTTAAAACAACGTTTATTTTCTCTCCTCTGTATTCTTCAGTGACAATACATGAAAATTCCCACAACAGTCCCTATCTATCCCAGATGGGATATAAGTACTCCATGAGAAAGTTAAGAGGTTTATGGCATTCATAAAAGGTAGGAGTCAAAATAAAGATGAGATTCATGGAAATAAAATTATTTCAAAAGAATTCTTTTTTTTAAAATTCGCAATGCCTAATATGCTTCAGTTGGTGAGGTTTTTGTGCTTTGCCTCATATAGTGTACAGACAAAATCTCCCCAGAGTCTTCTCTTCTCCAGACTGAACAACTCCAACTCTTTCAGCCTGTCCTTATAGCAGAGGTGTTCTAGCCCTCTGATTATTTTGGTGGCCCTTCTCTGCTTCGAGTTTCATGTCTTTCCTGTGCTGAGGACTCTAAAGCTGGATGCAGTACTCCAGCTGGGGTCTCACCAGAGCAGAGTAGAGGGGCAAAATCACCTTCCTCAACCTGCTGGCCATGCTTCCTTTGATGCAGCCCAGAATTTGATTGACTTTCTGGACTGTAATCACATGTTGCTGGTTCATGTCCAGCTTTTCATCTACCAGTACCTGCAAGTCCTTCTCCACAGGGCTGCTTTCAATTCACTCATTCCCCAGCCTCTGTTGATACCAGAAGTTGCTGGTGCACTTGGCCTTTGAACTTCATGAAGTTCACCCATTACTCAATTTGTTGGCATCTGGAAACTTGCTGAGAGTGCACTCAATCCCACTGTCTTTGTCGTTGATGGAGATGTTAAATAGCACTGGTTCCAGTACAGACCCCTCAGGGACACCATTTGTCACTGATCTCCATCTGGACATC
>VWZK01003270.1:16961-30462 GCA_013396935.1 Baryphthengus martii
AAAAAAAAAAAAAAAGTCCTGCAGTGAAGAAATGCTTTCTGCTACAAACCTATTTAACCAGGAATATTATTCTGAAGCTTGCTGACAGCTTGTAGAATACAGGCAAGATTTGAGAATTACTAATTTCCACAGATATCCATGTTTCAGGACAAAAGTAAGATTGTCAAATAGAGCTAGTAGGTATTGAGAAGCAACTGCTGATGGCTCTGATGTTACCAGAACAATCAAGCCCTGTGGTCAGGACAACCACAGGTCTCTGAACTACTGAGTAGTGATTTACTTCATCCATGGTTGCCGCTCCTAAAATAAAATACTACTCAGCTTGAGATAAATGATGGACTCTGATTCTAAATGAACTCTCACAGTGCAAAACACAATTTAGGGCTTGTATTTTGTAGCAGTAACATCTCCTTACCTGATGCGCCCACCAGACCATTAAGTAAGAAAAAAATGCAATCCAGCTGATAGAGCCAAAAAATGTGATAGGAAAAAATTTTCTTGAACTCTGAAACAGAAACAAAGAGAACAGTGGACACCTTTGTTGAAGGTTGATGTACTGTACTCTTATTTTCTTCACAAAATGAAATTTTTTCTGATCACCTCTTTCAATCAGCTACTCTGATCATCACCAGATAATCAAAAGAACGGACAAGAATTGTAAGAAACTGCCTCCCTACACTGGTATATACTCACCTATGCCTCACTCTTTCCAACTGTTTCAGTTGTAAAATAACCTTCTAATAACTTGTATGATGAATGGCAAGTTTGGGGTTGTCACTTGTATAATAATATTCAGTTATGCTACGGCTTTTAAATATGTTTAGCTGAATGGTAGTTTGACTTCCAAATTTATTAATAACTTCATGCTTATTCAGAAAGAATGTTTTTGGATGGCTTAAAACAGGTACCCATAACTTTCATTCATACATCAGTAATGTTATGCAACAAGCTGAGTCCTGGTTGCACTGGGACAGAATTCGAGGCCTGACATGGTCTGCAGGTCATTGGAAGTTTGGATTCAGCCAGGGCAGCTGACCCAAGCTGGCTACAGGTGCATCCCAGACCATAAATGCCATGCTCAGTATAAAGGAGGAAGTGTGGAAGGCTGAGGGATATTAACTTTTCTTAAATTAATGATTTAAATTAGTTTCTGTTCTTTCCAGTCTTTTGCATTATCCGTATTTCCTATTGACTAGCTAAATCTATGTAGCAAAAAGAGATCAAGTTAACTACTAAGGGAAGGAAACATGACTTCAGTACTGTACCAGGCAATCAATGCCTAAGCCAAATTAGTGTTTAAAATGAAATTTGTACTGTGAATGAATGCTACCAGTCTTGATGCCCACAGTCTTCAGAGGCATCAACCTTTGAAACACAGATTCACACTCCAGATGACTTCTAACATGCCACTAGCAGAGTCCTACAAATTTTCATGAATAACCAGCAGGACTACTTGTGGAAGTAAGTAATACCACTTTGAATTCTTGGTTCACCTGCTGGTCTATCCTGCACTATTTCTTCCTGTTAAGTCCTTGTTAAATTGACTTCCACTTTCTGCATTGCAGAGGCATCCAGAAATTTGGGGCAGTGCACTCTGCCTGTACCCGTCTCCACTGCAGGATGTGCCCCTCTTGCACCAGGAGACTCATTAGCCTGTGGATCGTCCCAAGGTGTTGTGGGAGCAGACAGGAGTGCCAGGTTTTCCCTGAACATGACTTTTGGAGGGAAAATACTAGCTGGATTTTGCCAATTCAGCTTGCTCAAGCAATGGTAAAGCCCTCTTTTTTAGGGAGTATGTAGAGCTGTACAGCCAGATTGCATCATAGACATAGAAGGCATGTACATGGGACAGCCTCAAGTTTAGGAACAGACCACCAAGGGTGGCTCTGGACTAAGATGTATTCAGTGGGATGGTGTAAGAGCAGGAGTTTTGCCTAAGCGGGACTGTGTCTTTCCCTGAGTTAATTGCTTCTGCCAAACTGCACCAAGAGCTTACCAACAGTAGGTGACACACCACTTCCAGCTCACAGGGCTCATGCAAATCTACACGGCTTCCTGTGGAAATTGGAGATGCCACCCATATATCTCCAGAGTATAAACAGACAGAAAAATATTGATCTAGTGTGCACCCACCACCGAAAGACTGATGACTTGGACTGATCCTGTGAGACATCACTGGATCCAAGGGTGGTGATACCTTTATCTTTCTCTCTCTCTCTCCCCCTCTAACTTTTTCTACTAACTTCTCTTTCTTCTTCTCGAAATTTAGTTGCACCTTAAAGTAATTGCCTACAAAAATAACATTTTATCTGCACCATTTATTGATTGTTGCTAGGGAGAACCAATAAATTGTTTTACATTGTTTCTTGGAGTCATTGTCATGACTGCCGTTTCTGCAGCCCTGCTGTGCAGCGATAGCCTCTTTCAGGGGATCACAAAGATTCACCTCCCTCGTTGCTCACTGAGTGGGATGAGGCAGAGGGCCATTAGAACTGATCATGTGGGAATGACTTTGTATTTTGTCAACTGAACCAGAAAAGTGTGAAACTTTGGCGCTTAAGGATATGGTGTAGTAGGGGCCCTGGTAGTGTTAGATAATGGTTGGACTTGATGATCTTAAAGGTTTTTTCCAACCACAGTGATTCTGCGATTCTGCAAAACTGGTCTGCAGCTCAATGAAATTGTGTACATTCTTACTGCTGATGCAAACAGAATGAGATCAGGTCATTATTAACGGGAAAAATATAAAGTCAGCAATGGCAATTGTGCATACTCATCTACAGGATGGAACGATTAAAAGTCTGTATCTGCTCCAGCAGCAGGTGCAGCTGTAGGCTGTGCTACACTACACGTATTTGCTCCCTGTGGACACTCTGCATAATGTTAAACGCTCTCCTGAAAACTGAGCTTGTAAACATTGACTAACAGGACCTATACAACTCCATAATTGAATATACATAGGAACACACATTAAAGATGGTACAAATTAAAAACACTCCCAAACACGGTTGTACATTAAAAAAGTGCTTGAACTTATGTTTGACTAATAACATCATTCCAGTAGGTGTTTTAAATGAATTATTTTAAATATAGCCAAAAATAGACACAATAATATGTGGAAACAGCAATTTCTTTTTAAAAAAATGATTAAATAACTAACGCTTCTTTTCCATTGTTCTTAGTAGCCAACTTTCAACATTTTTTGTATTCTTTGTAAAAACTGGATTTTTTGGCAACACATACGGTGAATGAGATGATGAAGCGATAAGCTTGTTGCAGCTGGTCACAAAATCTACACAGAGCACTGCAACACAATGCAATTTGAATATCCACTATACAACACTCAGAGATAGAAGCTCACATTGGCTTACACAAAACTAATACAGCAAGAGGTGTACTAGCTAGTTTTCTGTTAGTGCTATTATATTTACCAAATGGTTCTTGAAAAATAATGAGACATCGCCTTTCCGAGTCAGACATTCATAGAATTTAGACAGCTAAGAATTATGAGTCAGTAACTTTGCAGCCTATCTTAGCCAACACTCTCCCAGTAAAATCAACTGATAAACAGCAGTTCAAGACTCAGGAGTACTTTAATAGGTTAAACAGTTTAATTACCTATTTCAAAAAGGGGAGCACTTAAACTGCAAAAGGGCAAAATTTAAAGCTTATACATATTACAAGTGAGGAAATCAAGAATGGACTTCATAGGTGCAGCTACATAATTTGCATATAGATTAAATTTTTAAAAAGCAGTAATGAGAGTGCTGATTCTATTTCAGATGCTGGATTTTATTTCCAGAGTATAATAGTAATCATGTTTATTTTGTAACTAGTGGCAGCAGTCTTTTGAGATTTATTTTATTGCAACTCCCTAGCTCTCGGAAATATAGAGAGCTGCCAATTCTAAGCATTTTCCTAGGAGAATTTGTCAGATAGCAAAACTTCCCTCCACTTTTTCTGGTAGCTGTTGTGACGGTTGCCTTGTAAAGACAGAGAGCCCAGTTTATTAGCAATTGGTTCTGTTGTGGTCATGGTAACAGACAAATGAGAAAAGCCATAGCTGATTCAGTTCATGTGCTATTTTCTTTTAATAATAGAGAAAGAATTTTGTAGTTTCACTGCAGATTGGTTGGACTGGTACTGTTTCTATCTATCAGCAATTGTAAGGACACTTTTCTTTGTACATTTCTGTACTGATTTCATGCCAGTGTCTGAAAAACAGGACTTCAAGTAGCAAGAATGATCCATATATAAAGGTTTTTCCTCTAAGAGCCCGGTTCTGAAAGATAGTGAGCGCTTAATTTGCAAGTACCTGTCTTAATTTTAGGTGGCATTATTACCAACATCTTTACCTTTAACCTGAATGAATCATGTTTGTCTCGTACTTAAATTTATCCACATCGCAAGCTTTGATTTTCCTTTCATACTTGACAGTGCTTAAATCTGATTACTCAGAACCTGCTCCTGTAACTGCATCTGTGCAGGAACATCTTGTCCTTGTCCCCTTGGTAACAGTGCATCTTTGTACGGCAACAAGAGTTCATGTAAGTTGTACCTTTTTGTTAGTAATGAGAATTTGCAGCGGTACAACAAACTGCCCCATATAGGTCTAGTGACAGCATGATGGGAGATCCAGTAGCCATTTTTCTGACCCATAACACAAAGGGATGGACAGTGCAGTACAGCTATAGAAAAAAGAGATGGTGTGCAATATCTGCCAAAGACCCACTGGGCAACCTTGGTCACATAACTTTTGTTTCAGTATCCCTTACTGCAAGAGGCAGACAGTTACATTAGTGGCCTTTACAGAGCCACTGGGGAAATAAGCTATTAGTACATGAAAAATACCCATTATTGTTCAAAACACTTGAACAAAAAGTCAGATACAAAATTCCCCAAGGGCACACCTACCTCTGGTGTACTGCCAGCAACATTATTGACGTTACAGGAAGGATTTTTAAACATACTGGCTTAATGTGATCAGGTATTGTTAAGGCACTAAACACATGATAAAACATATTAGCTACTGAATCAGTGGAGAGATAGCTGAATTAATATGTAATCTAAGTGTATAAAAATCTGCATATGTGTACAACAAAGAATAATAAGGCAGCAAGGATTTTCCTAACTTTATGACCAGAGACCTTGTATATGAAATACGTTTTCTAGAGCTTCGAGGTCTCATGGAGTTAAATATAGCTTGGTATATAGTAAAATTAAATGCAGTCAAACCATCTCCATTATGTGGAGATAAATATACTTCAGAAAAGAGACTCTAGGAGGAAAAGAGAACTCATTTTTGAAAAGTGGACACCCACAGAGGATGTCAAAGGCTCCATATGGCCTCTCAAATCAGTATATAGCACACAAGTGCTCATTTTGTATATCCACATGCTAACGTCAGAATCCTGATGCAAAATTTGAGTTTCTGACTAAAATTACCACACTTGCAAATCAAGTTCCTAACAGGAGGCCTACCTACAAAATCTATTTAAATATTATTTTAGGTTTGTTTTAACTTTTGCCTTAGATTTCATGCAAAGTTGTTTTCTAATGCATATGCTATGCTGTGATACTGGGCTTTGGTTTTTTTTAGGAAGGTAATAGCAGGGATGGCATACAGGCATAAGTGAGGATATTTTAGAGACAAGCACACTAATGAAGCATCCTTGAAAACTTAGACAGTTTATGCAACCACTTTGTTGATTCTCCAACAGCAATATTGAAAGCAAGCAGTTTGTCATACTGATACAGCCTTTTACTTCTTCACAGAATCACAGAATCACAGAATCACAGAATGTTAGGGATTGGAAGGGACCTCAAAGGATCATCAAGTCCAATCCGCCTGCCGGAGCAGGAACCTAAATGACATCACACAGGAAGGTGTCCAGGCGGGTCTTGAATGTTTCCAGAGAAGGAGACTCCACAACCTCCCTGGGCAGCCTGTTCCAGTGCTCTGTCACCCTTACTGTAAAGAAGTTCCTTCTAGAGTTTAAGCGGAACCTCCTGTGTTCCAGCTTGTACCCATTACCCCTTGTCCTGTCATTGGGCATCACTGAGAAGAGCCTGGCTCCATCCTCGTGACATTCGCCCTTAACATATTTCCGTTATTACTACATGCAATTACAAATGTAACAAATGTAATTTGCAAGATTACATGTCACTACAATTACACTTACTTCTGTATAAAACACTACTCGTTTCACTGAAGACATTGTAAAACTCTGTTGCCCATTGACTTCTCTGGCATACAGAACAGTGTTTATCTTTTGTGTTTGGGTAGGGTATTTTAGCTGTAAGATTTTGTGTCAGTTCTGTTGTGAACAATATTAGTGCTAATAATCACATACATCATACAGTTGCATGCAACTTTTTGAAATACTCACTTTCCAAAACCATTATTATAACAACAGTTCTCAATGGCACAGTATAGAATACTGGATAAGGCTACATGCCTATTAATGTAAGCTTCAGATTATCAAAATTTAAAATAACATATCTACTTATTTCTTAGCAATACTTGTTCATTTCGGGCTGAATTATGAAAAAAATTACATTTTGATTTATGAAAGGAGGGCATAAATACAGAAATAAATAATCTTGACATTCATGTCATATGCTCTCTGTGTTACCAAATAAGTGTTTACCAGAGCTGTTTGAAAACTTTAAGGAAAGAGAGCTTAGAAATTGGAAGGGAAAATGTCAGTTTATATCCTTCGAGAAACCTTTACCTAAAACCAAATTAGAGGTCTTATTTTAGTTTGTTTCTTGCACTGAACTGCAGTTTTTCAGTGTCTGAGGGGAGGAAAAAGAATTCAGGGTGTTGATTTATAACCTTACAAGCTGTGTATCCCCCTCTTTCAGCAGTTTTAGATCTATTTTTGATCCGGAAAGGAAGAGATTGAACTACTACCAAAGGATTTTTCCAGCTCTTGACTTTTTTTCTTTTACTTTCCATGGCCCTCCTCAGTCAAGTTTATTTGTATATGTGAACATAAAAGTAGTAAGACTTGATAACTTGTCACAATAAGTCATTTGTATTAATATTTATTCTTACATCACTTCAAGCTGGGAAAAAAACAGCAAGTGTTTTACATAGAGAAGAACTTACAGATCTTGTTCTGGTAAGAAAAGTAAAAGATGACAAGTAGAAGTCAAAGGTCTAGTAGAACATGCATTTAAGAGAAATGTATATTATTTTAATTTAGACCGTTTAAAGTGTTTCAATTGTACCCTTTAAGGCACTTCAGATGAAGAGACTTCCTCAGCATTTAGATGATATTCAGTGGAGATCTAGAGATGCAGATGTGAAGGCCCTAAAGAGGTTTTAAGAGCTTTCACTTTGTGTCATAAAATATTAGTGAATACAAAGGCCACTCTTCATAGAGCTATTACCAACCAGTTGCCCATAAGCACCTACTTGAATATTTGAAGACTGATATTGTGATCTCTTCTTCAAAGAAACTATTTACAAAAATCCCTGCTATTTTTAAATACATTAATTACAATGTCTTTTTGACATTTAGCAAGACTGCCACCCTGTTGTGCAGAACACATTGACTTAAAACAACAGCTACTTACAGGTTTTCTGACATCTGGAAGGGAAACCCACAGTGGAAAAACAATAGGAAACACAATAAGGTAAGTGAGTTGCTTGCGTGGGGTGTCAGGCCAGGCCAGGCTGAGAGGCTGGTCCTCATCCTCTTCATCCTGTAAGAAAATCCACAGTGATCAGAATACTGAAGTGGATGAATAAGGTTAGGCATCCTTTAAAGAGGAGTCCTGAGAACTGTGCTCTGTTTCAGTGCGAACCCCTGGGATCTGAAAACACTGTTAGTACTGCGCCTACCTCACAACATTAGGTAGGACACAGTAAAAAGATTTTGGCTAGACTATAAGGTATCCCTGCAGCACAGGCTGCCCGAGGACAACCATTTGTGTCTATGCTGGTCCCTTGGGATGCATGGAGCAGTGTCTTGCCTTCTCCCTGGAGGGAAAACTTGTGACAACACCTTCCCATAGGCTGTCCCCTGGGATGATAAATAGACTAGTTAGGGATCAAAGCTGGTCTGGACTGCATCAAGCCTGCCCACATAGACAGACAGAGATACGTGTGTACACGTGTGTGCATGTGCACACAAACATATAAATGCACGTAAGAAGAAATATATATGTGCATATATGTCTGTAAAAATATAACTTCTTAAGCTTTTGTGAGTAATTTTAAAAGTTACTATTTAATATGTATATATATATGTGTATATATTTTCTTGTTCATCAGATCATAGAGTAATTGAAGTTGGCACGGACCTGGGGAGATCCACTGCTCAGTCAGGGAGATCAGACTGGGCTGCTCAGTGGTCTGCCCAGTCAAACCTGAAACCAACAAAGATAGAGACGGCCCAACCTTCCTGGGCCCCAGCCTCACTGCTTGGCTGCCCTTATGGGGGAAAAGGCTTCTCCTTATCTACAGCCTAAGCCTCTTGTGTTTAGACCAATGCAGCATTCTTAACATCTTGGTGCTTAAAACTAAGGAAAGACATTCCTCTCCTATTTGTGTGGCTGATTTTCTCATCAACCTCTAGTTTATATATATATATAAAAATTGTTCACTTGTCATCTCTATTACAGAGTAAGTGTATAGGGACATTCTCCCACAACAGAAAACCTGTCAGCTGCCACACACTTCTCTTTCTTTACACTGCTTCTGCTAACAAAATGGAGCCCTCTCAGACCAACACAGAAAGAAAGCAAAGTGAGCGTGATTCAGCCTTTTGGCTGTATGCATTAAAACAACCTTTTAACTTTTAACGTAGGTAGGCAATATTTCCAGAATTGCATGCACAAAGATCTAACATACCACAGAATGAGGCAACATAAAAAATGGCCTAAACAGTTCTTTGACTTAGCTATGCATAATGCAAACGCTGTTAAGCCTGTGGAAAGATTCCTAGAGAGTTCCGTGAAAGCTAAAGACGTTAAAAAAAAGTACTTGGTGAAAACTCCGTGTGTTTGAGAGCATGAGAGGTATTCAACTACTTCATGTAATGTTCTTGTTTCCTTCTTTTGCACAAGAGATAATAATTGTGAATTCAGTCCCCTCTATAGTGTGTAAGTTACTGTTTCCATAGATTTATAATACAGGTTTCTTGTCTGTTATTGCCCTACCTTAAGACCGCTTAAACCTTATGACAATGCTATAAGAAGCAGTCATTTGAATGACCATATCAATTATTTTTTAATAAGCAAAAGAGTTATTGATGAAATGTCACTGTATGTTGGCATTGTTCATAACATTTCCTACTCACTGCTAATTTTGATTGAAGAACTGGTCTTAATTATTACAGCACTATGAACTCCTGAACTGTTCAGCTACTCAGCTACCTGAACTGATTAGTACCTGCAGAAGCAAGTACAGGTCTTAGCTGAAGCTCTTCCCTATTTAACTCTTGGCACATGGGAAGGCTGCAGCTTGACAGTTATGTGTTGACACCAACAAAAGACAGTATTTTGTTAAATCCTACACTTTGTGAAACTCTCAAGTTGCATGATTGTAGGATGACAGTAGGTATAATCCTTAAAATATTTTAAAAACATACATAGGCACAACTTGTGACACTCCATACAGTACCTAAGAGGCTTCTATGCAGCTTCAGAGGCTAGCTTTTGCCTTTAGTTTTCAGCTCTTTACCAAAGTGGGCAGATGATTGGTACTTCACTGCTGCAATCTGTTGAAGTCTGACTTTTGGGAAACTGGGCAGGTGCAGGAGTTTGTGGGACTACTTCCTAAAACCCAAACCACTCCTTTCCCGGTGTGGTAGATGCTGTTGGGGTGGGAAAATCAATCTGAAATGGACAGTCAACTTTGAAATATGATGATTGAGGTAAAATTTGAGCACAAAAGGATCAATTGAAGGGTTGCCTCGGTAACTCTTTCTGAGTGGCCTGTGTATAATTCAAGCAGCAGACTCAGCTGGAATAAGACTCCATAAATGACTGCTTCATAAACAGCACTGAGTAACAAAGTGCTTCCTCAATTGCCATCTTTAGAGATTAGCCATGATTAACAATTGTATTTAATCACAACAAAAGCTTTACATAGGTCTGAGTTTGCATGAGTCTACAAAATATAAGGAGACGACTACCTAAGTTGGTTCAAGCAGTACTCTACTAGTACACACCGCATTTCAATGCTGGGCGTCATTCTGGTCTTGTGCATGTGTTGAACAGCATTGAGCTACAAAGAATTACACAGGGAGATTGCCAGATGTCACCTGAGAAACCTCGATCCATTTGTTTGAGATCTTTTCACCTTCAGGTTGTAGTGCCTCATCCCTCTCCCCAAGACAACTATCCTTGAAGTACAAGGCCAAACTAGAGCTCATAGTGCAATAGGGTAAACCTCTTTTTTTTTTCTCACTACTTTAACTACTATGTTAATACTGTGAGACTTTAATCAGCTGCTTACAGAATTTGTCTCTTCATCCTTGTTAGGTGGTCTGTAACAGTCTCCCACCATCATATCTGCCTTATCAGCCTTCCCCCTGATTCTCACCCATAAACACTCAACCTTTTCATCACCATTGTCAAGCTCTAGACAGTCAAAACACTCCCCAACATACAGAACTACCCAACCACCTCTCCTTCCTTGGATATCCCTTCTGAAGAGTTTATAGCTTTCCATGGTAGCACCCTAGTTGTGCCAATCATCCCACTATGTTTACATGATTACATCATAGTTTTCCAGCTCCTATTTGTTGCTCATACTGTGTGCACTGGTGTAGATGTACTTCAGCTGGGCGATTGATCCTGTTACCTTTTCTTAGGGCGAATCCCCAATTCCTTCTTTGTGATTGTTCTCAGGTGCTTCTGTGGTTTCTAATACATCAACAACCCTTGTGTCTTTGCTGCCATGTGGATCTCCATCCACTACCTCCATTGAGATGGCTATGGTGCTGCGTGCATTAGTACCTAGACATTTCAAATGTACTCCAGTGTACGCAGTACATCATGGAGCAGACTGAAGTATCTTGCTAGCACATCATCCTTCAAACACTGATGGGCATCCTCCAGGCTTATTTCTAGCAAGCCTGATTTTATCCCTTTCCCCCTTGAAATCTAGTTCGAAGTTCTTTCAACGAGCTCTGCTAACTCCTGTGAAAAGACCCTTTTCCCTCTTTGAGACACGTGTACTCTGTTGCCAGCATGCCTGGTGTCATGCAGACCAACCCGTGATCAAAACCCCCCAAATTTTACTGGTGACATCAGTTTCAGAAACAGTTATTAATCTGTTGATCTTTCAGTTTCTTTTCTCATCATTTCCTGCAACAGGAAGAATAAAGGAGAACGTTACTTGTTCTCCCAATCCCTTAAACAGTCATTAAAGGTTTTGATATAAGCTGCATTAGAACTTCATATATAATAGTCATTAATGTGTTTCTATGAAATTCTCATTAGCTTTCATAATTCTTTCCACTCTTTATTGATTGTATCCTCATTTCTTCCTGCTTGTGCTTGGGAATGCCTTTTTGTTATGTATACATCTGTGGTGCTGAATACCATATGTATACTCATGTCTGGATGGGATGGAAGAGGTACTCTAGCACATGTAAATCAATAAAGATAAGCAAATTAATTCTCTAAGAGGAAAATACTTCCCTTGCATATTCTACTAGGATTAATGAGGTACATCTTTGACCTAAAAAAAAATATAGTTATGATTTCCTATTTTCAAGAAATAAGATTAGAAGTTGTGTTTTGCTCTGTGTTCTCTCTTATACCTCTATAACAAACATTTTTGTTTTTTTTTAAACCAGTCTATGTACATTCATAACCCTATTCTTCCAACTTCAATTCTTCTTCTATGTAACTCATTACAAACAATGAAAAAGCCACCAAATCTCTGGACACTCGATCTTCCACATGTTCTTCATCTAAGAACATCTACCTAGTACTTGTCTGTAACCCCACAGAAGAAATCTCTTACTGGTTTGCTCAGGACTAGTCTGACAACTTTTCCTAATCTCCCCACACTGTTTTTTTCCCAAGTAGAGAAAATGATGGTGTGTTTCACATTATATAAACAATACAAACATATGTTTGTGACATTTCATCAATTACTGTTTTGTTTATAAACAACATTTTATAGCAAACTCCATCTGCCAAAATCACAATGCAGTCACTGCTTCCAGCAAACAGCAGAAAATCATTGTCTCCATGGATGTTTACGCTCATATTATCTTAAGAAAAACAGTTGTTTTTCTGGCACAGAACGAAATTGCATTTTTATGCTTCTTTATTTTTCCTGACAGTAGGACAAAATAGAAAATAAGTACAATGACCCCCCTCAAACATCTGAAATACTGAGTCTGCCACTATTTACAAACTAGTTTGTATTGTATAACAGCTATAGCATATGAGTTATAAATATTATATTCTGAGGATTATTCTGTCAGTCCAAGTAAACTGACAAGCTGAGCTATAAATTCTCATGCTTATACATTTCTCGTGCATTTTGACTTCTAGTGTAATTAATCAATACAAAATCAGCATTAGGACTTCAGAAGAAATGAAACAGCAGACAGGAACTATTTGCAGTTCAACATGCTTATGCTGAAGTACAGATACTGTACCATGTATAAAAAGCATTTCTTCATCTGACTGCTACAAAACACTGCTGAGCAATTTTTTCTTGGAAGTGAAGAATTCTGTACAATTCGACTTCTCACAATGACTGAATCACAAAAAATCATGATGTCTCAAAATGTCACCTGTTTCAGAGGTAAGTACTGATTTTCAGAATCGAAATTGATTTTTTTCTCTACAATAGCAAATCTCACTTTTGTTTATTTCAGTAGAAAAGCAGGGGACAACGGCAGTAAGAGCCCTACTCTAAACATCTTCAAGTCGCTGCTTTCTCTTTCTTGTCTGTAACTTGGGTTGCTCATTTATCTTCTGCCTCTCATTCAGAAACGTCAAAGAAGGTGAGACAGTAAGCTAGTACAGTAACAAGCAATTTCTGTGGGTAACTAACAGAGAAAACAACTTTCCTCATGAATTCTTAAGTGAAATTCAAGCGGGGAGTAAAATCAAATCTTTGAGTTTTCAGAATGCATTCTGTATATATGGATAATCTCCTCAGGGCAGCTAATTTGTAGTAATCTTCTCAGCACTGTGAACTCTCTGCAAAGAGCTACTATTTGAGTGGAGCCTATGGGAAAGAGCAAGGCTCAGGTAGTTATTTGCTCCAGATTCTGCTATTGCTGCCTGTATCCTTTTGAGGTCTTGCACAACTACCTGAAAGCACAGCTCCCAGAGCTTATATGCAATTTTTTATGCCCAAGTTACTGTCAGCACTCTTTGGGGAATTTGAAAAGAAATGCTCAGAATATAACAATCAAAACTGCAGCCAGCTCACCAGGAGAAGTAACAGCTTTAGTGTGATGGAAATACAACTGAAGAGCAAGCCTTTATCTTCACACCATTTTTTCACTGTCCT
>VWZK01003274.1:0-25570 GCA_013396935.1 Baryphthengus martii
TTTTTTTTCTTCTTTTTTTCTCTTCTCTTTCCTCTTATTCTATTTTTTCCCTTATTCTTTTTTTTTCTTATTCTTCTTTTTTCCCTTCTTTTTTTCTCTCTTATTCTTTTTTTCTTATTCTTTTTTCCCTTCTTTTTTTCCCCTCTTATTCTTTTTTCTCTTATTCTTCTTCTCTTTTTTCATTTCTTTTTTTTCTCTTTTTTTCTTATTCTTTTTTCTCTTCTTTTTTATCTTTATTCTTTTTTTCTCTTCTTTTCTCTTTTTTTTTTTCCTCATTTTTCTCCTCTTCTTTTTTCTACTCTTATTTTTCTTTCTTATTCTTCTCTTTTATTGTTTTTTTCTCTTATTCTTTTTTTCTCTTATTCTTATCCTCTTCTTTTTTTCTCTTCTTCTTTTTTTCTCTTCTTTTTTCTCTTATTTTTTTTTCTTATATTTTCTCTTAATTTTTTTCTCTTATTCTTCTTTTCTCAACGTGTTTTCTCACCCCTTTCTTTCTGCCCTGCTGCTCAATCGAAGCATAATGACAGAACCAATGGAAGCCAACAAAACAGATACAGCTGCAGATTAAAAATGACAGGCAGAACAAATTAAGGCCTAATTAATGCACAGCATAGCTTCAAAAAAAGTGCCTTTGTACGTTACTACAGGTGGGAGAGCAGCTACGGTGGAGGCCGCTCACAGAGAGAGAACAGAAATAACTGGGGTTTTTGCCTTATCCTATCTGCTTTTGATTGAAACCATTCCTAACTACAGACTCCATTTTTTCCCTCAAAAACTGAATGGGAAAATTCACCCTGGACACCGTGAATGGCAGATGGTGCTTTAAATTCAGCCCCTTCAGCCCACCCGTGAGGAACGTCTATTATTAAAATATTATTTTATTGCCAATAAGGGTTTGTTCTCTACTGTGGCTTCAGCCAGGCTTTTCATCTCACATTGTTAAACTGGATTCCTGGGACTATCTGGAACTGGAGGTAGCACGAGCTAGTTTTACAAATGAAAAAAACAAATTTGTTTTCCAGCTGTTTTTGCCAAGCACCGAAGAAAGTCGACCAGCAGCAAAATGGCTGCTTTATGGAACCAGCCTCAGTTAACTGGGGCTGAGTGTACCTATTGATATTTTTAAAATATTTAAGTAATGTCTATAAGAACCTCCCACAAGTTCTGAATGCTCCCTGTTGCACTTGAGTTGCCTTTCGTAGACGAGACTTCAAGAGAACCAGCCCCGCGCCCGTTTTGCGGAGACTGAACCGTAAAAACCCCTGTATCGCAGTTTCTTACACTTTTCGTGTAGCTCCTGTTTTCCAAGTGCCTCCCTCAAGCTGTTAAAAAGCAGCTGTTTTCCTACAGGAACCACAGCAGAAGAGGGACTTGAAAACACGTTCCAGGAAGACGAGATGACCTCAGGAGGCTTTTTCCATGAAGAAGAGGATGCCACAGAGGACCGTGTTGTGGAGGGAAAGGAGACAATAAGGTATCATCACAGAGAAAAGGTCTGCAAGAAATGTAACTATGAACATTAAATCTTAATCTTCCTGACAGTTGTTTGCCTAGAACTACAGGAAGATTTGTCTATTTTCAGTTAGAGTTGGTGACATTTTCTTAACACGAGCTGTCGGCCTCGCATGAATCCACACTTTCCCCAGCCCAGCAGCTGAAGCAGAAAGAATCTCTTGGAAAAGTCTTTTTTTTAAGTTACTTGGGAAAAAGGAGCCATCTTTGGCAAATTGTCCAGGGGTTATTTTCCTTCCCAGTTAAGATACTTTAAAAGATCTATCAGGAAGACTCTGGCTCGCGTCATCCTTTAAATTTGTTTTTCACGCTGTCTCCTCCTTCTTCCTTGCGACTCCAGCGGCGTTTTCATCCCCGTTGCATTTCTCTCAGCTGGTAAAAATCTGTGCTGCACGAACCACCCAACTGTCCGAGGTGACGGCGCTGCAGAAGAGAGCGACGATAACATCGGGCTCTGCACACACAGGCCTATTTTTAAATTTTTGCTTTATTGAGAGGGGAGGTGGGGAGGGTTTCCTGTGACTCTCATGAACTGGTGGTTGGCTGCGCGCTACAAATAATTTCTCATGCAAATTTTACCCAAGGGTGTGCTTGAGGTTCAATTCTAGCTCGGGATGGAGGAAATGAAGCCAGCTGTATGGCAACAATAGCTCATTTTTAAAAAAAAATAAATAAATAAAATACTACTGTGATATGTCATCTTCATGACAAAAAGGACAAAATCACGAAAATAACGTTCCGACTGCAATTTATGCCCCAGAGCTCTCATCCATCTCAGCCAGAATCTATCGGAATGGGTGGCAACCAATCCCATAGCCATCGGTGTGCACTGGGCCAGGCCTGGGGGGGTTCTGAGCAGCAGTTCCTAAGAACCTCAACTTGAATCCTGCTTCTTTACCCACAGGAGAGCAAAATTTCTGTGGTTGACTAGAGCACAGCAGCGAGATCTTCACGTCTTCAAATTCCTGCACCAAGCTTCCCAAGACCTTATTATGCCACTCAAAAAACAGCGGGGAAAAAAAAAAATACTTCAAAAGAACGTTTAATTTCGTCACTGAATCTGATAAATGCAATGAGGGTTCAGTCATTATTTACTCCAAAGGAGGATTCAAATGGGCCCAGCACTGAAATCAAAGCAATGCTCTTAAACTAATCTCAGCAATAAACAGTTCAGTCATTTCTCTCAGGTCAGAAAACAGATGTGCTGCCATTAAAAAAAAAAATATTATACAAGTTTATTAGCTCAGTACAGTTAATTGCTGTGTTCTGTAGCATCCGTAGAATTTCAATGCCTTAATTTTAAGTCATAAATTAAATAAAATTAAGAAACATATTTTAATTCTTAATCCCATTAAATATGCACTGTATGTCAAGCATGAGGGAGCCTGAAATTCGCAGTAGACATTTAATGAATACTCAGATCTGGAAGATATAATTTGTCATAGCCACAGAACGAGCTTGGTAAAAACCAAGCCTGACAAGTTAATTAAGTCAGTCTGAAGATACTGGATGGTAAGAACATTTGCTGGCATTTATGTATTGGGGTTTTTTTGCTTTAAATTTCATTTTGGCATAGAGGAAAAAAAAAAATCAGAGAAGAATAAGAATGTCTACACTATACAGAATTACAAATCTTGACCAAAAAAAAAAAAGAAGTATTTAAATATTTAGTACCTTCAGGCTTTCAATACAAAATTTCCTCAAACTCAGCCAAAATTTAAAAGTGTATTTTCATAAACGGCCTGGCCTTGCAACCCTTTAACCTGATGAGTCATCCCAGCTCATGCTAGAGCTTACTCATGAGGAAGAATGTAATTTTTGGATCCTTAGCCTCTGACCTCACAAAGTATGATGCAAACTTTACTACCACGGGTGAGAAAACTCAGCGCAGTATCAGGGTGCTGGAATGTCTTGCTGGAAGAGACGGAGCTCTCGTGCTCCTCCACGGGAGGCCTGTGCTCCCCAGGGCCTGTCACCTCCAGAGCTGCTCAAGTGGATTCTTCTCCAAACCGGCGCTGTACCTCCAAACTTCCATTAATGTTTTTTTTCAGAGAGTTAGAATCATAGAATCACAAAATGGTTGGGGTTGGAAGGGACCTCTGGAGATCATCGAGTCCAACCCCCCTGCCAGAGCAGGATCACCCAGCGCAGGCCACACAGGAACAGATCCAGGGGGGCTGGGTCCCCTTTTTTGGAGATCCCATCACCTCTCTGGGGAGCCTCTTTCAGGCTCCGTCACCCTCACAGCAAAGAAGTTTCTCCTCATGTTGAGGTGGAATCTCCTATTTTCTAGCTTATACCCATTATTCCTTGTCCTCTTACAGGGCACCACAGAAAAGAGCCTGGCCCCTTCCACTTGACCCCCACCCTGCAGATATTTATGGACATGAAGAAGATCCCCTCTCAGCCTTCTCTTCTCCAGACTAAACAACCCCAGGTCTCTCGACCTTTCCTCATTAGAGAGATGTTCAAGTCCCTTCACATCCTTGTAGCCTCCCTTGGACTCTCTCCAGTAGACCCCTATCCCTCCTGAATTGGGGAGCGCAAAACTGGATCCAGTATTCCAAGTGTGGTCTCACCAGGGCAGAGTACAGGGGGAGAACCTCCCTCAATCTGCTGAACACAGTTTTCTTAATGCCCCCGAGGAGACCATTGGCCCTCTTGGCCACAAGGGCCCAGTGCTGTCTCATGGAGAACTTCCTGTCCACTAGGACTCCAAGGTCCTACCATTGAGGTATTATCATCTTTCAGAGTGAAAACTGACTGCCCATTATTTCACTAAAAATAATATTTTGGTGTTATTGCAAGTAAAGGGTTGACCACCTGGCTGGTGGTTTGTTGCAGTACAGCAAAAGTTGTGTTTTGTAGGAATTGTCCCAAACCAAGCTCCTGACACCAGCGTTTCTAGGAGAACTAGGGACTTTTTAGGAGGTCAGGTAGTGATAGGACAAGGGGGAACGGATCCAAACTAGAGGAGGGGAGATTTAGATTGGATGTTAGGAAGAATTTCTTCCCCATGAGGGTGGTGAGACCCTGGAACAGGTTGCCCAGAGAGGTGGTGGAAGCCCCATCCCTGGAAGTTTTTAAGGGCAGGTTGGATGGGGCTCTGAGCAACCTGCTCTAGTGGGAGGTGTCCCTGCCCATGGCAGGGGGGTGGGAACTTGATGATCTTTAAACTCCCTTCCAACCCTGACAATTCTGTGATTCTATTAACCACATGGCAATAAAACCTCCCTGCAGCTGTGACCTATCAGCTGACCCTGTCCAGATCCTCCCTCCCAGCATGGACAGCGTTACAGAAAATATATTGCAGCCTGAGATGCTCTATTCTATGGGTAGCTTTTCTGCTGGGATCAAAGCTGACAGTGAACTCAAGCTCTTGCCTTTTCGTAGCTCCCTGACAGCAGATGAGGGCAGTTTTACTCATGGTGTAAAATCTCCCGGTATTCCTTTCTGAAAGCCGATCCTGGAGAGGTCTTCCAGAGCTGAAGAGATGCCAGGCAATGATCTACTTCCCTGGCCTTCCTGAAATGTAATCCTGCCCAGCATCTGCACGCTGTCAAGTCATCCGTGTAGTCCTCACGTCTGCGTAATACATCCTTGAGTCATGACTTTTCTCCTGTGGTTCAAAGCCCTGTTTTCCTGAGGCTCCGAGCGCTTTAACGACGCGTAACGTTGGGATACCAGTCCAAACAAAATGATTTTATATTGGCTTCTCTGGTTTTGGAGGACAGCTTACATCCTGCTTGGATGAGGAACTGGAAATGTTTGGGAACTGCCACTGACAAAATTCTTGTAAACTGGAAGTCTGAATGCTACGGCTAAATCCGGACAGTGACATGATTATGAGCATAATCAGGACCATACATCTGAAGGATGTCTTCAGCAGTTTCCGGGAAGTTTGGATCTGTCAGAGGAATTGCCAAATCTGAAGAAGCCGAGTAATCTTTCCGTTCCAACCTGTTAATACCTACAGTAAAATTGTTTCTACTTACATAAATCTATAAACATTCAATGATTTCTGGTCTTTTCTTCCAGATTTTGGAACTAGAGGAAGGGGAAAGGAGGGAGAGAGAGGACTTCTCAGACATTTAGACTTTTACCAGCATTAAACTCATTCCCAAAGAAATTGTAGCCGAAAACATAAATCCACTAAAGTAAATTAAGTCATTTTCATAACCGATTCTGGTGCTGAAATGTTCAGTCTGAGTAGAGTTAGAGATGGATGTACCATGCCTGGGGCTTTTAGCCAACCTCTGGAATTAAGGTGCACTTTTGCCATTCTGCCACAAATTCAGTCTCACCATCGCATTGGATAAAGTTGAACAAAAATGTTCTGCTGAACACGAGCCAGCGGGTGCCCAGGTGGCCAAGAAGGTCAACAGCATCCTGGCCTGAATCAGGAACGGCGTGTCCAGCAGGAGTAGGGAAGTCATTGTCTCACTGCACTTCGGTGTTGTTGAGGCCGCAGCTTGAGCACTGGGTTCGGTTTTGGGCGCTGCAGGATAAGAAAGACACTGAGGGGCTGGAGAGGGTCCAGAGAAGGGCAACGGAGCTGGTGAAGGGGCCTGAGAATAAGTCTTATGAGAATAAGTCTTATGAGGAACAGCTGAGGGAGCAGGGGTTGTTTAGTTTGAAGAAAAGGAGGCTGAGGGGAGACCTTTTCTCTCTCTGCAACTCCCTGAAAGGAGGCTGTAGAGAGGTGGGGGTTGNCCCTGAAAGGAGGTTGTAGAGAGGGGGGGGTTGGTCTCTTCTCACAAGTCACAATGGATAGGATGAGAGCAAATGGCATTAAGTTGTGTCAGGGGAGGTTTAGGTTGGACATGAGGAAAAACTTCTCTACTGAAAGGGTTATCAAAACCTGGAACAGGCTGCCCAGGGAGGTGGTTGAATCCCCATCTCCGGATGTATTTAAAAGCCATCTAGATACGGTGCTCAAGGATAGGGTGTAGTAGTGGCCCTGGCAGAGTAGATCATGGATGGACTTGATGATCTTAAAGGTCTTTTCCAACCACAGCGATTCTATGATTCTGCAAAAAAAAAAGTCCTGATTTTTGTGACTTAACCAAATGTTACAAAAGGATCTCTCAGGGAACAACTGCTTACAACAGCACCTCGAAACACCAGCTGAAGGCACTGCTGCTGCTACCAAGGAGTAGCTGTAGCTCATGGTTTCTTCTTTTACAACCTGGTTACCAAACCCGATACTGAACCTGCTTGTGGTTTCCCCCAGTTGTTGATCCTAGGATCGAGAGGTAAGGGATACCTTTAATTACTGATGTAATTATTTCCACTAATGTATGGCTTCTGTTGTAGAATCTCATAAACTCCCTAATTGCCTACAGGTAGCGTTCGTGCCATTGTCCGTGTATCACAGGCACAGAACCACCTGCTCTTTACTGAAGAAGCCTTTCCTGTCATTTCTGTCTACTTCTCTCTAGAAATTCTCCTGGAAATACCCGTCAAGGTTTAAAGAGGTACAAATTCTATTTGCTGGCTTTTTCTTGACTTCACACGGAACAAGCGGCTGCCTCATCTAAGAGCGAGCCCGGCCCTTACAACCTGCTTCCTGCTCCACAGGAATTCTCTCATCTCCATCAGGCATTAGGGGTGGCTTGTGAGAGGTAGGATCGTTCTAGGTCGCAATGATAATTCAGGGAATTTTCAGCATGTGATAATATTTGATTTTTTTTTTTTTTTTCCTGCTAAAACAGAACATTCAAGGTTGACCTGCACTTTGGTAACTACGGTGCTCTGCAAAAGAAATCAGCCAAAGTTAATTAAAGCTGCAAGCAGTTTTCTACTGAAGAGCAGATTTTCAGTTTGATTGACAGCTAACATATATATGACGCCACCTGGAGTACTGCATCCAATTCTGGGGNCTCTTCTACTTGGTATTTATATCAGGATCTTCCCTTTCTCCTGAGATTACTAAAAACTTGACACATCCACAACATTCTCTGTAGTCTTTGAAAATTATTTACAGATGACAGGAAGGGATTTGGTGGCCTCTCATATTTTTCTTGAGTCTTTTCCAATCAAAGAATTCAGGCAGCATAATAACTTCAGCTGTGTCTACTTAGTCACAAGAAGCTCAGAAGCAAAAACCGTTCACCAGTCAAGCACAAAAAGCAGTAGGACAACGAAGATACGGAAAATCGTCAGAGAAGGACAAGCAGAAAGCTCTTTGTGAACACCCAGAAAAGTCTGTCTCCCTGCTGTAGCTAACATCCTTTCCTCCATTTCAAACAGCTGCGTTTAAGTGATTTCTTTTAGCATTTTTCAAATGTAGATGAAGCTCTGAGCAATTTGGTCTAGTGGAGGGGTCCTTGGCCATTGCAGGGGGTTTGGAACTAGATGATCTTTAAGGTCCCTTCCAACCCAGGCCGTTCTATGATTCTATGATATTCTAAAGTGTAGGGTTTCATTCTTTATTCTTGGCTTCATAGGAATGGAACAGATCGAAGAACAGGAACCTGCATATAGCAGTTCTCCAGCAACACGAAGCATTTATCTGCCCATTGGTTTTATACAGTCCTCACAGAAGTGTCCAAGAGCTGGAAGAATGAGTAAGAGGAACAGCCTAGGACTGATCTCTTGATCACCCGAGGAAATAAGTGCTTTTATCAGTGAGTAATTTTTTTTCCGCGTGTAACCTCCTGGGTTCCTGTTTTGTCAGAGACTTTGACCGATAAGAACGAGTTTACGGAACACGAGGTAAGCGGAGGGCGGTCAGTTTATCTGCAATGACGGGATCAGAGCTGGAATCTGCCAAAGGACCATCTCCCTCCCATGCGAAAGGAAAGCACTGGAATCGAGCTGCAGGGACGGGAGGCGCAGCACCGCGGTCCCAGAGGAACGGCGGCTGGCTGACAGATCTCAGGTATCTTTGGCAAGGAGGAATCAACAATTCTCACTCTCAGAATGATGGGAAAAAATTAAGAAAACCGGTCTTCCTTCAGCAAAAAGGAGACAGGCACAGACAGAGGGATCTTGGCCACGTCCAAACGTCCGGTATTTCTATTTACGAGCCCCGAAGGTCCTGCTCACTAAGCAATTTCCCCCTCAGGGGAAGGAAAAAGGCAGAGCCTTCTGCATAGAGCCCATTAGACCACACTCACTGTTTAGAGCCATCTGATACCCTGGGAGAAGGAGAAAGAATTCAAGGAGCTGAAACCACCAGAGTGAGGACCGTACAAGAGAACAACTAAGTTATCAGGCAATGGCACGTGCTGTAATTGCCAGATCAGATGGGAATAACATCCAGCAGCTGTTATTTTACCAGAATTACTACCTCTAGTTCTCCCCTGGACACAAACGAATAAATTGCCTGCTGCCTGCAACTCTGAGATCACAAGCCATGGGTCTCAGAAAGGACTTCTGCCCTAAATGTCTGCATTTTATTACAGAGGTAGATACACACCATAAAAAAAAAACACACCAAGAAAAAAACAAACAAAAAAAAAGAACTAAAATATTCATTTGCTTGGTCACTAAAACAAGTTTCCCTACCCATCCATATGCTCCTCAAAGTATGAATAAACGTGGGCTGATGTCAGGTGAGTCACAGAAATAACAAAATAACGCTGTTTATCTTTCCACGTCAGCTGTTCTGCTGCAGGAAAGTCATTCTGCATTACAGAGCCTATAAAGTTCAATGAGATTGTACTGCCCCAGTAAGAAATTATTCTAGGCCTTTCTTTCCTGTGAAGAAGTAAAGAAAGAAAAAAAAAAAGAGAGAGAGAAAAAATTAAATTACACCTGATTCTAATTTTAATCTTTCGAAGAACATCCATTTTACCTGAGACAAAGTCTTAAACAAATGTTTTCTTGCAAAGGTTTTGGTAACCCACCTGGACCAGTGCCTTAGATCACCCTGTTGATCTTTGACCACACAGCAACCAGCAACCAAACTGGCAGAGGTACAAGTCAATGCTCTGTCACTCTGATAACAAGGACAAGACAATTTGGCAACCTGCCTTGGGTGCTGTTCGTTTACCAAGAAAACTGTATTAGCAGCAAAGCCTGGTCACCTAAAAGCAGGAGTCTGCAGGCTCAGCTCCCCATTCAAGGGCAGATTCAGGCTAAGAAGAGGCTCGTGAGTCTCTCCTTGTTGCTTTGACTGGGTCGGGGCAATGCCAAGCACCGCTATAGGCTGGGCAGGGACTGGCTTGAGAGCAGCTCTGAAGAGAAGGACTTGGGGGTGCTGGTGGACAAGAAGCTCACCATGAGCCGTCAGTGCACGCTTGCAGCCCAGAAAGCCAACTCTATCCTGGCTGCATCAAGAGAAGCATGGGCAGCAAGGCAAGGGAGGGGATTTTCCTCCTCTATTCCACTCTCCTGAGACCCCACCTGGAGCCCCGCGTCCAGTTCTGGAGCCCCTATGACAAGGAAGACCTGGACGTGCTGAAACGTGGCCAGAGAAGGGCCACGAGGATGATCTGAGGGCTGGAGCACCTCTGCTATGGAGACAGGCTGAGAGAGTTGGGGTTGTTCAGTCTGGAGAAGAGAAGGCTGCGAGGAGAACTTCTTGTGGCCTTCCAGGATCTGAAGGGGGCCTACAAGAAAGCTGGGGAGGGACTTTTTAGGCTGTTGGGTAGTGATAGGACAGGGGGGAATGGATCCAAACTAGAGGAGGGGAGATTTCGATTGGACGTTAGGAAGAAGTTCTTCCCCATGAGGGTGGTGAGACCCTGGAACAGGTTGCCCAGAGAGGTGGTAGAAGCTCCGTCCCTGGAATTTTTTAAGGTCAGGTTGGATGGGGCTCTGGGCAACGTGGTCTAGTGGGAGGTGTCCCTGCCCATGGCAGGGGGGTTGGAACTCGATCTTCAAGGTCCCTTCCAACCCTGACAATTCTGTGATTCTATGACCTGTCTCAAGCCTCCCTCTGCACAAAAACTGATGGTGGCTCTAACTCCACCATTACCTTTCTGACAGCTCAGTTGCCTCTAGGTTGCAGCTCCCATCCCCTGCTCTCTCCTAGGTAAGTGAGGGAATAAATGGTTTAAAATGGTCAGACCAGACAGCACCTCCACCAAAAGATGGTGCTGTATTTAATTAACATAATAAGCCCTATCCTGTAGTTTCTGCCTCGGAGCCAGCGGCAGTAAAGGAAGGCACCGCTGCTTTCCGTGTTGGTCACCTCACTGCCTTTTCCTGGTGGCCTCTGTGCACTTTGCACTCACAGCGGTGGGCTCAGAACACAAAAAAGCGTTTCCCCCACAAAGGAATTTGTTGGCCTTGAGGAGGAAGCCTTTCTAGCCACTGAGTTAATGCTCTCTGAGGGTAAATGGAAAGCAGAGCAGCCTCTAGGCAGTGCTTCTGGATCACAGAATCACAGAATGGTAGGGGTTGGAAGGGACCTCGGAATATCATCGAGTCCAAGCCCCCTGCCAGAGCAGGAGCACCTAGAGTAGGTCACACAGGAACAGATCCAGGGGGGTTTTGAATGTCTCCAGAGAAGGAGACTCTACCACCTCTCTGGGCAGCCTGGGCCAGGCTCTGTCACTCTCACTGGGAAAAAGTGTTTCCTTGTGTTTAAGTGAAACCTCCTCTGCTCCAGCTTGCACTCGTTGCCCCTTGTCCTGTCATTGGACATCGCTGAGAAGAGCCTGGCTCCGTTCTCCTGACACTCACACTTTCCGTATTTATAAACATTCATGAGGTCACCCCTCAGGCTCCTCTTCTCCAAGCTAAAGAGCCCCAGCTCTCTCAGCCTCTCCTCAGCAGGGAGATGCTCCACTCCCTTCATAAGCTCAGGGGCTCTGCGCTGGACTCTCTCCAGTAGTTCCCTGCCCTTCTGGAACTGGGGTGCCCAGAACTGGATCCAGTACTCCAGCTGTGGCCTCACCAATGCAGAGTAGAGGGGGAGGAGAACCTCCCTCGCCCTGCTGGCCTGGATGGCAAGGCTAAAGCCTTTTGCCACAATTGTTAGTATTAGCCTGTGTGCGTCTTGCAAAGCAGAGGCCTATGAAACTTTTCTTGAAGTGCAGGAAGGAAAAAAAGCAGAAACGTGGCTGCTTGGAAATGTCAAATTAACAGCGAACCGAAAAGCAGCAGCTCTACAGAGGCGGTTATTTGCATTGAGGAAGGTTTTGCTGGGGGTTCCCCTCTACTTCTGGTCAGAAGATGGGCTAAATGGGGCAGAACTTCGTGTCTTGAATTCGGAATGAGTAATACTGGGAGAGCGTGTGCCCAAGGGGAGGCCGTCAGAAACTCCTGTATTAACATTTACTATGCAAAGAGTTTGCACAAAGGCAACTCACCCTCGGTTAGCCGAGGAAGATAACGTCACTGGGATCGCCACTGGACAGGCTACTGACCCAGCTACAAACACTGTGGCAGAAATTGAGGGTGTGTTTTTTAAAGGTATCAGCTGTGAATTCCCAGCCTCCGGGGGTGAGTCACTGAGACCAGATGCAGCATTTCAAGGAATCATTTCTAGTGGAGTGAGTAAAGAGTTGGAGGAGGCCCAAGTGCACTGCATTCATAGGCATCCCATGGGTCAGATGAAAGGAGCTGTTTCTTAAGGGGGCCCCAGGCCAGATGGTTTTTGCAGATGACGGAGAGACAAAGGCCAAAGGAGGTGGAGTTGCTCAAACGGAGGGAAGCCTCGTCCAGGGAAGCAGGAGCTGCGGAGATATTGGCACACAGCGACCGGAGCAACACGTATGAAGAGCTGTCCAGGCACCTGCTGCTCTCTGCAGAAATCAACCGCTGAAAACGATTGTGATTTGGTGAAAATATGTTCCATGAAACATACTTAGGAGCTGAAGGGGAAGAAAAGGTACTACCAGAATAACACGGAGCTGCTAATGACTGGCTGATGCCGACACCACAAGAAATTAAAATCCTATCAAATTCGGTGGGTGTGAAAACTCAGCGGATTCTGTGGTGTGATGAGTAGTTCTGTTGCTATTGTACTGAGAGCCACCTTTGTCTGGGGACCCCAGAAGGGATCAGGGCTGCTGCAGCAACTAAATGTCCTCTGGAGCAGAACTGAATCGCTCCACAGAGAACTGGCAGGAAGAGATGTGGCTCCAGGGAGTTCTTTGAGCTTCAGGTGGTTCTAGAATGAGGATGGAGAGACAAAGATTAATTGCTCTCTGTGATAGCTCCAAACTAGGTCACTGTGCAATAATATGCCCGAGTGAACCTGTTGGAGTATGGGAAACTACAGCTGTGCTGTCAGGTTTTCTCCTCGTCAGGATGCTGCCTCACACGGCATCAAAACCATAGAATCATAGAATCATAGAATGGTAGGATTTGGAAGGGACCTCTGGAGACCAGCGAGTCCAACTCCCCTGCCAGAGCAGGATCACCCAGGGCAGGACACACAGGAACAGATCCAGGGGGGGTTGGAAAGTCTCCAGAGAAGGAGACTCCACCACCTCTCTGGGTAGCCTGGGCCAGGCTCCATCACCCTCACAGCAAAGAAGTTTTTCCTCCTGTTGAGGTGGAACTTTCTGGGTTCCAGTTTGTGCTCATTGCCCCTGGTCCTATCCCAGGACACCACAGACAAGAGCCTGGCCCCTTCCACTTGACCCCCACCCCTCAGATATTTATAGACATGAAGAAGATCCCCTCTCAGGCTTCTCTTCTCCAGACTAAACCGTCCCAGGGCTCTCAGCCTTTCCTCACAAGAGAGACGTTCTGGTCCTTTCATCATCCTCGTAGCCTCCATTGGACTCTCTCCAGTATTTCCCTGTCCCTCTTGAGCTGGGAAGCCCAGAACTGGCCCCAACACTCCAGATGTGGTCTCACCAGGGCAGAATAGAGGGGGAAAAAAAGTAAGCTCTAAGTAAGAACAAAAAATATGGTTGATGTTACCAGGCCACAAGGACAATAGCCAATCGTTTCACAGCATGGCGCAGTAAAAAAGTGTGAAGCATCCCACTTTGTCTAGAAATTCAAGAAACTTTCACAGAAGACAAAGGATAGAGGCTAAGGCTCTAATGCAACCAAATTTTCTTAAATTTGCAAGGACTGGAGCGATGCAACTGGGTGTAGTATCAGGTGAGATACCACAATGTGCCCTTGCATCTCTGGTTTATCTTCTTGTCACAGTGGATAACGGTGAGAGATTACATTGGGTGGCAAAAAACGGCCTGACTGCATCTACATCATCTTGAACTTCCCATATTGCAAGTGCTAAAGAAAAAAACAATAATCCCACGACGACTTCCCCAACAACTGAGTCAAAGCTTTGCAAGAATTATGAGAAAGGCCATTCCAAAAAGCCTTCCCTGCAGCCAAGAGCAGAATGTCTTACTGGTTTTGACCGACAGTCTGGGTCATCCAGCTACGGTGACACTGACAAATTAAGACAGGGCACGAACCCCTGCAGAGCGGTTTGCAGAGAGCCTTTCATACTCATGTACCCACCAGAGATTTTTCAGAGGATGAGAACTTATCTAACTCAAGATATGAAAACTGAAGACACCCAAGGAAACCTACAGGAGGAAGATTGAGGCCAAAAGATCTCTGAAGTTGTTTCAGAAGATTATTTAAGAATTTTTAACTGGCTTCTGCACTGAAGCCTTCAAGAGACAAGCTGCACGCAGTGGATGGGCCTGGTGGACAGAACAAACATTTTTGTCTCACCGATAATCTGGAATGAAGAACACGGGGTATTCCCCAGACTTGAGCAGGCAGTCCCGTGCTGGGGGGCTTCCTGCAACCACGGAGATCACGGCAGTGATCAAACTGGTAATGTTTTCAAATTCTTGCTGAATACAAGAAAGAACAGTTGCAGAGAGGGCCTGGTGGTGCTGCTGTATGGGTGTCGAGTGGAAGGGGCCAGGCTCTTTTCTGTGGTGCCCTGGGATAGGACGAGGGGCAATGGGCACAAACTGGAACCCAGCAAGTTCCACCTCAACAGGAGGAAAAAATTCTTTGCTGTGAGGACGGCAGAGCCTGGCCCAGGCTGCCCAGAGAGGTGGTGGAGTCTCCTTCTCTGCAGACTTTCCAGACCTGCGTGGATCTGTTCCTGTGTGGCCTGCCCTGGGTGATCCTGCTCTGGCAGGGAGGTTGGACTTGATGATCTTTTGCGGTCCCTTCCAACCCCCACCATTCCATGATTCCATGGTTGTCTCAGTGGGAAATGGCTGTGTTTGTATTGTATATGTTTGATGGGTGAGGAGAGGCAAATGAAAGTTGGGCCAGGATTTTACTCAGAGTGCTCCTCTAAGTCTTAGGCTTCTACCTGTGAATGATGAAACAACCTGGTAGAAGACATCTTTACATAGATAAAATGTCACCCATCGTAAAGTCTTCAGTGCTAAAATTATTCAGGAGATACCCACTTCATTCTGCAGCTGATCCCAGCTGACTGAGAAGAGTAACAGGAGTTTCACAGTACGGCACCCAAACTCTCTTCAAGATCAGACCTGTAAACTACAGGATCTGTGTGTGCAGGGATAATACTTTATGATTGTATAACTACACAGATCTATTTAAAAAAAAAAAAAAAAGAAGAAAAAGTTCAGGCTACAAACTGACACCGTTGAATAACTAAAGACAAGCCACCTGAAACAAAGCCTTATCCCTCACCATTTGTTCAGGGTGGGGGAAGCAGCACGTCTGGCCTCCAGTCCCGTAGCCGCTCGGCTGAACAGGGTTTGGGAGAGCTGAGGAGCTCCCGCTGCCTGGGAGGAAGGGAGTGCCTGGCGTGAGTCACCAGAAACAGGGTCTGAATCAGTTCATGCACTCCTGATTCAGCAAGTTAAACATCGGTGAGAACCAGGCGATGCGTCCTTGGCAACTCTGCGCCGGCGTGGAAAACTGCTGGGTAACCCAAGGGGACGCCAGCGACGTGGCTCTGGAGATCCAGCGGGACCCGGGACTGGGATGGGCCGCCCGGTCTCAACCGTGGGACGCTGACGTGCCAGGGGAGGACATCCTATTTCTGGGGAGGGCGGTGACCACAAGAGGTGTCAGAGTTGGCCTTGGGAGGCCGTGGCCACGTTCAGAGTTTGCTTTTCCCCATCTATTTTTGCTCACCCCGAGCATACGATCCGACGGCTCACACTTTGGTCTCCGGCGCCCGAGAACGACCGGCCACGATTACGCAAAGCAAACGCGCGTTTGGGGAATGCCACATCAGCAGTCCTCCTCGGGGTGCCCGGAGGATTAGTGCCAACCCCGTATGATGTTTACATAAGAGGATTTGATCTGTGCTTCCTCGTGTGATTCCCGGGGCTCTGCCCTGCTGGAGGAGCTCAAAGTTAATTCCTGGGCTTCTGTACCCGGTCCCGGTTCTCCGCTTTCGACGGCAACCGTGACATTGCGGCAGGCGTTAGGGTCCAATTTTAACACAGATATTTTTAATTGGCATTTTTAGTTTTCCACGTCTTTCTGCTAAGCAGATTTTTCAGCTGAGAAACTTAATTTTCAACTGCAGATCCTGCCTGCTTTCTTTAGATGGAAACCAGCACACTAACATTTTAGAAATACAAAGCTGCCAGCGCTCTTTAAACACCCTCCTTTAAATATGTAGGTTTGCAAAAACGAAACGAGTGCCCCTGTATTTTGAAGAGCTAAAAATGACGCTGGTTTGAAAGATATGAAGCATGAAAAGAAATGAAATGTTAAACTATAAAAAACTCAGTTTTCACTTGTGCTTCAGCGACTTGCACAACTTTCTAGAGAGGTAACCACTGGGGTACCAATTTCTTTATCAATCACCAAGTGAAGATCAAGATTGAAAACTTCACAGACTGTCACTTTGTACTAGGTTTTGGTTGGTTTTTTTTATTAGGGAGAGTAGTTTAAAAAAAAAGTGCTTTCTCATCTCTTTTCTTATGAATTTATAGGTGGTTTTGGTGTTCCCTCTTCCTGCCTTTCAGTCAGCATATCCATTTTGCATCTCGGTTTTCCGACTTTAAGCAGCTCACAAGACTTATAAAGCACACGTGGATCTCACAAAGCTTCACTTCCCAATATTTTGAAGAGTTTTCCCTTCCCCATATTTCAGGAGGGGTGTGAAGATAAACCAGAAGAGATAATAAAGAACTATGTTTCAAGCAAGACTGAGAGTCTACTACCTGCAAGTTCTGGAGCTGCCCAGCCCTCACTGGGCTCAGATTCTCGATGACGATACTCGATGATCTTTGCTATCCTACATTTTCACGCAGCTTTATCATTAAAACGCAGGTTATGGCAGCAAGTGTGCACTTTGGCAGCTAATTGATCTTGGTTTCTTCTCCTTCTTGCAGATTTATTTGTTTGTTTTCATTTTTAAGTGTGGCGTGGCTTTCAGGACGCTTCCAACACCAGCAGATGTTGCTTAAGGGAGAAGCTGGACTCCCCAGATCCATCTGCGTCGTTGTTTGCCCATCTGGTTCTCTGGGGATGTTTCTGTTACCAGTGTTTCCATGAAAGCAGATTGAGGGTTGGCCGCACCATCCCCAGCCAGGAAGTCCCCATGGCTGTTTTTCGTCGAGTCCCTTTCTTCTGACACATCCAGCTTTGGTGGCCTACAAGGAGTCAGGCCTCCTCCTGGATGAGCTATTCAGTTCACTTGAGACGCTCACGCAATCACACTGTGTCCAAGGACAATGAGAAGCAGAGGAATGCTGGCAAGAGAAAATTTCTGTACAAGCTACGGTCAAGACATTAACAGAACCATTGTTTAGGACTCAACCAAGATCAGAGGTTTGGTCTTTTATCCCCCTACAAAAACCTTCTCTGGATCAAGTTGAGTCACAGACAGCTTACAGATTTGCTGCGGGACTCCCTCCTACGTGGGTTGCTCAAGAACTTGCAAACATACTTTATTGAGCTCAGCCCTCTATGACCATCTCCTCCTCATTTGCCACCTAAATCATTTCTTCTCGAAGAAGACTGGATTTTGTTGCTTACTGGTTGCTTTGGAGCGACAAGAAACCCATTTGTCTTCGAAAAGCTTGATTTCGTTGTACAGTAATTTTATCTGTGCCAGTTTAGAGCTGCTCTGGGTTTAATATTTTTTATTCCTTTAGTTTCAATATATTGACGTTTTTACATTTTACTTAAAAAAAAGAAAGGGATTATAAACTATGAAATATGTCATTATACGCATATATACTAAGAGTGTGTTGTTCTCACAGGAACAGTTTGCTTCCCTTTGCAATGACTGGCAATCATGGAGGGGCTTCAGTTGGAAGGGACCTTCAAGATCATCTCGTTCCAACCCCCCTGCCATGGACAGGGACACCTCCCGCTAGAGCAGGTTGCTCAGAGCCTCATCCAGCCTGGGCTTCAACACTGCCAGGGAGGAGGCTCCACAGCTTCTCTGGGCAACCTCTTCCAGGGTCTCACCACCCTCATGGGAAAGAACTTCTTCCTCATGGCCAATCTAAATCTCCCCTGCTCTAGTTTCAAACCATTGCCCCTTGTCCTATCCCCACAGGCCCTTCTCAAAAGTCCCTCCCCAGCTTTCCTGGAGCCCCTTCTGATCCTGGAGGCCACTCTAAGGTCTCCCTGGAGCCTTTTCTTCTCCAGGCTGAACAGACACAACTCCCTCAGCCTGTCCTCCTAAGAGAGCTGCTCCAGCCCTCGGATCATCTTTGTGTCCTCCTCTGGACCCTCCCCAACAGATCCATGTCCTTCTTATGTTGGGGGCTCCAGAGCTGGACACAGTACTCCAGGTGGGGTCTGACTGGAGCAGAGCAGAGGGGCAGGATCACCTCCCTTGCCCTGCTGGCCATGCATTATTTGATGCAGCCAGGACACGGCTGGGGCTCTCTGGGCTGCCAGTGCCCATTGCTGGCTCATGTTCAGCACTTCATCAACTCTCCTGTAGCCGTGCACGGCTGCAGAAGAAGCCATTGTAAGGCCTGACACTGCAACTCACCAGAGTGACGGTGCAGAGCGGCGCGCGCAGTTGCTCGTGGTCTGAGCGAGCAGGATCCAAGCCAGGCTGGTCAGGATATCAGTTGGCTGCCTTACCCAAAAGCTCAGAGCTGTGTTGCTAAGCTCTGCGGAAAGAACGGCTCTGGTAAACGCGAGCATGGCATCGCACCGCTGCAGTGTCAGTCTTCCTAGCAGAGCTGGCCTGCATCCTGCTCACTCCAAGTGCAAGCCCAGGCAAGCAACTCCCCACACCCATCCACGTAGCATAACCCCCGAGCTATGTCTAAGGGCTTCTAATATTCCAGAAAGGGCATCAGTTCCCAAATGCCTTCTTTTCGCTGGGTTCTCAATTCTCTCCTCCGTTCTCTCTGGCAGATGAAATTCCACCTCCGTCCTGATGCGTGCCCAGGTGGCTATACCCAAGCTCAGACAAGCAAGCCCGACAGCTCTTGTGTTGCTCATGGGAGAGCAGCACCTGGAAGAAGAGCAGCTGGTTCTTACTAAAACCAAACTTTTTCAAGAAAATGGACTACTTTTTCAGGAGCTTCAGCTCAGGCTTCCTTGGGCCTCCACCCTACGGCAGCTTGTCACGCGGGGCAGTGCTTCATCTTTTGATTCGTTCTGTACTCTGGTGTATAACCAAGGACTGGGACGTCTCATGCTCAGCCAGATCTCCGATTTGATTGACACTTGACACAATTCTTCAGGCCAGTAAGACATGCTAGCCCAGTTAGGAAGAACCGGCATTGGGAACTGTAGCCAATTCCTGAAGCGCCGACTGTATCCCGATTGTGGGACTGCTCAGCCCCACGCTGCTACTGAAACCTCTTGCAGGAGCTGGGTTACTCTCGTCCCGCTCAGCTGGTGACACTTCTCTTTTTTTCTGCCCTGACAGATCTGGTATCTCCTCTGAAGGGTGAAAGGGAGGAGATGAGACTCATGAGCTCTGTACCTCAGCTCTGCAGACTCCCCTCTTTCCCCCAGAGCCTACAGCAAATAAAAAGCTGGGGCTATGCATCTTAAATGAAGGTGGGGAGATCACAAATAAATACAGAAGTTGAGGGAACAGCCTGGAATGATCACACGAGTACAGTTTGTAGAGCTTGGGGGTAACGCTCACCCGTAAATCTCTCTGTATGTCTTGGGAGCCTTTATCTCCCAGTGGGAGACACGAGATAAAAAGCACTTGGAGACATGTTAAAATGACGTCAATCAGTCCACAACAATAAAATACAATCCTCCCAAACCTACAAAGCTGCACCATGAGAGTCTACCCAAGCTTTTGGTCTCATCTTTCTTTTTTTTTTTTTTTCTATTTTAAGAACCGAAAGAGATGCTGACCACAGGAGCAAAGGGGAAACCAGACAACAGTGAAGAGCCATCATTTACACAGCCCAACCCAGAAAGAGAAATGAAAGAGACAGCAGAAGACCAAAAAAGAAGAAGTTCACACCCGAGAGCCTGCACCCAGGATGTCAGTACTGATGATAACATAGGCTACCTGAAAGGACAGGAAAATCCAGACACGCACCTACTCAGTCTTCCTACCATGTAGCACATGACTCAGTTAAGATGGAGAAAATATCTAGAGTTGTCTGAAAGGCAAAGAGAAGGTAACCATCAAACTATTCAAGCTCCTCCAGAAAAGAGAATTTTAAAAGACGGAGAAGACATACCACAAGCACATAGAGCAGGAAGAAGTGGATGGAGCTACTTTCAAATTTTAAGGCATTTAGTTCTAAGAAACACAGGGGAAAATGGGAGCAGTTCCCTTCGCTGACAGTACTTCTACGTGCAGAGCTACTCGTGTCGAAGTCTTCTGCTACGTCGGACTTTGCGGCGAGATTGAGCCCTCCCGGGTTTGCGACGTCCCAGTGCACAGCACCATATGGAACAGGGTATGAGGAGGCTGAGGGGTGACCTCAGGAATGTTTATAAATATAGAAAGGGTGAGTGTCAGGAGGATGGAGCCAGGCTCTTCTCGGTGATTGGACAAGGGGCAATGGGTGCAAGCTGGAACATAGGAGGTTCCAGGGAAACATCAGGAAAAGATTTTTTTCTTGTGAGGGTGACAAAGCCTGGAGCAGGCTGCCCAGAGAGGTGGTGGAGTCTCCTTCTCTGGAGACATTCAAAACCCACCTGGACACCTTCCTGTGTGATCTAATCTCGGTGATCCTGCTCTGGCAGGGGGGTTGGACTCGATGATCTTTTGAGGTCCCTTCCAACCCCTACCATTCTGTGATTCTGTGATTCTGTGTCACACTGATAGCACATCTGACCAAGGATCAATGGGCGGTCACTCAAGGCAGAGACCTTGCGTCATGTCACTCAACACCCGTGTCTAGCCAGCCTCCTCTGGGTGCCTTCACTGTTTCTATATCAAACTGGAAACAACTAATTAGGTCATAGAATCATAGAATCATAGAATGCCAGGTTGGAAGGGACCTCAAGGATCATCTGGTCCAACCTTTTAAGCAAAAAGTTGAAGCGAGCTGGCCCAGCAGCCTGGAAAGTTGTGTCTTAAAACTGCCCAGTGCAGGGGAGTCCACCACTTCCCTTGGGAGGCCATTCCAATGTTTGATTGTTTTCATTGTGAACAATCTTCTGGACTCTGACCGGAATGTCCCCTGGAGCAACTTGCAGCCATTCCCCCTTGTTTTCTCCATGGGACTCCTTGTAAAAAAGGAGTCTCCTTCCTCTTGGGAGCCACCCTTCAAGTCCTGGGACATGGTAATAAGGTGTCCCCTGAGCCTTCTCTTCTCAAGGCTGAACAAGCCCGGTTCTCTCAGCCTATCTTCATACAGTAGCTCTTCCAGCCCGCTGATCATCCTCGTGGCCCTTCTCCAGATCCTCTCCGGCCTTTCCACATCTTTTTTGTACAGCAGCGACTAAAGGTCATCCCAGCTCAGAGCACTGGTGCCAGGATGACAGCAGGAGAAAGGAGCTATGACACAGCACTGACATAGCCCTAGGGAAACATCAAGTGGCGGTCAAATGAAGGAGGCCAACGGTTATCGCAGGCAACTTTCGAGGTGTGTACCCACAGCAACAGCTCACACCGTAGCTCACAATAGTGATACCACAGCTACCCCTAAACGCCAGCAAAATACGGCATCGTTTCTTTTATGAGAAGAAACCAGTAAACCCGAACAACACCGAGCGTCACGGGTTTTATCATGGCAAAGCCAGAAGCAGACTCTCATTGGGCAAATGTGTATCATAAATCATAAATCGTAAAGGTGATCAGTCCCTTCTCTGAGAAAGTAACTTCTGGATCATTGCATTTAGTTCATAAAATCTTAAAGAAATTGAGGATATTTTTTTTTTCCGGTGGATTAACAAAAATTTTATGACATAGCTTGGATTTCAATTCGGTTGTATGACCAGCTGAGCGATTAAGTGAACAGAAAACAGAAGTAAGACAAGTAATAAAAAAGGAAAATTATCACTGTTTGTTTATCTAGAAAATAAAGTCATGAAGTAAAAACCAAACGAGTTCATTAAAGATAAATCTTGTAGACAATCTTGTGTATTAAACCCCCAATATATCATATCTACTCTGTTTCCTTCAGAGTACCACCAATAAAATGCTGGAAACGAAGCCCTCCGAATGACATGAAGCTGGCACGGACAATGAGCTGGGAGGGGGAAAAGGGGGGGCCCAGATCCTCTTGTCCTCCCTGCAGGGCTGCCTTCGGCACACAGCGGAGGACCAGAGCTGCGAAGTATCAGCAGATAAACGACACGCCACAGTCACAGGGTGGCAAGCCCGGTTTTAGGGTGCTCCGAAAACGTAGCCAAGGGATGCGAACTCAGTTTGGCAGCTCGAGCTTAGGAAACGTTTCTGAAAGGGCAGTTTTTCCCCAGCAGACTGGGCGCCGGCACGTGCAGCGCCGCTCTGCAATCCATCATCGCGTCGAGGCAAATGAGGCAATTTAAGGAACAGCGGCGAGAATTATCTGGAAGAGCAGTTTTATAGAGAAAGGTTAAAAAGAGCTTAATAGAGCTCGTTTTGTTAAAGCAGAGGCAGAGGGAGGCGCGTCGCCAGCCGGCAAACGCTGCAGGAACGCGAAGCTGAAGGATGGGGAGGAAATAGTTGGGCTTGTACATATGGGAACAAGTAGGAGTAAAGGAAAAGAGGGTGCGGAAAGGCTGAGTACCAGCAAATCTTGCTGGCAGCGAGGAGCAGAGTTTGTGCAAATTTTTCAGGGGAAGTGGTGGGGCTGGTTAGTCTGGAGGAGAGAAGCCTGAGAAGGGATCTGATTTGTGCTTCCTAATCTCTGAAGGGTGGGTGTCAAGTGGAAGGGGCCAGGCTCTTGTCTGTGGTGCTCAGTAATAGGACAAGGAATAACAGGTACAAGCTGGAACATGGGAGGTTCCACCTCAATATGGAGGAGAAACTTCTTTGCTGTGAGGATGGCAGAGCCTGGCCCAGGCTGCCCAGAGAGGTGGTGGAGTCTCCTTCTCTGGAGACTTTCCAATCCCCCCTGGATCTGTTTCTGTGTGGCCTGCCCTGGGTGATCCTGCTCTGGCAGGGGGGTTGGACTCAATGATCTCCAGAGGTCTCTTCCAACCCCTACCATTCCATGATTTCACGCACAAATCAAAAAACTTGAAGAACCTCAAACATGTATGAAATAATACAAGCCAGATTAATTCAGAAATAAATTAACAGAATGTGGGTTTTTTTGCTTTATCGTTTACAGACATCGAACCATATTGTATTGTTTTCTCCTGCACAGAAAACAGTGGGAATTCTGGACGAAGATGAAAGGGAGAATATGGACTGCGAGCCATTTGTTTCCTACACATCTAATAATATCTTTTAAGAAAGACGTTCTGTATATAGAACAATTAAAAACTGCCCATATTTGAATGCTGTAAGGTTTAAGATTCATACACACCATAGCGGTAGGACTCACAGTTGTTCTCTCATTTATATCATGGCCTTTTTTTTTTTCTTTTTTTTTTTTTTTTAATAGCACAGTTGGCATTTCCATTTTTACTCCGAGGCAGATTTTGCCATCCTTACATCTTCCTTTCATTAGAGCTCCCATTCATTGCAGCGGGTCGGATGCTCCACGGCATGAATCAGAGCGAGGAAGCCCGGCCGCTCCGTTGCGCAACGCTGGCTTGGAAATACGAGAAACAGAAAATAGCTGACTTCTTTTTCCCGCAAAGGAATGCAAGGGCAGCAAAAGCCTGGTGGAGAAGGTAAAAATCGAGATCATACAGGGTCCACTGTCATAAAAAAAGCAGCACTAACTGCTGTTTGTCTTCCTGAGTTCTTTTGAGTGTGCTTTTTGATGTACACACCTATCCCCCCCCCCAGAAGTCAACATGTGGGCTTCTGCTCCCAGCGGTGATCGGGCTTTGGGTGGTTCTGAGAACTACGAGCACAGATCCCTGCACCCAAGTCACTGGTTCACGTACGTCCTTTTTCAAGGCACTGGGCAAAAGGATGATGCAAATTCGAAAGGTCAGTAAACACAGAAGCCTTTAACTTGATTTCTCACAGGTCCTCTGAAAATGATCACGCTTGTTGGGGGAGGCTTCGACCCAATGTTTCTAACTTCTCATTTCTCCCTTGAAAATAAACTGAGGTGATGCTGTGGCCACAGGTCAAGACAAACATCAGTATTTAGAACTTCAATACTTCTTTGGGAGTGTTCTGACAATACAGAGCAGTGTATTTTATGATTGTATAAGAGCCATAACAAATGTTTCTATTTTTAGTTAGGCTGTGCCTTAGTCAGTCCCTGACAAGGCTCTGGATCTATTACACTATTCAGTCTACTCTGTTGTGGTGACAGCTGAAATTTAACCACGTGCTGAAGTCCTTCAAACCCAACCTACCATGTTGGTCTCGTAGGGAATCGAATGATTAAGGAACGAAGCCCGGCTGCACACAGCTTTTTACTCCGAAAGAGCTACGCCAGTCAGCACCAAACAGACTATCGGTACTACAGACTTTTCCCTCTGCTGCTTCATCCAAGATGACTTTGGCAGTATCAGAGCTGACAGCCAGCGTGAACTACAGCTGCAGTTCACATCTCTTACCAGCAGCCTCGCCACGCTGCATGCCCGGCATCGCTGCTCCTGACAGCACTGGGGAAACGTACTCCTTTGCCAGTGCCGTGTTACGCCCACTTGACAAGATACCAACCCGGTCCTCATCCACCTGGCCAGAGAGCAGCCCTGTGGAGAGGGACCTGGGGGGCTTGGTGGACAGCAAGCTCAATATGAGTGAGCAGCGCACGGCAGCGGCAAGGAAGGCCAGCAGAATGCTGGGTGGCATCAACCAGCACGGACAAGGAAGTCATTGTCCCGCTCTACTTGGTGCTGGTCAGGCCATACCTGGACTACTGCGTTCTGGTTTGGTTGCCGCTATACAAAAAAGATGCAGACAGGCTGGAGAAGGTCCAGAGAAGGGCCATGAGGATGATCAGCAGGCTGGAAGACAGGCTGGGAAATCTGGGCTTGTTCAGCTTCGAGAAGAGAAGGCTCAGGGGACACTTTATTACCATGTACCAGGACTTTTTACAAGGAGTCATATGGAGAAAACACGGGGGAATGGGTGTGAGTTGCTCCAGGGGACATTCCGGTTGGAGTCCAGAAGAAGATTGTTCACAATGAGAACAATCAAACATTGGAATGGCCTCCCAAAGGAAGTGGTGGACTCCCCTACACTGGGCAGTTTCAAGACTCAAGTCGACGGTGCTGGGCCAGCTCACTTAATCTTTTTACTTAAAAGGTTGGACCAGATGATCCTTGAGGTCCCTTCCAACCTGGCATTCTATGAACCTATGAATAATCTTTTCACACCAAGCCTTCTCCCACGCCGCAAGTTTACTTCGTGCATTTCACAAAGGCTCTGAGGCTGAACGGGAGCCAGCTTTAGGTGTTTCAGCAGCAGCTGACACATCCTCACGCCCTTGCTCTCGCACAGGGCCCAACGCGCCGCCTGGGGCGGCCAATATCGCACCGCCTTCCCCTGTAGTGCTGGCGAGGGCGCCGCACGGCCAGGCCCGGCCAGGCCCAGCAGAGGGAGGTAGGGAAGGTTCCCTCACCGACATCCCTTCCCCACACTATCCCGGGCCTCCCCAGCGGAAACCTGAGGCTCGGAAGAAGGACACAAACACCGCCGGGAAACGGCCCCTCAGACGGCTCCGCCAATGGGGCCCGGCCGCCGCCATCTTGAAAGCGGGTAGGAGAAGCCCCTCCC
>VWZK01003276.1:0-47096 GCA_013396935.1 Baryphthengus martii
TTTTTTTTTTTGTGGTTGTTCCTGTTGTGTTCTATGCAGGAGGTAAAAGCTCTAGATTATTTCCCTTACAGCAAAATCCAAATCACATTCATATACTGATAGGCAAAAACTACCTAAATCTAAAACTAGCTCAGTCTGGGATGAACAGAACAGAATTTGCAATTTGTCAGCTGAAGTAGGTGCAGTAATAAGGCTGCTCGAAAGTCTTAAGACAAATTAATGTACTTTAAAATTAAATGCTTTCTCAGTTTCTATTTAATTACTTTAGAAGAAGCAGGGGAGCATTAAAATAGCAGCATATAACAGAGCTGCTCCATCTTTTTCTTTTTACAAAGTAGTCTCCCAATCAAAAGTCATTTAATTAAACCAATATCACAGGTTAAACACAGAAGGTATGGTTAACACCTCAGGGAATAGTACAAAAAAGTACTTACAAGCCAAATAACCCTCTGATTCCTTGGATTCTGTTTTTCCAGTGGGTATAAAAATATATTAAATTTATATGTAGAAGGACTTGCAGATCGAGGAGAGGCCAACAGTCCACTCTGGGCTTCCAGGGACTCTTTCTGGATGGATTAGGGGGAGCTATTCCACCAGAGCCTCTGCTGCTCAGCCTCAGCCTGTGCCATATGCAAGGACCTCACAGTTTGTAACCTTCCCAGTGCCCTCACAGGGTGGGAAAGAGCTCTTACATCCTCTCTTTATTGTGAAATAGGGAAGATGGATAAGGCATTGGCTATTGTAAGAAGGTAGCTGCATTCTGAGGATAGCAAAGAAATGTATTTCTGGAAAAATCTGTTTTATACCTGGCTGCTAACATATGACAACTCTGAGATGTGTCTCTTGGGAATGCTTCTCCTACTTAGCACTTCAGTATGGAGTGGACAAAAGGTAATGGACTTAAGTTGAACCAGGGCGGGTGAAAAAAAAAATTGATTGGACGTTAGGAACAATTTCTATACTGAAAGAATGGTGAGACATTGGAACAGGCTGCCCAGGGAGGTGGTGGAGTCACCATCCCTGGAGGTGTTCAAAAAAACATGAATAGACACGGCACTTCAGGACATGGTTTAATGGTCATGATAATGTTGGGTAGATGGCTCAACTTGATGACCTTGGAGGTCTTTTCCAACCTTAACATTTCTGTGGCTTTCAAAACCACCAAAGGGAAATAACACCCAAGTGACAGCCAGGAACTTTTAGTTGCATTTGCATCTCTGATTGCTCTGGGGGGTTTGGAAATCTGAAGAAGTAAAGTAAGGCAGAGGACTCATTCGTATCAAAGCAAAATCTATTCTTAAAACTTCTATTGTTTAAGCACTCGTGCATCTAGATTCTCACCTGTAACTGCAAGGTAGGAGTTGCTAAATTAATTCCCAGCCACTTGAGAATTCCTTCAAGGAACGCAAAGAACCTTCTAATGTCATTAAAGGACTTCACAGATCGGAAGATTTTTGCTAGCGGTATTGCATTTTAAATGTGCATTATCACATAAAACATTTCTTTGCACCGCTCTCACAAGGAATTATTGCTATAGCAATGAATGGAGCCAGGCTGCATGAACTTTATTTCTCCATTTAACTGGTTGACAAGTTACACTGGTCTTTTCCTGCTCTCTATAAAACAGGGCGACCTGTTCTTCTCACTAAAGGGCCAGGGCTATTTTTTACTCTCCGAGATTCCTGCCCAATATTCACATGCCTTAGAATCACAGAATGGTCAGGGCTGGAAGGGACCTCTGGAGATCATCGAGTCCAACCCCCCTGCCAGAGCAGGATCACCCAGGGCAGGCCACACAGGAACAGATCCAGGGGGGGTTGGAAAGTCTTCTGCTGCAAGGATCACTTTGCCAAAGTCGCAACCATTGTCCTTTTTTTGACAGGGACTAGGAATGTTTAATATTTAGACAGAGAATCAGCTGGCTGGCCCCTCAACTGGGCCGGCTTTGCAAAGGCCCGTCTCAAAATGCTGCAAAAGGTGAAACTCAGAGATCAGGGGAGAGCTCAGGAGTGGCAGGACTTTCTCCCAAATGACCACTTCTTCTGGAAGCTCAAGCACAAATCTCTGCCATCCAGATGGAATTAATAATGTAAGTCTTTCTGGGATTTCAGCCATAAGATCCAAACCAATGTAACCATTACACCCCAACATTTCCCACATTGGATGGATGATTTTGTTTCTAACAGTAAAAAATGAGCAGAACTACGGGCTCGCCCTCCTCCAAGACAAGTTCCATGGCTGAAGTTTCCCTGCATACATTACCCCTACATTTATTTCCTGATGATCCATTATTGTCAATGACCAACTTCCCCAGATTTCTTGCTGAGATAAAGCAGACTCCTCCAGCAGCATTTAAAATGGGATTTCAACAAACTGCAAATTAGAGCAAGCACAGCAGGAGCTGAGCATCTAAAAGCTACTTCAGTGTTCAGTATTGATTCCAGAGCCCAAACCTTTCTTCCCTGGTCAGCACACTTCTGCACGCAGAGGCATAAACAGAGATATTAGGCATTCATGGCTCTCCATTTGATGTTTTGAATTAAAAAGAATAATTTGTGCCACCACATCTTATTTTTGTGGTTTTTCTTTTTTTTTTTTCCTAAGCCTGTTTGTCTTTCAAAGCCTCCCAAACTGAGTCTCTTTCACTTGAATGCAATATATGGTTAAAAATGCTCTATTAAAAGTCAGACTCAAGGAAATTTAAATACATTTGGGATGACACTTTCAACATTCAAACCCTCCACCGAGAAATGCAAACCTGTGATACCCAAAGCACCTGTAATTCTATCAAAGCAGGTGTTGGTAAGTCCCCTTGCATCACGTTAACGTTCAGATTTATTACAGGAAACTTTGCAGTCTGTGCTTCCCTCTTACTGACTTTAACAGCAGGTATAAGCCACTGCCCTTCAAGATTTCATCCATTACGTCTCTTAAGAACAATATCCTGGGGTAGAGGCACAGACTGGTTTGCTGTGTGTCCAAGAGCTTTGCAGCCCTCTGTGCAGAACCTGGTAGAAAGAGCTGTGCTGGCTCTGGACTCTGCTTGGAAATTGAATTTCAAGCCCAAAAGCCACAGAGCCATCTCACCAGCTCAGCTGCTTCAAGGACTTAGGGAAGGACCTCCATGCAACTAACTTGTCAGTCATCACATTTTGGTGGGGTGTCTCTGCACAGCCTTGCATGAGGGTGCAGTATGATGGTATTTAATCTCATCTAATCTCAAGGTATTAAGTTAAAGAAAAAAAAAAGAAAAAAGAAAAATGATACCATTTTCCTTCTCATACCTTGAGTGACAACCTGGTGGAAAAAAGGAAATTAATTTGATTTCTCTGCATGAATCTCTCGATTCCTAAGACTAACAGAGTTCATGTATTCCCAGATATAGCTGAATTTTGATCAAATAAGTGTCTAAGCAAAGAGAAATACCAGGTGGCCTTACCCAGTGAGTCCCTGGCAATGCGGGAAGTGGGAAATGAAGCGCAACTCAGGTGCTCAGAGATCCAGCCAAAGCAGTGAGGGCTGGATAAACTGTGTCTGACCCAAACGGGAACCAAACAAAATCTAAATCACCCATATGTACCTGTAGCCACATCATTTGTGTTCACTGCATTTTTAGCACAGCCCAAACTGCTGTGGCAGCGGCGCTGTGCTCTCCTGGTACACCCCTTAGCAACCAGTTGTGGATTTACTGGGCTGGAAGGGATAGTGCCTTTCCTATCAGCATTTCTGGCAGTGCTGAGGATGCTTCTGGCCACACAGCCACTCAGGACATCATTTGTTCCCTGTCATTTAGATCACCTCCTGATTTCTGACAGCTTTGCGCATTTTGTTTCACCACGCACAGGTTTGGAGTCGACCAAAACATTTTGCAGATCTACTCTGATTGCCCTGAATACTGAAATCTAAAAAATTCCCTAAAATGAATGTGGTTTCTCCTGCTCACTTACCTACTCTGCTAAAAAAAAACCAAACAACACAACCCAAAACACACAAAAACCCCCCAACCTTCAATAAATGCCCCACCAAACCCCCTAAGAATTAGAACTAAAATTAAAACAACGCTGGATTGAGCATTTCACATGCAGGTCTATTTGCTTCGAAGACCATCCCTGCATTTCTCAGTTCTTTAATTCCACTTTCAGCACTTTCCATTTCCAACCTTCCACTGCTATTTCCTTTCCAAGGTTTTATGGCTTCAAGAAAACAGAAATATCATGTATTTTCTCAGGTCTATTTGTGAACACCGCACCCCAACTTGAACTCCCCACTTGCAATATGCACACTGATAATACTCAAGTTGCCCCTCACAAGGTCACCATAGAAATATAATTAATTTGCTCGAAATAAACTCCCTAAAATACCTCGTTGAGAAGAGCTAAGGAGAACATTTTGCATCCTGGGAAAAAAAAGTCATTATTTTTAGCTTGTTTCATATTTTCACGAAAATCGAGGACCTCGCTCAGTTGCCCCTGAAAACAATTTCAACCTGTTAAACTGAAGGCACTGGAATTACCCTGGTACACGATTTTCCACAAGCATGATGCTAATTAGATGAAGCACATCTGCACTTCACAAAGTTACGGTATTTTCCACTAATGACAGATTGCATAAAAATATTTTTTGGGTTTGATTTGTATTTATTCCTCAATGATTTGAGGAATAAAATTTTCAGGCTGGAACCACTAGAGGGACTCGTTAGGTGGAGGAGAAACTGGTGGGCAGGTTATTCCCACCTGGAGCAAGGAGAGGAGAGCTGGCACACTCACCAGCACTTTTTTTTAAAAAAAAACCAAACAACCCAAATAAACAAACAAAAGAACCAAACACGAAAAAAAACCCAATCAAACAAACCCCCCAAAAGACAACAAAGCACTTTGCAGTTATATGAAATGCATCAAAGAAATAAATGAACTCTGCATTAAAAGGCAACAATGGAGAGAACATCACTGAGCAAAGGGCTTGGAACAAGCAATTTCATCTTCAGTGCCTTGCAGAGAACTCTCCACCACTCCAAGAAAAGATTTTGTCTTGTTTTTTTCCAGATGTACAGGTAATGGAATGTCTTATCCAGCAGGCAAGGCTGGTATCAGAGATACTAACAAGTTTCCTATGACATTCTGCCCAGTATTTAAAAGATGTGGGTACCGCTTCAGCCCATGATGGGCAAGTTCACAGCAACTTTTCCATCTACTGTGCCCCCAAAAAAAGCTGAGTTACTGACTGCCCCGAACCACTACAATTCTCTACTGGCCATGGCTCCATCCTACCAAACTACACTCCCAAGTCATTGTGGAAGTGGTCACTGTGGAAGTGGTCACTGTGGATCTATATATCACATACCTCACTGCATTTGGTAGGCAAAACAGCTCCACAAAAAAAAACCAAACCAACGAGCTAACTCGTAATAGGAAAACAATTTCTGAGCACCAACATGCATTTTCTTTAAATGATGATGTTATCGTGTAGCCTTATTTTCCAAGTAAGCTGGACAAAGCGCGAGAGAACAATGTGCTATAGGGAAGAATATTTCACTGAAACTATCAAGAGCAAATTTTCTTCAGGTGTATTTTATCTGTAGAGATTTTCACAAGCTTGTAGAGAATCCTAATATTTGAGGTGGAAAAGTCCCAGAAATCTAGTAGTTCTGCATAATATGCTTATTAAAAAAAATACTAGGACTGTAAGGTCCTTTGAGATCCTGACTGAAAGCCTTATGAATCTTAAAACAAGTGCATTTTAATTCAGTATGTTCTTTTAGCATTCCTGTTAAGCATTTTCATTAATTGTAGACTAATTATTTTAATTGTAGCTGAAATTACCAAAAGCTGAAATTTCAATAATCCTTACAACTATTCACATTTTTAACAGAACTGGTTTTTGCTTTTCACAGGACCTCAAAATAGACACTGTTGTACAATTTAATTTACCAAACTCTGCTGAAAAATGAAACCAAATTTGTAAAAAAAAAAAATAAAAATCAGTAAGTATAGAAGTTTGACAAGCCCCTGGCAATGTTAAAAAGTTCTTATTATAAAAGCAGGCTCTTCACTTAGTCCTAGGATGAGAGACAAGAGGAACTTTGGATAGAAGAACAGACTTTTTCCCCCATAAGGACCATCTAGCAGTGGGACAGCTTATTTTTTTCTACCCTCATGGGACATTTGGCTTCAAACTTGTAATAATGTCAGTTATCACACACAATTCCAAGAACCTTTTTGGATACGCACCTGCACGCTAATTTACCTGACCTCTAAAATCTATTAGTTTGTTGGAGCCTCCCACTGACTTTCCTGGGCCTTGGTTCAGGCCCTGAAAAATCCCTCAAGCCTTGACCCGCAGAACACTCCTGCCTATGCCTAGACTTCGTGCTTGTAAGTTGTTTCAGTTAAATGAGTGAGAAAATGTGTGTCTGGGTAGCAAGAATGTTGCTATGCAAGGGCTTTGGATTAGACCAGAGGCAGTCTTTGTTCTGGGGTTTTGTAATCCCAGTTACAAGTAGTTAGCACGTGTTTGGCACCAAATACAATACAGTCTGCATAGCTCTTTCTTCAGTGTGAGAGAAGCTATTAAAACAATGTGTTTTCAGAAATGTCTTTTGTTGGTTCAACTTAAAATGAGAGAAAGGCAGCTCTTTTCCCTGAGAGGTTTTGATGAAGTTTCCATGGGATGGAAACAGATTTGTTTTAGGCAGGGCATCACTTGAGAGGGCTGCACTTCAGCCATTCCCCTTAGTGATGGCTTGAGACAGCCATCCATGCGGACCAAAATGCACACTAGATCCTAAAACCATTGTAGAGATTGTGGAAACATACAGAAGAATTCTTGAACTCCACAAACGATGAATATTTCAGCTTTTACCCAGGGAAACATGGAACTGATTAGGGCGCTAAAATGTGACAACTCCAAGCTGTTCAAGTGGTTTTTTGTGCTCCTACTGGAAGGCAGTACTGACAATTGCATGGCACATTCTTGCTTTTGCCTGAGGTCAAATGCCTTTTTTCTTTTGAGACAGGTTGCTTTAATCTCCTGAAAGCTGCATTGGCTTTGCAAGCCTCTGTGCGACTTCGCTGTTGACTATGACATTCTGTGATGGGAGATGCCAAAGTAGAAGCAGGTACCTTTTGATTTCCCTATGGTACTATCAACGTACGTTACTTGGACTGACGTACTTTGCACCAACATGCACCTGGACACCCAGGTAAAGAAAGTCAAAGCCCTTGGTACAGGAGCTAGAAGAGTCAGAGGTGCGTTTCGGGTAGAAAATACCATGAGCCATGTTTTTCATTTATCACGAAATCACAACGGGTTTTAGTTTTCAGGATTTGGACACTGCAAGGTGATCACAGAATCATCTAGGTTGGAAAAGACCTTTGACATCATCAAGTCCAGCCATTTACACTACTCTCCCAAGTCCATCACTACACCATGTCCCCAAGGACCACATCTATATGGCTTTTAAACACATCTAGAGATGGTGATTCAACCACCTCCCTGTGCAGCCTGTTCCAATGCCTAACAACCCTTTCCATGAAAAAAAATTTCCTGATGTCTAATCTAAACCTCCCCCCGTGCAGATTGAGGCCATTCCCTCTCCTTCCGTCACTAGTTACTGGTGAGAAGAGGCCAGTGCCTACCTCTCTACGATGTCCTTTCAGGTAGCTGTAGGGAGCAACAAGGTCTCCCCTCAGCCTCCTTTTCTTCAGACTAAACAGCCCCTGTTCCCTCAGTTGCTCCTCATAGGACTTGTTCTCCAGGTCCTGCACCAGGCTTGTTGCCCTTCTCTGGACCCGCTCCAGCACCTCGATGTCTTTCTTGTCTTGATCCTTAACCACTGTTTCTGAGAGGATGGTGACAGAAGCCACCACACTAAGTTGAGATATCCTACTTACAAATTTCTCTGAGTAAACCTTCAGAGGCTTTGGATAAGTCAGAAGCAACTGTCCTACCACGCAACATTGCAGCCAGGCTGCTCCCTCCTGCATTCCCAAGCACACTTACCAGGTCTAGGAGCGGGTGCTGAAGGTGGATGTCACCACAAATCCTGCTAAAACCACTGGCCACCTACAGATGGGGAAGCTGTAGGCACTGGTATTTGTCTCTGCAGATCTTGTTTTTCTCCTCGAGACCCATAAATCCTATGATTCTGCACTTTGCTCCACCACAACTAGGCTGGGAGCAGCACTAAGTCAATATATTCTTGCTCCAAATAGGAAGATTGGTGAACAAAAGCCCTTGTGTCCTTAGAGGGAAATGTTCAACCAGGGCCCTGGGGGTCGGAGGAGCAATTTTAAAGAAATTGGTTCTACTCTCATCCTCTCTAAAAATACACAAAATTGTTCCTGCTGTTAAATTGCCATTTGCTGGTACCTGGCAGACTCCTAATTGATTAGAGAAAACTAATCTGGTGCAATGAATTATTTGCAAGTGAAGTATCTGAAATACCTACTTTATTAATATTTTTGATTTAAAATTATTATTTTATTCAGATGTGCCAGATAAGAGCTTGTTATAGTTCAGAAAAGTGACTTCACAGGAAGGCTGAATCAAAGCAATCCCTGGTGCAAAAGCAGCTCAGTGAGGAGTTACAGGAAGGATGTACCTGTCCCAGGGTAACTCTGCTTATTTCATCGGCACTACACAAAGTTAAACCTATCCAGACAGTTCAGAGTTATTCCCAGCTGGGGAAAAGAAAGTCATTAGGATTTAAAACCTGCTTTTTCCTTTTTTTCTTTCCTTCCAGTTAAACTGTCTTGACCTTTCCTAGAAAAGTTCAAAATTTACCCGTTAGCAAAATTTCAATCAGACTTCTACCACCGATCTCTGTGTGAATTCAGGTTTAGCCTCCTTCCCTCCTGGGCCGTGACCTTCTATGCTGACAGAGGCCAAATGACACCCTTCTTCACACCTTTCCCCCTTCCATCCAGCTGAGGACACCTTTTAGAAGAGAAGTGGAAAAATTTTTTGTAGGAATCTCTTTTGTTCAATATCTGAAGTTTCTTCTATTTTCAGTCCGTACGGATGGTCACGTGTAAGACTGCCTGCTTTGCAAGACAATGTAATGAGGCATAGTTCAGTGCTTCTGGCTTTTTGTAAGAAATCTCTTCAAAATGCAGCAGTTTCGTTCAATTCTGAGTCTACTTACGCTTCTCCATCAATACTTCCCTCTAACCAGGCACTGTCACCTTTACTCAGGCTGGTATAAAGGGTTTCCAGCACAAACTTGGGATGTAAAATGTTTCAAAGGATACCTGTACTCTTTTGAATATCTTCTCAGTTCCCAGAGGAATGGAACCTCTGAGACAAGGTTTACTACCAGAGATCACACAGAAGACATTCAATCTGGCAAGAATAGGTATTTGAATATAAAGCAGCAAACAACTGGTATTTGAATATAAACCAGCCAAGAACTGGTTTATATTATATAAAGACAAAAAGACAGCAAAGAACTACAGAGACAAAAAAAAAAAAAAAAAAGAAAAAAACAAAAAAAAAAAAAAAAAAAAAAAAAAAATCAAACAAAAAACCCACCAAATTATTGAAAGTCCACCTCAAACTTAGTTCTGCCTGATGACTGATACCACCCAGTTCTGCTGCAGGATGGGTCCCTGCACACACTGGATTCCCTGGGCTTTGCTGTATAGGACTGTTCCCTTCACATCAGTCACCACCCATTGCTTATATCCCAACTTGCTCAAGATGCAAGCGTCCTGAAACCTGCCATATATTTTTTCCCCTCTTCTGTCATTAAGAGGTATCCCTGAGTAGGGATCCACAGCTGCAAACATGGAAATGAGATGCAATTCACTTCCCTTTTCCTTCCTAATCAGGAATTCTGGTTTCATTTAAAATCTTGAGGTATCTGTACTATGAACATTCCCCACTCCTACCCTCACCCGTTTTTATCTTTTGCCATCTCACCTTTAGTTTTTATCATGTTTTTTTTTTTTCACCATCCATTTCAGTCTAACCTTTTCCCACTCGTTGCAATACCCTATAAATAATGTACCTTGAGAAATATTCCTCACTAATGCATCAGACCCAGGCTTGTTCCCAGTATTTCAGAGCTCCAGGATAACACAGTGACAAGAGAAAAGATAAAATTGGGCGTGGGGTGACCGGACTGAGTCATACTAACGCCACACGATGTGGTTTGTAAGGTATATAACTATCTAAGTATATGAACATGTACTTCATAAACTATTTCTGGCCTTTGGTAGTGACTCATGAAGCTTAAGAGCCCTAAGCTGCCTGAAGCCCTTACTACCATCAGTCTGAGCACCATCCTCTCTAACCCGAGGCAAGTGTGACATCCAGCCTCACACAGCAAGGGTTGAAAATAGCAACTTCCAGCTCCAAAAAGCCCTGGGATTCTGCAGCTTGAGCTGCTCCATGTGGGAGGAGTGAGACAGGAGATGAATGTGCTACAGTCTTGGCACGGCTTTTTTCCTGTCTTTTTAGGGACACTCTACCTAGGCAGAACTAAGCCCTCCCTGAACAGTCTTTCTTCTCATTTTCTCTCTACCAGATGATGCCTTATTTGATATACTTTAAAAACCAAATCAACCAAAAAACAAGACACCAAACAAATCAAACACCAAAACCACCCTATTTTTCCCAGCTCTCAGATCTGTAAACTCTTCATTCACCCGAGGTCATTTCGATATATACATTTTGGTTTTACATATCTAAGACTCCCAAAGATAAAGCCCTCGATATCAGTTCCTGCAACATCCTTTTCTTTGGCCATAGCAAATGTGATCTTGTCAATCCAGATCTACCTGGGAAGATGAAACAACCTTCCTGACAGTTTCTGTGACTGTGACACACGTTTCCCGCCTTGCATCGGCCTCTGCTGCCTCAGACATGGACACTTCTGTGCTCGCTCAAGAAGGTGCTAGGCTATCTCATTTAAACTTTCTACTTAAAGGTTTGGACCAGATGATCCTTGAGGTCCCTTCCAACCTGGCATTCTATATTCTATGAAGATAGATTTTTGAAATAAGGGACTAATGAAAGCAGTTCCCAGTCCAACTTGCTGGAAATAGAGCAGCATTGAGAAGCTGCAGTCAATTTGAGATGCAGTCTCAGCTTTGTCCTCTACCACTCCTTGTGGTCAGTAACCTCCTCAAAAAACAGACATCAACCAACACTGTTCAGACTTACTAGTATTTAACACTTACACTGTGCACAGTGATAGGATGAGGGGTAATGGGCACAAACTGGAACCCAGGAAGTTCCACCTCAACATGAGAAGAAATTTCTTTGCTGGGAAGGTGATGAGGCCTGGAACAAGCTGCCCAGAGAGGATGTGGAGTCTCCTTCTCTGGAGACTTTCCAGCTCCCCCTGGATCTGTTGCTGTGTCGCCTGCCCTGGGTGATCCTGCTCTGGCAGGGGGGTTGGACTCTGTGATCTTCAGAGGTCCCTTCTAACCCCTAACATTCGAAGATTCTACATCATAGAGGTGCGAGGTACAGCACACAAAGCTGTGTAATGGTCATGCCCAATGATTCTGTGTCCTTTTCACCCAAGGACAGAGGTAAAGAAACCGGTGTCCCGTGGAACTAAGCCAGTCCTATGTGAATGGCTCACACTGGGGTCTTCCCATGGGACTCTGCATTCGAGTTGCTTGTTTGTGATCAATAGAACCAGAAGAATCATGCCATCAGCCAGATCATTTAAACCATTTATCTCAGTTGAGCCAACACAATGAAAATCCACAGCTCAAACACAGCTTCTCTACACTACTTTCATCTCCACCAGATATGTTGGCATAGTCTGCACTTGAAAAAAAAAAGTCAACATGTGCTCAACCTCCTTAAGACAACAAAATGCATTTTAGTAGGAAACACCTAAACTTGAAGTGACATCAGCCCTCAGTAGTGATTTTCACTAACTAGTGTGGCTACCTTGGCAGCCTAGAAACTATTGCACAGCAGGATGTTACCTCTCCAAGAATGACTAAAGCCTAGTGACGGGGTACAAGGAGAGAGCACACAGAGGAAAATGATCTTTTTCTATCCTGGGGAAAACCTAAGACAGATAAACTCATTTCAATGGAAAATATTCAGTCATCCCTAATATTTCATTTCTTTCATGTGAGAGAAAACAGGGCTTATGGCTTTAGGGTTTTTAAGAGATAATGGTTGGCTTTGTGTAGAGTTTTAATTTAAAGAAATACCCTGAGCAAAGCTATGTTTTTAGAAAGCCTAAATACTCAGCACCAAGACAGTATTTCCCAATTCTAGTTCATCTTATCTCTCTGTGAATACAACATGAGCTTTCATATCAGTGCCTAGGCATTCCCATCATCCCACCGTCCAATAAACACTAAGATTTCTTCAGTTTCCCCCTCTAAATATTAATATATGTGATTTTTTTCTTCTAAAAATCAACTTTACCACTGACAAGAAGAAAGTAGGACAATTTTAAGCAGTCTCTAGTTCATGGTCTCATTTTCATTATTTCTTTTATCCCTTTGTAATTATTTGCCTCAAGAACAGTTCAGTTCACAGCCACCAGCCTCCCACCTGCTCCTCAGGGTACACAGATGGTCACTGCCCCAAAGAGCTGCAGAGCACCTGGGCAATGGAGGGTGGAGAGAAAAAAAATAGCATTTTTCCTGGCTTACAAGTGAAAACTTGAGACAGGGAAAAGGATGATACACCTGCATCCACGGCAGGAGAGTGCTGCTATAAATGTATTTCTTCAGTCTTCCACCACAACCACGCAGCTAAGCTACGCAGTATAATTTCACTTCAAGTTAGACAATTCTTTTAGAGGAAGGACAAGGCTCCAATACTAAGCAGGCAGTGCTCTTCCAATCATTATGCCAGGCAGACCACACTCAAATTCAACAAGAGCCTCAGGAGTTTTAAGCCTTGGGTACCCACTTCACCTCTCTGACAGTCTGATTTAAGCAGCTGTCTACTGCTGATCTCCCCCACACCTCCCTACAAGCCGACCACAGGTATCTCCAAGTGATACTGTGAGCATAAAGCACCTGCAATTAGCAGCTGTTCATGCAGGATGCAAATAGGAGAGGTTTTCCAAGCAGACAACAACCATATGGAAGAGTTTCACTTGGCTTTAGTAAGCCAGAGCTATGTTTTAAAAGCTGGGGAAGGATAGGAGCAGAGAGCTGAGGAAGGAGAGCATCTCTGAAAGAAAATGGAGTTCTGGAAAGCAGTTAATGGAGTAGATCAAGTTTTTCATCAGCCTTTCAACTTGGCAGTATTTTGGGAGGCTTTTTAAAGAATGTTTCCTTCCAGTCAACCAAAAACCTGTTCTTGCAATCAGCAGAGAAATCTATATTCCCGCAAACTTGCATCACTTAAGAAGCACAGAGATGCTGAAATACCAAGTTATTTTCACCAGTGTTGGAGAATTGAACTTTCCCCAGCTTTCCCAAAACTCCCCCCTCACACATCATGGGCGCCAGGGACTGAGCTGAGCTGACTCCTGACAACTGAGTGGGTGGAAGTGGTTACTTCTCGTTATTTTCAGACATACCTGAGAAATGAATGTAAAGAAGGAAGAAGTAAAGAGTTTTTAACCAAGAGAACACAGAACTGCCTTTAAGGAAAGATCACTGGTCATTTGTTTGGGACAAAATGCTCCTTGAAGCAAAGCGTCAAACCAGGAACGCAGTGATTTTTTTTTTTTTGCCATAGAGGATTTGACACATTTGTTGATAAAAATGCTTCACAGAGAATTATTCCAAATGAAAGGAGTGACTGAAATGCCACAGGCAAACCTGCAAACCAATCTCTATTAGATACAAGGAACTGACATGACATGTTTTTATCTGATGTTTATCTGTGGCTGATTTTTACACCTTCCATTGAAATGGGTGATACTGGCTTCCATCTGGTTGTTAGGTTAGATACCCCTTGGGTGCAATCTGCTGTGCAATTCCTGTGCAAAGCAGAATATTATTTAACAAAGCTAAGATGGAATAAAAGTCAGGGAATAATGGCTAAAACTCAAGAAATGTTAATATACATTGACCACTTATGTCAGCAAAAAAACCCTCAAATTTAACTTCAGTTGATACCTTGATCCAGCTTTTCATAGAAAGCTTTTATTACTTGATAGACATCCACAGTCAAGAGTAGAAGTAAAGAAAAAATAAAATATAAACCAAACCTCTTGGGATATTAAAATACTTCTTCAACTCATCACTGTGGGATTACATTGGACATTACCGTAGCATCCCGAGGAGGAGGTAGAGCTGATAGATACTCTGTACAGGGCAATAGTGGGGACCTAATTCTTGTCTGGTACTTTCTCCAGTTGCTTACTCTGAAGGTTGTAAAGTAGGGTAATACTTTTTGAGCAGCTAGTTTTGAAATCCACACCAATAGACATATATGGGACAATTCTATTGGGCCTGTGATAACATAAGACTCAAGGCTAAAAAGTTATGGAAATTATTGTTGGCTGGACAGCCAGCAGCAAACAGGCATCTGGATGCACAGAAGAATGATATAGAAAAATTTAATCTAATTGTTTAAAAAAGTAGCACCTCCAGCTGCAACGAGAGAATAGCTGAGGCTGGACAGTTTTTCAAAGGCTCTTGAGTTAAGAACATAATTGAGGAACCTCTTTGCAAAAGCCCAATTAGGAAAGGGTTAGAGATGGCATCACTAAACATAGGTCAGCCCTCAATATCTATCAACTGGTGCAAGCATCTTCTCGGCATCTTCACAGGCATCAGAGCAGTGTGTTGTGTGGAAAGCCAGAAGCTGCAGGGAGCAGAGTCAAATTCCTTGCAATTTGCTGTTGCATCCCGCTTTCCAAAGATGCAGTCGTTCAGCAAGCTCCCAGGAAGGTGTTTAGACAGGAATGCAGATGGAAGAACTACTACATTTTTGCAGAACAACTGCTTTCAAGTGCAAAAAGATACTCCATAGCCCTTGGGAGAGCTTAAGCTTGCTTATTTGGAGGGGAATGGACGCTACTAATTTATTCTTTTGTACTCCCAGGATCTTCAGACAGACAAAACCACCACAGAGTTCAAAACAAAGCCTTAACACCCAGACAAGTCACCCTCGTGGATTGGCAGCTAAAAAGGAAGGAAAAAACCCAAACCAAAAGCCACCAGAAGAAATAAATGGTCTGTATTTCAGAAGCCAGGATTTCAGGAGAAGCTGTTGGGTGCTTTTCAAAGCGTTAAGCACAACTGCTTCTTAAAACTCCTTAATACTGCAAACTGCCATCATTAACCAAGGAAACGCGGACTCACAATGGATCCAGGTGCTGCAGCCTCGAGTACTTAACAAAGTAGCAAGAGTTATCTTTAATTAACACGAGGAAGAGAGCCAGGCTACCCTGGGCTGCGTCCATGTTTCTGTTGATTGCAGAAGATGCTGCTGAGTGCACAGCACAGCGCTCCCATGAAGTCAGGACATTTAATTTGGGTTCATAAATATTAATCTAAGGCACTCAACCTCAAACCCTTGAAAGTCTTGGCTTTTTTACTATTATTATTCTTTGCACAATGGTATTTTAAGTGGAAATAGGTAACTACCAGAATATTAATTCTGTTCTACTCTCTTGGAATCAATATGAGTTTATCTGCACCAAAAGAAGCGCTGCAAGTGTTTGGCTGTATCTCAAAACTGGCAAAGGTCTCGTTATATTGTATGTAAACAATATGTAAAATAGACTTTTTACATCTAGAAGTCTACTATATTATATAGAGATGATTCCACAGGGCTAGGTCTATAAGAGTAACCAAATTTTACCCAGCCACAGCCTTTTATCAAATCAAAATAATGCAGAGGCTCTAATTAGTTTCAAAGGAGAATGAGAAGCCTGTCAGGCTTGACAAGAGCATTTTTAGAAACCTGATGAAATCTGAAGATGACTGATAATATGCTAACCCCACACTGTTTCAGTGGGATCACTTGATTTTTGAAGGATCAAATTATCTCTGTAAGAAAGCCCAGTTTTGACAAAACTATAGCAGAAAAAAAAAATAATTAAAAAATCAACAGAAAGTTGAGTAGCTTCTAGCAGGGAGTCCCTGCTGAGCCCTTCTTCCAGGAGCTGCAGTGCTGGAGGAATTAGCAATGGCAAGGGTGTTTCTCAGGGTACCCCATTTTCGGCCAAAGCAACAGGTCTAAGAAGACAGCTGTCCTGCAACACTGATCCAAAACAGCTCACTGCCATTGCTTCAGGCTTTGTTTCTGGGTGAAATGAAAAAAAAATATATTTTTTTTTTTTCTGAACCAAGTTACCTTTCTAAATCCCCTCCTATCCTAAAATTTTCAGCATTTTTCATCTCCTTTTAGTTTAAATGGATGTGATTTGTAACATGTAAACAGAGAAAGCAACTGCTTCAGGAAGACAGATGAGTTATTTCCCCTCCCAGTGTCAAACTTTTTATCCTCAAACGTTTTTTCCTTTTGAAACTGGATGTAAAACATTTCACTATTCAGTGGGCCAAGGAGTACAGCAGCTCTGGCTGATGCATTCTCCTGATATTTGCTAGCAAGTTCCTGGCATTCCTGTACTGAATGGTGGATCACCCGTACAAAAGAAGCAGCCTCTGGAGGGACAATCAGGAGAAAGATCCTGAGCTCTCCGGTCCCAGATGATTAAGATGGTCTACTGAGAGACAGAGAAGGATGACTCCAAGTCTTTGCAGCAGGACTAATGAAGACTGATTTCTTGCAGCTACACTTTCCAGCTCAGCACCCATCCCTCCCTCCCCCCCTGCAGTAACCTCAGCTCCCCTCCACGTCCTCAGCTGCCTCTGCGGGGAAGGAGAAGGCACACGCCGTGTGCAGCTGGAGCTGGAGGTGTGCTGGTTGGCCAGTTGGCCACAGTGAGACAGTGGAAGGGGTTGCCCAGAGAAGCTGTGGAGCCTCATCTCTGGAAGTGTTTAAGATCAGGCTGGATGAGGCTTTAAGCCACCTGCTCTAGTGGGAGGTATCCCTGCCCATGGCAAGGGGGTCAGAATGAGATGATCTTTAAGGTCCCTTCCAACTCAAGCCATTTGTGAGCATAAAGCCAACAGCCTCAGGTCTACACAGGGACAGGTCAGTAATCAGGGAGACGTGGAATCCAGAAATCTTTTGACATTCCCATCTTTCTGTCAGATTTGACTGGAGGTAATTGTCCTGGGTTAGGAGACGATAGGGTCAGTTCTCACTGGAAGTTGTGTATGCGTTGGTTCATTCCTGTCACATTGTAGTATTACAACCTCTTTATCTCAAACCCACCTCTTTATCTCAACCCTCAAGGTTTTTGCATTTTTCTGACTCTTCTTCCTGTTTCGGGGACACACACACCTGAGCCAGCAGTTGCATAGGTTCAGCTCTAAACCATGACAGCAATCAATAAATTAGGAGTATTCTTGCAGAAAGAGAGAGGCACTTCTGAGACAGCGTGTCAGTCACTTCTCTTTCCTTATAAAAGTAAAGGAGGGGGGGGAACCCCAACATGCTATGCACAACCTGAATAAAAAGCCAGGCTTTTGGAAGCCAGAAGAATGAGGGTGTCTGTACAGCATTGCTGAGCTAAAGCTCAGGCATCAATCTGCTAGCGCTGCTGCTCTCTTCCTTGAGCTTATTCTCCCTCTGTGACAGGCACTTCTAGTTAAAAAAGGTTTACAGGTCTTAGTATTGCTGAGTTCTGCACAAGCTACGCTTCAAACGGTGGACTCTTGCTTAGATTTGAAAAACCACACGTTTCAGCAGGTCCTTCGCATATGGCAGAGGCATCAAAAACCTATACAGGCGTGGAATTAATCACAGATTGAAGTATTTCTTGAGGAGAGGCAGCCATTGCTTTCATAACAAGTCAGGTTCGATGCAAGTAAAGATGTGGACAAAATATCTCTCCACCCTCACTTCTAATTCCAAGTTCTCCTTTTTTTTTTTTTTTAAAAAAAGGCAGTTGGCTGCATTCAAAAGTTCTTTCACAGATGACTATAATTTTTTGAGTCAAATAGTGATGTTAAAACATATACTTTGGGCAAAGCATTAAGACTTTCTTTTTAGTAGTGAAGGACTTTGTTGCAGAGCAACACTCTGAGCAAGTAGGATCTGGGGCATTTATTTTGTTCCAACTTTGATGCCCTTGAGATACACTGCAAGAAGTGGGAGGTCCCCAGTTTGTAACTAAGGAGCTGCCAAAATACTGGGTGCAATTCGTAGCACCAGGAGAGGATCCTGCAGGGATGAGATCAGCAGGACCCTGTGGCCAGAAGCAGAATCAGGCTGGTAAAATCTGGAGTTTCAAAGCTTTCCTGGCACCTCTCACCTGCTCTAGTGAGTTACCCACAGTCCTTCCAGTCATGGGCAAACCCCACATTATCGTGAATGTGCTTTAAAGCAGCCTCCTGCCTCCTGGGTAACAAGCATACAGGTTTCTAGTGCTCAGTAACAGGTCATATTTTTAGCCCTAAAAAGTTTCTGATGAGACCCTGGAACAGGTTGTCCAGAGAGTTGGTGGAAGCCCCATCCTTAGAATTTTTTAAGGCCAGGTTGGATGGGGCTCTGAGCAATCTACTCTAGTGGGAGGTGTCCCTGCCTGTGGCAGGGGGTGGTGGAATGAGATGATCTCTAATGTCCCTTCCAACCCTGATGATTCTATGATAATAAATACCCATTTGGCCAATGGCTCATCAGTCACAGATCCACTAACCAAACCATAAAAAAACAAATCCCACTGGGGTAAATTACACATTAAAGTAGTCTGGAAACATACATTGAAAAAAAAGTGTATTGAGGTCCTGATAAATTCTCAGAAGTTTTAACAGCTTAGAAAGCTGGCCTTGCTTCTGCAGTGGAAGTTCTTTATCATTTGTCTAAACTAGTTAATAAGATTCCTTTAAAATACCTAAAACTAATTTTTAAATTAATGAATGCAAATAACTTCACCAAGCATTATAAATTCATTAAAATATTAAGTACAAGTTCTCTACAGATTGCCAAGCTATTAAAATTCCCATTTGTTAATATTACTGGAAAATGTATACAAAATCTCATTTCCTATTTGGTTTTAGAAGAATGGATTTAAGCTTTCCAATTAAATAGTCCTCATGTGAATTCTTGTGAGGAAAAAAGAGAAGTCTCATAACACCTCTTTTCAGATGAGGGAAAAGATCAGCACTATAACTGATTTCATTTAATTGTTCCTGAGGGAAGAAGAAGATTTGTATGCAAACCTCTTGCCAACTGGTAGTGACTCCAACCTCCTAATTTTTTTTCTCCTCTCAAAACATTAGTTAATAACTGCACTTTCCTAATGGAAGAGAGTGGAATCCTTCAGGGCACTGTATTGAACATCTCCATTCCCCAGAGAAGTCAGCAGAAGCCAAGGGTGGTGGGACTCGGCCAGGGAAGTTGCTCACTGCACCATTGTAGAGGAAGCAAGGGGTGATGGTTTTAAACTAAAAAGAGGGTAGATTTAGACTAGATAGAAGGAAGAAATGTTTTACAATGAAGGTGGTGAAACACCAGCACAGGTTGCCCAGAAAGGCAGTGGATGCCCCATCCCTGGAAACATTCAAGGTCAGGTTGGACGGGGCTCTGAGCAACCTGCTCTAGTTAAAGATGTCTGTGCTCACTGCACGGGGGTTGGATTAGATGACATTTAAAGGTCCCTTCCAACCAAAACCATTCTATGAATTTATGACACCTCAGAAATCCAGCAAAGCAAAAGGAAATTTCCCCCAAAATAGTGCTGCAAGAAGTATTTCTTAGCCTACCATTAGAGAATTCATTTTAGATACGCATGTGGTGACCAAACCAATCATGGCCACGTATCTATACGAAACATCCTTTGCTGATATTTAAGTTCCCTGCTGTTCCCATGGCAAGTGGTAGAAGCACATAACTCACTGGCACAGCTAGGCACTCAGGCAAGACAAATAATCCATCATCAGGTCACTTAAATTTCATCTCTACCTTTTACCCTGTGGGAAAAAATCTACAGGGTGTCTTGTAAGGGAAGGCATTTTAAAATTACATTGTCATGAACACAAAACCCATACCTTTTTTTTTTTCCTTCTTTTTTTGCAAAAAGACTGGTCTCAAGCTAGCACAGCTGGGTTTTAGACTGCGGCACAAAGACCTTTCACGGTGCTTTCTCATCCTCTTGAATATCTCTGCGCGTTTTTCTCAGATCAATGCATTCTCCTCTCTGCTTAGTTATCCACTTTGCAATTTATATACAAATCCCCATCTCCTCTAATTTAGCTCATCTGTTCACGCAGTCTGGACATTTCACCAACCCCTCAAAAATATAGAATACTCTCACCTAAACCTTAACCATTAATTTAGAAAAGGTCCTCATCTAAGTAGTCTAGGACAGTGAAAGCTGGGGACACCCACTCAGCGTTTGAACCCCGTTGCCACAGAACTTTACAGTTGTTTGCTGAGTCACACACCTCCAGGTCAGCAGATGTGTAGAGACCCAGCAAATGGTTTTGGGGGGCTGGTTTTTGGTGTTGGGTTTTTTTTTTTCCTACTGAGTCTGCATTATAGCTTCTAGATCTCAGCACGGAGAACTTAAAGAGCATGTTGTGCTCATCAGTCCTGTGGCTTTAATGACCTGTTCCTCTTCAGGTGCAAGTTCTGTTCTTCTGAAGAGGTGATTTCATTTGCATTTCTTTGTTCACATGCCCACCCCAGGTACATCCAGGCTCTCCCTGTTCTCATGTACCCTTCAACCACCACTCACACCCTGCTGTCTTGCCAGGCAGTAGGGTTCAAGTATGACTCACAGCCTGACTGAGTAATTCCAGCTTCAAGAAAAGCTTGATGTGTGTTTGAGGATGTAGTGAATTTAACACTAGAGAAACCAAAGTCGTGCTTCAGCTGCCAAATCGATCCCTCCAACTGGTGGCAATCATGGAAACATACACTTTTTGATGCCTTCTGGACTGAAATCCCAGTGCATGTAGCAGGGTGTACAAAATGTTATTCAATACTTTGTGAGAAACTCAAGATCTGTTTTAAAATAAGCTTTTCCCTAAAGAGGCTACAAAAGAACTGCCAATAAGGAGACTTAACTTTTCTTTCACATTGTTACCTGTAGTAGCCTGGAAAAAAAAAAGTGCTTTCTAGACATATAACAATTATAGGGCAACTAATTAAGTACTTTCTGGACAATAGGTAACATAAAGAAAAATAATCTAAGAAAGAGACATGCTTGAAGAAAATCTAAGAAATCAATTGACAGGGGAGAGAGAGGGAACACAACTCAAGAAGTCAACCCTCCCAAGTCAAACTGTTGATATAAGCCAAGAGGAAAATGAAAGTTGACAAGAGAGGCAAATAGTGCATCCTGTGGAAACACTAAAAGGCATTTTCTGGATTCCTTCTACTCTCTGCAAAGAAATCCTTGCTGAAAAAGGCTGTTCACTTCCTAGCTCCCATTAGCATCACATCTTTGTTTTGAGCTCTTTCCCCCTGCTTCCTGCTGCCCTGTTGGTGACCAGGACAGTGCTCTAGTTACAGGTTGCATAATTATTATTTTCACATTACCCTTTAAACCAGACTTAGGCAAGTATAACAACGCTAGAAGCTAAAGGCAGCCTGTGCAAGTTTCTCAAAACTATTTGGAAACAAGAAATAAAGACAACCTCAAAACCCACATGATCCAATTACTGGCCCAAGGCAGAAAAAACTTGAAGCTGCCAAGTCAACCTGAATCTGAAAACTGAGTAATACAGACCGACTCACGTAGTTTCATGGCAATCATAGGAATGAGTTATCACTAGAGCTAAATATGAGTAGCTTGTAAAGTGTTCTAGGAGTCAATAAACCATTCATCAGCTCAATAGACAGAGGGTTTTCTGTCATCAGCTCAATAGATAGAGGGTTTTCTAGTAGTTCTTTCAGAACTATTTTATAATAAAATGCTACAAGTCTTTCAACAAAGTCTAAGCACTTTAGTATTGATAAATCAATATTAAATAAGTCCCTGTTAGTCTGAGCCCACAACAGTTAAAAAGGCATTTTTTTTCCAGTAATACCAAAACAGTCAGTGGATTTTATCATGGATTTCACTATAAGCAGTTGAAAAATCATTTGAATACTTTACTTATATGTGATCTGGAGCAAGCACAAGCTCATTTCTGCCGTGTGGTTATACCACATTAACTGTACTCACATCAGTTATTCGACTTCTCACAGTATCTGGGTCATTACTGCTGAGACAGAAGTACAACCAGCATGGATTTTGTCCAGAGCATTAAAGTCTCCATGAGGTATCCAGAAGCAGCAGGAGATGACGCTGGAGACAAGGGTACAACATAGGTCTAAGGATCATCCAGGAGATAGGGCCAAAAACCAGGACTAAAGACAGATACATCTAAAGCATAACTCAAGCCAGGGCCAGGTCTGAGCTTAAATGAGATTTCTAGGTCCGTGGTCAGGGCGTCAGGGGAGGTCCCAGGTGAGGCTGGTCAGGGCCATTAAGGCCCATCCCTATTCTTAGGGCATTCGTGGTGAGAAACCAAAGAATGAGGAGGCAGATTGGCTGCAGAGCTTAGGGAGAATTTCATGTTTCTGTATAGTCAACCTAGGATAAAAGGTAAATCGTGGAGTAAATGAGAAAGTAGGACTGGAACACAGGGAGTGGTGATGCCAAGATTCATGAAAAAACCAAGAGATACTGCATTATAAAACAAAAAAGGATTTAAAAAAAATAAGACTCAACAGTACAGCCAAAAGAAAAAAGGAGTTTGATGTGCAAATTCCTTACAAGGGGAGAGAAGTAGGACTAAGGGTGCAATGCAGAGGTACAGCTGAAATACTCAGCAGAAGCTTAGACAGGAGTAAGTCTGGGCTGTGCAGTTCTGCTCTCCCCCAAAGTCTGCAGGTTTCTTTTTTCTTTTTGGTGTCGGGAGTCTAGTAGCGTCTCATGTTCTCTCGCCACCTTTTCACCCCCATCACGCTCCATCGAGCACAGAGATGGGCCTTCCTGCTGACTCCTCTGTATTGCTCTGCTCAGGTGTTAGATGATAGAAGGTGTGTGATGAAAAAGGCGAAGAGGAAAGTTATTCTCTTAACGAAAATGCAACTCAGGGAAAGCCAGGGCAGTGAACTTGTCCACTACTGTAGATTTCCTACGTATGCCGAGCCTAAGTTTGCCTGAAGTTTGTCATTATATTTTGTTCCTAAGCTCCCTCTCTGTAAAATGGGAAATAAGGGGATGAGATTATTGCAGGAGATGTCCAAGTAAATAATGTTGTTCAAAAATGCTCCTTTTCCTTTCCGATGCAGATTCTGTCATTAACAAGGAGGAAAAATGGCAGCTTTCTGACTGAGCAGTATCCATCTTCTGCTGGGATTCAAGCAGGAACCCGAGGGAAAAGCATCTTTATGTATTATATGTGACTAAAGCACATAAAAGAAAGCCTGTTCATCAAGACCTGGACTGCGATTGCACAGGCAGTTTTGTTCTCAGTGTTTTCTACTGCTGTTTGCCTCCACCATCTGCATAATGTTCCTTTGACCGTTTCTTTGAGTGTATGATCTCCCTACAGTTAATGTGCTCTTCTAGATACTTAGAGCAGGATTAATGTAGCTCCAACTGGGGCTGCTGAGCTCTTCCAATATGCTTATTAAAGTTAACAAGACGGCTTCTTTGAAGATGAGTTTTATGAACGAGGGAACGCTATTTAGCCCTCACGTTATACACCACTTACCCTCTTCAAAAGACTTTCAGAACCGTATCGAGCAGTGGAACATTTTTAGAGAATCTTCAAGAATAACGAAGAATTTTTTTAAATTTATAAATGGATTTTGAACTCTGCTCATTTTAAAAGGTCCAGTAAGAAACAGAAGTCTACAGGACTGAGAGCTAAATTTTGGTTTTTTGCTTTGCCAAGCCTTCAAATAAACTTTGAGTAGTCTGTCAAATGACACACTTCCTGTGTAGGCTTCATTAATCTACACGGAATGTGTCGTCCATCAATATTAAAAGTGCCTTAACAAGGAGAGAGGGCAGCCACTGTGAGTGGCTGTGTCTCATCAATTGCTGTGCAGCAGATCAACATCAATAAATGATTCTGGCACGGAACAGACCGTTTGTGCAGTGAGGCTGTTCCTAAACCCATCAATTTAGGGCCTGAGAATGAAATGTAAGTTTTATATTACTTACCCTTATCTCTATTTGGTTTAATTTGACTTTCTTCCTGCCATCTATTTTCCTCTGCTCTCCCCAGCATTTTTCATTTCTGGCTGGAAAAAAAATCATATCTACAGGTGATTCAGCTTCTCTCATTCTGCTCTCTCTCCTTCCTCACTTTTCCCTTTCTTCCATATTTTTTAGCTTTCCTTTTTAATAGTTTTCAGTTTTCCTTTCTGTTTGTTTTTTCCTCTCCTTTCCAGTTTCCTCCCTCCCATACATATTTTTTCTTACTGAAGCTCAATTTTTCCTAAAATAACTTTATTCTGTGGCAGGTGCAGCCTCCCTGACAGAAAGCTGTACGTTAAAATCAGGGGAAAATCTTCAAACTTGTCTAAAGCAACTTTAAAGCCACTGACTTTCTATCTTTTTTTTTAAAAGAGCCTTGGAGGGTTAAGCTGTTGAGTCCTGTAATCACCTTTGAAATCTTTTTTTGAGTCTGTCTTACTCAATTGAAAACTTTTTATTTACCAAAAGTTTAAAAGTGCCTGACTTGGGCCACAAAGCATCATTGAAATCTTGTCTGTGAGGAGCAAGACTTGGAAGTGACCTGTTGAACCGAGAGGATTGTCAGGGGTAGTAATGGGTAAATGCTCTGACCTTTATAATATCAGTGATTATGTTTGAAACTAAGCATTGGACGGAAAATGCTCTTGTCTCAGGGAAGAAATAGCGAACACTTAAATTATTTTTCCTTCTTCCAGAATCTCTGCCAGAAACAAGAATTTCCTCAAGCAGTTCCAGTGCAGCACATTAGGTCTTTATATTAAAAGGTCTTTATATTAAACATTCTTGTTCAGGCTACAAAGCAAACCTCATTTCTCTTGCCCTTATTTAATATGGTAGCTGTCCTGGTTTGAGCCAGAACAGGACTAAGGCTGTTCTGTGATTTTTCTCTGCTGCCACTTTCTGGAGATCTTATCAAATGAACACTGTGGGTACAACGCACTGCTGATAACCACCTGGAATGGTGAGCAAAGGCCTCTTGCTCTGCAACTAGTCTCTGGACTCTACCAGGCTCTCTCTCCTGCTTGGGAATTTGTCAGGAAAAGAAGCTCTGCAGATTGGTCATCTTCTGCATTACAAAGTGAGAAGATTTTATCCTAAGTCCTACTTTTTGTTTTGTTTTGTTTTTCTTTTAGCCCACAGCAGGCAGAATATGAAGGTTCAACTGCATTTACCTGAGAAAAATCTGATGGAAAAAAGTTCAAAGGAGTGACTCGAGTATAATTGAGAAGTCTCCTGCTCCACAGAGGAACAGAGAAGACCTCAACAGAAGGAAACTCAGCAAATTAACTGGGAGCTTGTTTTTTTCTCAGGCTGATTTATGCCAACAGGGCATACAGTGTGAAGCAGCACTGTGCTGAGCTCTACACAGCCCCTTTCTTCAGTGGGGGCTGAACATCTGGTCCCAGGCGTGAGCAATTCTTTCCTTGTGCCGATGCAATTATCAGCACTCCGCTTGGGGAAAGTTTTGCTGCTTCCTCCTCTCCCTCTCCACAGCCTAGTGACCGTTTCACATACTGGTGGGAGGAGTTACTCTGAGTTGTGTTTCCCTGCCAGAAGCGGCTTCTGATACGAATTGATCCGGCCTTGCCTCTTGCAAAGGGGAAAAACCCATCCACGTGCTGCTGCTCCTGCTCAGTTTATCATTTTCAAATACATGGTCCATTTGACCAGCACGCTTTCTGTGTCATGGCTCCCTCTGGGTCAGCTTCCCATCTTCAGCTGTGAATGCAAATGTAGGTCGGCTGGCTGCCGTGCAGCACGGTTCCTGAGCCTTTCAAGCACAGGTCCTCACATGCAGCTTTACAGATCATTGCATTTGCTCATCTTTGTAAAAAGCTCATTTTGCCAGAGTAGCAAGTGATTCAGCTGCTCGTGACATTAGCAGTGTCCTACCAGCATGACAGCAAAACATTTTTTTTTAATCCAGGCATTGCAAATTTGTAAGGACGGGTGATTTCTGCTGTTTCACTTGAGGGTTTTCCTGCCAGTTTTCTGAAACTCATTCTGATCAGGTGTTGATGTTCATAAATCGAAACGAGTCCTTCAGCTTTTCCACTGTGCTCAGAGTCTGTCTCTTCTGAGGTTAAATGTAAGATTTTTTTTTTCATTCCTGCATCCTCAGGAGTCCATCAGAGCTTTAAAGTTTGCATGTGAAAAGGATTCTCGGAGTCAGTTGGGTTCAGTTACACTACTGAAGGATCTGCTATTTCTTTTATCATATACCTTTGCAATACTGTTCAAATAAGGCAGAAAGTGGTTTATATAGACATGCTTGCAGACTTTAATCTTACAGACGATGCTTAATATGAAGCAAAGGGGTTTTTTGGCCACAATCCTTAAGATACCGAGGCGTAGGCAATCCTGATGTGATAGGAAAAGTTGCAAAAGGTTTTCCAAAAAAGACAGCAAAGACCAGCCAATGGGTTCACAAATCTAAAAATAGATTTTAAGAAAAATATGGCACCGAGAACTCCCAGCCAGCCTGGGATTTTTCCCTTGTTTCTCTTCTGGGGAAGCCGGGTGGCCCTGCTGGTGTCTGGTGTGCTGAGGGAGGGGGGCACTGAGAGACCCTGGGAATCGGGAATAAAGGAAGGCAGGGCCCCCATAATGTAAGGGGGTCCCCCCGATTTTGGAGGGGGTCATTGAAAGAGGGGAACTCTCAAAGAGGGGGAACCAGTGCACCCCAGGTTGACTCCCCCTGGGAATGGCCCTCTAAACTGTGCACACCCCACCCCTTTTACCTAGTGATGAAGCTGTAGCCCTTGGGGACATTGAACCAGCTGATGGTGCCCAGCATCTAGGTGGCTTTAAGGCAGGGAGATATTTTGGGGTGAAACCCCCCAAATCTGGGTGTTGCCACACCCCTAAATCTCCCTTCGATTTAAGCCCCCCAAGCAGCGGGGATCTCTCTACTCAGAGATGATCAAGCCCAACCAAAGGGGACCCCATGAGCCTCCCCACCAAAAGGGTGACCCTTAAACCGCCCACAAAGGACAGGGGCCCCCAGAAGTGGGGTGGGGGGTCCCCAATGCTCTCCCCACAAGAAGGAGACCCCCTCAATCCACCTCCCTCCACGGCTGGGTGTCGAGGGTAAGGGCTGGGCCAGCCACTAGATGAACGACAGACTCTCTCTATTCAACACTCTCTCCTCCCAAAGGGGAAGAGAAAGGGAATAAGGGAGAGAGAAACTTACAGACTGGAAAAGAAACTAGAATAACTTTAATGAAACAATAAAAATAAAATGAAACATATACAAAAAAACCCCAATACTGAGCCCAACACACTCACCCCATGGCAATTATGTCACCATCAGCACTGCCACTGAAATCCCCAGCAGTCTCCTGAGGAGGGATGCCTGTCACTGTCAAACCAGGGCGTGTAGATTTGAGATCTTTGTCTCTTCCTGGAATGAAAATGTGAGCAAGATTTCAGCACTGGAAACCACAACATCCTTCACAGATAGGGTACAACTTGAAATCAAAGAGAAATAAGCGTTGGGTTTGATCTCCGGCCACTGAAATCATACACAACCATTAAGGTTTGGGGCTAAATTGTAAGAAACAAAATGTTAATTAGAAACAGAAGTCAAGTAGCAACAAAGCCATGTATAAATCTGCAGTTTGTTTCTAAAGAGAAAAAAAAAAAAAGGGGGTGACAAAAATGCTTAGAGTGTGTGTATATTTACCAAGGAAGTAAATCCAGAGCTCTGGAAAGTTTGCAATTAATAAACCATATTTAGAGCCAAGGCTTTCACCCATCGAAATGGAAAAGAAACAGACTCTGGAGAAAAGGAATTGCCAGAACTGGCTGCTAAAAAAATCATTCTCTGAAAAGTCTCAGTCAGGATGTAGAAAATGGAAACCATCAGAGTAGCTGCAGTACTGCTCTGATCTAACCTGTTAGTATTTACTCATCGTGAGGAATAAGTGATACTTTTTCTAATGACTCTTTTTCTCTGTTTTCTCCTTAAAGATTTTAACCCACTAGGAACTATTTGTACTAGAGAAGACGGCAGTCTGATGATTTATATCGAGTGAGACCTTTGTGAAGTCCATAGTTTATGTAGAAGCTCGAGAATACCTTTCAGAAAGAGACAATTATTAAGTTATAGGGAGAGACAGATCTTTAGGTGAGTTTCTTCAAAGCTTAACTGCTATCCTGATTAAAAATGCATACATTATTTCTAGTCTGAATGTATTTAGCTTCAGCTAGATAGGGCTGACAGATACTGCTAGACCTTTTCTTCTAAAGTAGGAAGACTTACTGTATCAGAAATCTTTTTTTTTTTTTTTTCCTTCCTCTCTGGATAATTCTAGGCTGTGATCATATTAACTTTCTCTTTGCTAAACTGCTGCCTGAGCTCCCGTAGCCTCTCACTGGAAGGCGGTGGATATGACTTACACCTCAAACACCAGTACTGAGCTACCCTGGGATACTTAAACAGTTTTACAAATGGCAAAGTATTTATAAAGAATGGTTTGGATTTGTTTATTCTTTTTTTACCTTTTAGAGGTTTTCTTTTTTTGCCTGCCGCTATCCTCATGTCCAATTCCTGTATCTTGGTTGCCCAGGCAACCTCTGCTGGCTGAGCCCTGGGTGCAGTGCTGAGTTTTTAGTTCTCCACCACAGAAAGAGGCTGATATGAAAGATGGAGGAACACGTAATAAAGCTTAAACAGGTTAGGAAAGCCCAATTAGGTGACTGACGGCAGTAATGGGAGTTTTATTTAAAGGTTAACAGTGCTAATAAATGCATTTATGCAGATAATTTTCAAAATCCTGTGACTTGCAGGAAATAGTAGGGGGAGATTTTACATCAGTGTGTTTCTAATAGCAGGAGTGTAATAGCTGAAAGTGATACAAAGACATGAGTGACATTTGCTAAGCATGTTACTTAAATTGAAACTGAGACAGCTCATGCTTCTTCACACCCTTGCATTTGGAAAGTTTGAGGAGCAGCTACCACCAGGCAAAACAAGAAGAGCATTTCACATGTTCTGAAAGCGCATCATATTGAGGCTTGACTTTTAAACAACAACAACAACAACAAATCATTAACCATCTCTTCCAAAACCACTTTGGTCAAATAATAGAGATTCATTTGCTATAGAGAACTTCTGCTTTTTGTTAATGATCTGTAGCTCCACTGCTTTACAGCTCCAGACACATTTTCCTGCTTTTAATCAGGTAGCCACTCAGGGCAGGCAACTCTCTCCAGCAGAAGGAAAGTTTTAACCCTTCAAAAGCCCTAAAAGGATGTCCTCATACTAAAACTTTCACCTAATGAGAATTTTGGTGTTTCTTAAGCAGGCAGCTTTATTTCAGTTCAATAAAGAGTTGAATTACATGCAGAAAGCTCATTTCCAAGTAGACCTGACCCTGGATCCAAATGGGGATTCAGTCAGTTTGTACCAGCGTGTCACTGTCTCGAGGGTGTTGGTGATCCCTGTGAGCTTCTAGACATTGCAGGCTTTTGGGATATAGGTAGAGTGTAGGCTTTGAATTATATGCTCCAAAAGCTTTTAAGCTTTTGAGAAGAGCTTTTGGTATTTTGCACCTCCCTCTGATTGATGTGAGCATGGTACCTGAAAGACCTCTTGGCTTATTGATTTTCTTCATTTGCTAGGACAGCAGGAGACTTCTTCTAATGTGGCAACCTAGAAAAAACAAATCTCAAAGTTAAAATAATTTGAAAATCATTAAAATCATAGTAAAAACCAAACACATTCTTGAAAGAAAGCTGGACTGAACAGAAGGTCATTATTTATATAATGTTAAAAAAATACTACCATCACTCGAAGCAGGGATAAAGGGAATCTACACATGAGAACTTACTACCACTTGAATCGACACATTCCTCCTACAAAACAGTTTGGTTTTCTCAGCACAAAATGTAATCAAGGCTACTTCCAGCTGTTTTGAAGGAGGTCACAGAGCTGGAAGGTTTTGAGGGGTAAAGTATTAGGAAGATGCAAGCCATGGTTCAGGAAAACTTCAGCCAGCTGGGTTTTTATTTAGAGCTGAATCTCTACAAAGCCTAACCACCGAAAGGATGCTCTGCAATTATTCCCTGTTTTCTGGCAATTCAGCTGTTACTGGTACAGGTACCACTGCCAAATCCTACAGGGCTAAGGATTGCTGCTGTAACAAACGGCACAGACTACACTCAGAGCTATAAGCAGGAATTATCGAAGGAAATCTTCAAGAGGAAAGGAAGGAGAATGACAGAGGGCAAGTGAAAAATGCAGAAGCTGTTAAAACATTAAATGGTTACAGCCATTATCAGCCTGAAGGGTATGTGAACTTGGAGAGGCTGAGGTCAAAAATATCTCCCTCCTTACCAAATAACAAGTAGAGGCTAGGGGTACAATGCAGACGAACGAAAATGCAGCGAAAGAGAGTTTTCAATGAATACTCTTATTTCAGGCTTACAGCACAGGCAGCTACAGGCTTTCCTCAAAGAGAGAGAATGGAGGGTGCTGTTGTGTCCATGGCTGGTTTAGGGACCACTTCTGGGAGACCTCACTCCACTTCCAGCTCCACCAGGCGCTATCCCACTTGTCCTCCCCAGCCTCAGTGCTCAGCAAACCTCTCAGAGTGACTTTGTCTCCAAAGGACAGACCTAGGGGTTGCTGAAGCCATTCTCCAGGGTTATTCTCTGCCTGGAAGGCTCCTCTTGCAGCTGCTGAAAAGTCTGAGCATCTTGGGGAAAAAGATTTCTCCCCAAGATTTTTCCCCCAGAAAATTGTCCTTTTCCCAAGGACAATTCTCCCCTAGGAATACTGTTTAGGAGAACAAGGAGGACTTCTTCAAGATGAATATTTCACTGCTGGTTTCTTCTGGTTAAAATTTCTTTGTGATAAAACTGCTTCTATTTGAGTTCCCAGAAGACAGCAGAATTTCATACTGTCCTGACTTTCATGAGGAAACGAAAGACTGAGTGTCTACAAGTTTCCATTAAAAGCATTTTTTTTTCTTCAAAAAAAAAAAAGGTAAAATTAAATTAGAAATGGTCATTAATGTGTGACTTGTGAAGTTAATCTACTATATGGATTCCTATTTTGCTCAAACATGCTGAACAAAATAACATTTAACTGAACTGTTTACATCTTCTTGCTGTAACAGCTTAGACTAATAACTCAAGTAAAATCACAAGTTTAAATGAAGTATTATTCCTGTTACTCCCTAACCATTGAACTTTATTTTTGGTGCTTACAAAGCAACCGATCTCTGGGTTTCCCACATGGGTTCTCCTCTCTGCTCTCGAGCTTTGCCTGATTAGAAAAGGAAAAACACCCCTGGGCTCCCAGGCAGCTGCAGGTCCAGCGGGAGAAATCTCTCCTGTTGCAGGATAGTGCACGCCTGGAGATCCTCGAGGAATGACCTCGGTCATGGGATTCATGTATTCCCTGCATGTTGAGTGCCCAAAAAGAAATATTTCTGCAAAGCCGGCCAGAAATGTCTGCCTTAAACCTCTGGAATCGCTCAGATGGGAGGAGAGAGAACAAGTAGCGCGGTGGGGAAGAGCCTGGGGGAAAAAAAAAGAGAATACAAACAAGATTTTCTGGTTTGGGGCTGCTGGGAAGTTTTTGAGGCCTTTTAAAATACTAGAAGCAGCTGCAGTTGGTGGGCAGGGTGCTTTAAGACTGAGCAAGCTTCAAGATAGAGCTACCACATGGATATCAGGAGCACATGGTAAATATTTATGGAAGGGCCAGACCAGAAGCAGTGGCATTTCCAGCTAAAAAAAAAAAAATGCAACGAGCATATTCTTATCAAACAGCGCCAGAAATAACCTTTCCTAGCCACCGTTGTGCGCGTGATTTTATTTCTTTCCTTTCTTGAATTTTGATAGGACTTTCAAGGTTTTGTAAAGGAAAATCGACAGCTATCCAATCATAAACTGAGAAAAGTGCCTCTGAATTTCCATCTTAAAAGAGATAAGGGATATCTAGAAACACCTCAAGACATGTTCCCGTGAGGATGTTATTTAAAGACCAAATTTTTGACCCTCTCATCTCAAGATAGAACATCTCCTATACAGAGTGAAAATGAACCAGATACTTCTACGATAACTCTTGATAGGGATTAACAAACAGAGAGAAACACTGTGTTCATCTAGATTCGTTCCTCTCCCCTTTATAATAATATAGCTGGTCTTTTATTTTCATTAAACACTCTTTATTTTTTTTCTTTTCCAACAGATAAAACAGTAACACATTCTCCAGACAAAGCGTGTAGGTGTGTTGCCAAGGACAACAGTTTCAGACATAAATTACTTTTGAACCACAACCCCTTTTATTGCTCTTTATTGAAGGCCATCTCTGTGCTGTTATGTTAATTTAAGGCTTTCAACTCACCCTTCCGAACACAGCAATTTGGTGCCTTCACAAATGTCCGTGTTACAGAGGTTTGTCACCAGGCAGTGACATTGAGTCACAGGCTGCAGATAGGTGAGTCCCAGCACAAGTTAAGGTTTAAAGCAGATTTTCCAAAGCAGAGGAACATGTTCTTGAAAGAATCATTCCTAAAATGTAACTAAAAGGGAATTAAAGCAACCCGATAAAAAATTCACACCTGATGATTTCACCTCATCGATTAAATGTATACAAGAGAAATAAAGCCCAGTGCATAACCCAAGATCATCCACTTTCATAGTGGTTGCCCAGACTCCTTCATCTCTATTATTTCCAGCATTGCTTTTCCCTGCTGAAACTAGTGGAGCTTTAATGAGCTTCATATTTGCTGAAATGTGGACTAGTATTTCGCCAAAAAAAATTTGCCTGACAATATGAAAGTTTCAATCCAGTAGAAAGAAAAGTTTTCTAAGCCAGGAAGTTCTTTCTGTTTTGCCATCAGCTTTGCCTCCTTGACATTGACTGAGGGTAAAAATGAGTCAGGTTCTCAGGGAAAGAGTATAATTGATGCTTTTATGAACTCGCACTGACTTATGTCAGCCAAAGATCTGGCCGTTGCTTTTTGTTTATTTATTGGGATTTTTTTCAATAGTCCATAGATGAATTCTATGTCTGACTAAATCGAATTACAAACTTTCAGGTACATAAACCACCAGGCCTTTGCTCCCTGCGTGGTGTCAGACACCGGTGATGCTGAATCGATGATAAGCATTATAACATTAGTGGGGTAGTTGCAGAATGCTGTAGTTTTGAACACTACCTTCTTCAAGAGGTCATTACATCGTTTTAGTCCATAAGGACTTGTTGAGATGCTATTTTTTGAGAAAAAAAAATGGCTAAATAGCTGATAGCATCTCTATATGTATCCATAGAACAACACCCCCAAAGAAAACCTTGAGATGGCAGCAGAAACGAGTTGGCAAAGAGCACAATTTTGGCATCTGACACCAAGTTTTATAAGAAGCCCATGTAGTTGTTTTGGAGCTTGGAAGTCCCTGTTCTCTCAAAAACCTGTGAAAATTCAGACCAGACATCCAAATTGGTCTATCACTTGGTCTACCATCAGGTGATAACCCATAGCAATGGGCAAGTGAAGCCCTCACTTGTTACCAGGATCAGAATATATATATGCCACGCACCATATATCACCGATGGCAGCCCATTTCACCATGAATCCAATTCCCAGGAAGTGAGAACTATGACCAAAAACATCCCAGAGAAGCAGACCCTCCCCAAAAGTGACCTCATCTAATTTTTCCTTGCATTTTTCATGATCCTGAGAAGCTATAAGGTTGGTCTTCAAGTACCTCCCTTTGAGGTGAGACTTGAGCCGAAGCTCTGCTAAAGCACATCCCTGGAGTTCTGACATGGCACTTAGTGACAGATTGTTGTCAACAAAGATTTTATAATTTTCTTCTTCTGTTGTCAAAACTGGGCAATGGAACCAGGTCAAATATAGCCTAAAAAGTATTTAACATTTTTCTTGAAGATTCATTGCGTCTCTGAGAGCAATGTATAACAGGACAAAGACTTCTTGCCTACCTTGCAGGACTTTTCCAGACCAGAGACTGGAAAGTGTATATGTGCCCCTGCTGATCTCTCTTTCTCTTCTTCAGGATTTGGATCTTGAGCTCCTAGAGCTCATACACCCAAAAGTGGTACAGGCAGTGCTCAGAGTGCCCTACACTTTCCATCACTCTTCATGAGTGTTGCTACAGAGCCAAGTGCTCTGCAATGTGAGGTCCTGAGACTCTCAAAACCGTCATTTTTTCAGCTGGGGAGCTAAGTCCCTGGTAGGTTTAAGTGCCTGATCAGACACAAAGAGCTGTCCGTATTTCTGATGGACTTAAACCAGCAAGTGTGTGTTCTAGTTGTTCAGTTCACACTCTGCTATTTATAGTTTCAGTTAGATTAAAAAAAAAAAATCTTTGAAGAAGCCCATCTGTTCAGCTGCCCAGTCACAACTTTGAAGACTTGAATTTCTCTTGAATTGCAGCATTCTCAGCTGCACAACGAAAGACGTCTTTTGATCGGTCCGCAGCACTGTAACTTCTCTGCCAGCCTTGTTGTACTTACAAATGTTCTGATTCGTATGCTCGTGGTGCTGAGGATCCACATTACAGAGTAACTACTGTGGAAGCATCACAGCTTCATCTGAGACCAGCTAACTTAAAAAGAGGTGAAAGAGGGAGGGTGAAAAGAGTCCTTTGGAAAGCTGCCAGGCTGTTCTTGCCTCAGTCGGCTGACAGGAGAGACACCTGATAAATTTTTGCTACGATTGGGGAAAATGTGACCGTGGGAGACGCAAACAGAGGGTTATGAAAGTGCAGTCCCAGCTAGTCCATGTGATTCAGGCTGCTTCCACCACTGGGGTCTGGAGGAACCTGGGATTACGCAGATTTTCAGAGTCTGGCCACAGAGAAGTTTACCCACAGCAACAGAGGCGTCCCGCACTCAAACACAGCCTGTGCTGTAACTCAGCTGAAGATATCAGCTTGGTGCTGGGCTAGAGAGGTTCCTCCTTACTGGGAGGCTACATCTTCCTGGATAACTACAGTTTCTGATCTGAGCTGCCCTACATCCAGGTGGCTCAGCAAGCTTGCTCCTCAGTAGCCGTGAAAGACCACACAGGCATCCTCTGCCACCTAGAACAAGACTCCCTTTAGCATCTGTATAATAGAAAAAAATGGCCCTCTTATGTTTTGGAGGTCTTGTAAGGATTGCCACATTGAAGATACTAATGCACTCAATTACTATGCTAATATAAATATGATTGATAAAAATCATATTTCTTAATATTTCCAAAATGGCATTTAACTGCTGTCAGGCCTCATTGAACTGCAGACATTGCAAATTCAGAGCTTTATATTCGATTTTGTAGTTGGCTGAGGATCAGTTGTCTCTAAATCCTGCCATGCAGGATTCCAGCCGTGGTAGGAGGGTGAAGTCCCCGTCTCTGGCACGACTGTTTGTGTTCATGTTCACAAACTGTACAAATTTGTGAACGTACAGGTTATGCTGCTGCGAGGAATCCTAGAGGAAAGCAGAGGCTGCCATCTGACAGGGAAGAAAAGGATGAGTAATTATTGGGTAAAATGGATTTCCAGCAAGACATCTCACATCCCAGTCGCCATCCCCATGATGTACTTTCTCTGACCATCATTCTGCTCCTTTATGGGAAGTTTGCAATAAATAAACATTACTCAGACGTCTTTAGCTGGGGTTGTAATTATCTCTTGTTTGGAGCAGCTTTGTTACAGTTCCCAACGCTCACGCAGAGATTCCTTATTAAGTTTGTCACAAGTGTGAAGGGGAAAAAAAGAAAAGGAGCTTTTTGCAAACAGTGTAGGCGGGGAGAGCAAATAAAATTGGCTATTTGAACTCAAAGGTGCTGCTCATTCCCTTCAGAGGAGAAGAAAAATAAAGGCTCATGAAGAAAAAGCCTAGAAATTCCTAAAGACTACCAGATACATAGCTCCTTCACAGTCTCCTACAGCATGTGGTCGTACGTGGAAGGTCAGCACACGCTTCACTGGACACATGTGACTAAATTAGCAACCAGCTGAAGTTAAAAACTGCTTTCACAGAAAAAGAAAGAGATATTCCTCTGCTCCACAAAACGATACACCTATGAACCTGAAGAGATCTGGTTTTCTATCCAAACTGCTTGAGCTCTGGTAAGTTAAAAGCCATCAGAGTGACCTCTTTCAAGCAGTGTTACTCTAGCAGTGCACCACTGTAAGCTACATTCTTTACATTTTCTTTGGCTATTGGATTTTTCCAAATGATGCAGGCAAGTTCTGGCAAACAGTGTGGACATAATTTTAAGATAAGCTGAAATAAATGCTGCTTTCCTCCTATTGTCTTTTAGGTACTCTATTTAATAAAATAGATGTGTTTTTTGTTTTAAGGCACTCCATCTATTTTGATGAAAAAAAAAGAAAGTAAAAAAATCCTGCTTTCTTCAGGAAGATGCACACATCGATAGGGTTCCCTGTTAATTTTCATTGAGCAGTGGAGAGATAAGGTTTGTTGACAAGAAAAAGTCTCCTCGGTGGCTCTTGGAAATGTGAAAGTACATCCCAAGCATAGCCAGTTATCTTTGGAGGTCACACTCAATCCATAATACTTGTCTGAACCCCATGGATGCAGTTTGCTGATGAGGGTAGAGGGGCCGCTTTAATTTCAATATCCCTGGAGAAACTATAAAATTTCATCTAAAGTTCGTCATTCCTCAGGCTCCATGTCCTTCACAATATTCAACAGTTGTGTATCCTACAAATAAGTAAGTCTTGATGAGATTTGCAAAGCCCTGGCTGGAGTTTTTAAGAGAGCCGGCTGGTTTTTTTGGCTCTCATCCCCGTTTCCAGATGGTAACACACATTTAAAGACATTGCATACATTTCTACTCACAACATAAATAAATAAACAAAATCTGTGCTAAAAATGTTCTGACATTTAGGAAATCAAGAAGCAGAAGTTAGGAAATGTGAGAAGGCAGAGTGACCGCGCAGCCAACTCACGGAATATCCATAAATTTGAAAATTGACATTGGAATTTTAAACACTCTTTGCCCCACATCTCTGAATTTCTTACGCACGAGTGATTAAATTTGTATGCAGGGTTCACAAGGACCTGTGATACCTCTGATCTCTCTCCCTAAGGGGCAGATTTTTGTGCTGGGCCAAGCTCAGCCACAGCACAACAGCAGCTCTCAATCGACCTCGGCCAAAGACACTTCTGTGTCTTCATCTTCACCTAGCAGATGACTACTGCAGAAGTTTCATTGTCAGCCCCATGACATCGTGTCCTCCAAGATGGAGTGCAAGCCCCTTCCCACCTCCCTAGCCTGAGAAGCCACCTCACTCTTTGGTGGATGCCCAAGTCCACTTCTGCACTTATTTTGCCCATAGTTTTGCTTCACCTGCACAAAGCCAGCCTAGGTCAGCTCGCACCATCAGATGCTCATGGGACTTCTTCCTCACTAAGCTGACATCTCAGGGCAGTTCTTTGCCAGTCTGATATTATTTCTGTTTTAAAGGCTTATCCCTATTCTGGTAGATCTGGACAGATTAAAGTACATGTATTTGTAGAATTAATTTTATTCCTAATACCTCACTTTGGGAAATCTGGGCTAATCTGTAGCATACACATAAAAACTTGTACAGAAATACCCTGCCACGTTATACAGTTTAGCTTTTGTTTATGAGGCTGAGCACAAATTTCCATAATGGCATTGATATATCATTGTCTACAAGTCATTACCACGACTGAGTTATTTATGTCCCTAAATATTTACGTATTCCATTTCAACAGGGAACTATTTATCAAACAAAGGCAATCGCTGCGAAACAAAGTCAGCCTTTTGCTTGTGAAGAACGATCCAAATATAAGCACTCTCTTCCTTCTGACTACACATTAATCTTCCATGAAACAAAAAGTCTGTCCCTTCTTCCAAGCCAGAAGCAGCAAAACGCTTTCAGACTGCATTTTTTAAGTGCTCTGTAGAAAACTGTTCTTTTGAGGAAAGTCGGTCAAGATATTTCGTGCCGTATGCACATTTCACACAGAATCACAGAATCCCAGAATGTCAGGGATTGGAAGGGACCTCAAAGGATCATCAAGTCCAATCCCCCTGCCAGAGCAGGAACCTAAATGACATCACACAGGAAGGTGTCCAGGCGGGTCTTGAATGTCTCCAGAGAAGGAGACTCCACAACCCCCCTGGGCAGCCTGTTCCAGTGCTCTGTCACCCTTACTGTAAAGAAGTTCCTTCTAGAGTTTAAGCGGAACCTCCTGTGCTCCAGCTTGTACCCATTACCCCTTGTCCTGTCATTGGGCATCACTGAGAAGAGCCTGGCTCCATCCTCGTGACATTCGCCCTTATTTATAAACATTAATGAGGTCTCCCCTCAATCTCCTCTTCTCCANTTTGCCAGCATGATAGATCAGTATTAAATGTATATAACAGCAGTGTGAAAAATATAGGATTAAAACAGCAGTAGTCATTTATTTGATAACAATCTTGCCTTCAAAGAGCAGTAGGAGCTATTAGTTTACATACAAAACTCATCCTGGTTCATTGGCCAAGTTGATTTACTTGGTTTTTTTTTGTTTGTTTTTTTTTACAAAGGGATGAAAAGTTCATCAAGAGCTTTGCAAAGGACCTGAGAATAAGACTGAATTTACCAGAGCAGGGCCCAGCTTTTGTTCTGGCTGAATAGTCTGCAGTCATCCTGCAGATCCTAAACCCAACTGGACCCTCCAGGCTGATTTTACTGCTAATAGTATCAACCTAGTTTCCTTGGATCATCACATCCAAGCTTTCCATTATCTGACCTGTTGTATATAAATCTCCTCTCTGCAGAGAGTCGCAGAAAACAGAGACCTCCCAAGTCCATCCCTCTGGGCTAAGGCAAGACCATCCACATTTTAATAGGTCCCCACAGGCTTTATCCAACCAGTTCTTAAAAATGTCAGTAGCAGAAGTTCCATCAACCCTAACACCAGTAAAAACACACTTCTCTCATTAACAGCCGCGTTAAACATTTCATTTACAGTAGGTGCTGTACTCAGGTTGATAGAAGTTAAGCATTTAATACTTTAAAAATCACTTAAAACTTAAATGAGGCACATTATTCTAGACTTATTTCAAAGCAAACTTGACATACGAATGTTCACTTAGCAATTGCTGGTATTTCAGCCTATCTTTCTGACAACTAAGTTGGATTCTCCAGCTACATCTACCTGCATCAGGCCCTACTCCTAAAAGTAACACTTATCCCCTGATGAAAAGAATAGCAGGTACCTGTGTGTCTAGTAAAAATCACAATAATTGACAATATTAAACCTGCAAACAGTCCTGCACTGCAGAATTCACGTCCAGATCAATCTCTGAGTTGTTGTCTATTCACATAAAATATCCTCTTACCGATTTGCATGTGAGTAACACATACATTTCTGGATTTTACTGTCATCATCTCTTTACTGGCAACTAAGAAACATAAAAGAGCTAACTTCAATGAATAAATTATTTGCTGTCAACAGCCCACCAAGCACCCATTTTCTGCTAAAACTAGAATGCCATTGGTTAGCTTCAACAGAATTTTTTTTGTCTATTTTTTTTTTCTTTCGAATGGATTGAATTTCTAGAATAAATCAGCTAAAGGAAATAATAATAATAATAATAATAATAATAATAATAATAATAATAATAGGCCATAGCAATAATTGTTCTGCAGCATCTTGGATGAAACAGGACGTGTCAGGCTAGAAGTAGCCATGGCTGAGAATATTCCTTTGCCAGGTCCTGCTGTGGGTCAGCCACTCCAGCTCCTCGCTGCAGACCCCTGGAAAATTGCACAAGAGCCCCAGGGAAGCGCAGGTTCTCTCATACTGACATTTTGTGCAACAGAAAATTGAAAACAAGGCAGCCTTTGCCGTGAACAACTGACACCAGTCCCTGGAGAGCTTCAGAAGTACAAAGCAGCAGATAAACCGAAAAAGAGAAGTCAACAGGCTTTGAAATCCTGGGAGCTGCTGCTGCTGTGTGTTTGTGGTGGGAAGTCACAGGTTATGAAACAGAGCTGGAAGAAGCACTACCTCTAAATACACCAGCATCAGTGTACCATTAGAGGTGGTGTTTCTTCCAGCTTTGTACAAGCCTGTCATGCTCTACAGACACAAGTCCCAAGAAACAGATTGGTCCTTCTATTGCCCCAAGAAAAGGCTGCAATGAGTTGGGATTTTTGTCCAAGATGTCCTTAGAAAGGCAAGAACCCAGCAGGTAGCAGTGGAGGAGGTGGAAGAAATAACAGCATTTCTAATGTCCAGTAGCAACACCGATGTCTCTTCCAGGTTCAGAAAGTCACGTCGTCACCAAAGCACCGCAGGGCTCAGCTGCTTAAGCGAAGCTGTGCTAGTTGGTTTTTAAGACATAGCTACACAGTCATAGTCAAGAAGGCTTTTAACTACAACCCTATCGTGTGAAGTAAGAGAAAAGTCCAGTTCTTAGCCGGTCCTCAGAGATTAGAGGGGCTGGGGGTGGCTGGACTGACCTCTTCATAGCTACCCCAATTCAGATGGGTCGCTATAGGTCCAACTCCAGACCACACTTAGGTCGGGTTAGCAGTCAGATTCACAAATAGCTTGTTCACTGTAGCTATAGGTCCCACACCAGATTCACGGACAGCCTGTACGCTGCAGGTCCGGTTCCCTGAGAGGGAGCAGTTGGATGCATGGATAGCACAGTTTTCCCATGATTATAGATCCGACCCCAGATGCACAAACAGTCTATTATGCTCTAGGTCTGGTTGCATTTGCTAGAAGCGATCGGATTCACAGATAACACAGTTTATTTACATTTGCAACAGACAAAGATTCTTCAAGATTGCCAGTAATATATATACTAAGCTGCAGAAATCATTATATAGCTCAAAATACCAGTAATTTCCCGGGTAAACAAACAGACAGACACTCAACACAGCCCACACACAAGTCTTACCNAGACACTCAACACAGCCCACACACAAGTCTTACCAAAAGGCATCCCTTCTGGGGGAGGGTGAGGAGGACAAACCCATCAGTCTATCCTTAGGATTTGGTATCGAATTCTGGTCCCACACTCATAGGACCAAATAGGGCCCACATTTACACTTCAGTTTCCTATGAATGTGTAAAGTTTTCTATCAGTGTGTAAAGTGTGGGGATGGGACTGTAGGCAAACCTTTAAGTGTGCTGAGCAGATGCACAGAACTTCTCCTGAGGAGCTTTCCAGCCTTGATGGCTTCTGCTGGGAACAGGCCATTGTCACATTCTCTTCTGCAGGGACCAGTTAACTACTGGGATAAGCTGGAGAATGGGGGTCTGGACCACATCTGCTCTCACTCCACATTCAGTGTCAGCACAACACAGGCCACTGGATCTCCACCCCACCTCAGCAGCTGCTTTAGACACTCAATGCTTATCAACAGTGAGGAGTGTCGATGGTTTGTGAGTTCTGCTTCCAAATGTTTTGTGCTTTCTGATTCCAACAAACCCAAATCTATTAATGGATCGTTTAATTGCTCTTCAACTCCTGCAGTTGAGTTCATCCGAATCATTTCAGGGCTATTTCAGCTGGGATGTCTTTTCACGGAGGAAAAAATACGTGACCTACCCATGTGGCTCAGCCTTGAGATAGTTGTCCCCAGAACAGTTTTCCTTAAACTCTTCACACTCATTCTGTAAAAAGACCTGGATTAACAGATGGATTGGGAACATCTGAACATCTGAAAATGTAGATTATGTGAATGCTGTTTGTTAACTATTTTTTCTTCTCACATTTGGCTGGAAAAGGCAGATTTGGGAAGCTGTTCAGGCAAGAGACCAGGCTAGGCAATCTGGAGCCGTGCCCTGCAATGCAGACACTTTATGCCATCCCGATTAGCAACACACCAAAACAAAAGGTCTTGGTCAGATTCCTTGGCTCTGAGTGATTAATTAACAGTTCCTGCTAATGAAGAGCTGAGTTTTATAAGAACGAACTGCAGGTCCCATTTCTCTTGTAGTAATTTGTGCTTAAAGTAGCGATGGCTACTTCGTTCTAAATGTGATTTTCCAGAACGAAAAAACGTACATTTCTTCTCAAACTCACAAAGCGAGTTTGTTCGTTCTGGTAAAACAGGAAAGGATGAAGCAGGCTTATCTGTAAAAAATTTCTTTTTCTTTTATCACTTCTACATTTGTTACGGATTGCTTGTCACAATATCGGAAAGGCAGCACTCAGAGAAAAAAAAGAAAATAACGAGCCTGCCTCACGTATTGGACTGCTGAGATAACACTGAAAAATTGGGTTTGGGGGAAAAAAAAAGCAAGGTAATGTATCAGAAGTTCAGCTTGCTGGGGGTGCAGCTGGTATTATTTTGCACTCCTAAAATTCCTTCCACTTTAGATACCTTATATTTAAAAAAACAACTGCCATAAAGCCAACCTGAGTGTAATATTGGAAAACAATCTGATAAAATCTGAACTGTCAATCCAGTTCTCCACAGCAGGCCTGTGAGTATATACGCGGAAAGAAAACGTTTTTAACAATCCATCAGAAATCTCAGAGCTCATTTAGCCCTGGCTCGGCTCTTTTACCAACACTTTCGGTGCTCTCCGTGCCAGCACGAGCGGCGAGCGCTGTGGGTTGCCCGAGATGCCCGTTCCTGCAGATGACAGCGCTGGGCAGGCAGCGGCTCGGATGGCAGAAGTAGGGCAGATAAGTCCTAAATGAAATTAATTAGCCAGGCTGGTAAAGCTCACGTGTGGCTCTTGCAGTGCCAGACAGAGCTGGCTTTCCTGACTTCTCACATACTCATCAAACCTCCCCTTCATCAAGATTTGGAAAATATGGTTTAATGGAAAGACATTAGACGGTCCAGCAGTCATAGCCTGCTGCCTGTCAGAGAGAAAACATGGAACTCCACCATAGCAAAGGTTGTTTGAGAAGCAGAGAAACTTCTCTGGTTAATTAGCAGTAGTAAATGGTTGGACTCGATGATCTTGAAGGTCTCTTCCAACCTAGATGATTCTATGATTCTAAATTACAGGCGACTGAAATGATGGCTCTACTAATTTTTACCCTTCATCAAGATCTGGAAAATATGGTTCAGCTGTCCATTAGACTGGCAGTCATAGCATGCTGCCTCTGTCGTAGAGAAAAGATGAAACTCCACCATAGCAAAGGTGATTTGAGAAGCAGAGAAACTTCTCTGGTTAATTAGCAGTAGTAAATGGTTGGACTCAATCTAGAAGGTCTCTTCCAATCTCAATGATTCTATGATTCTAATTTACAGGTGTAGCGATTCTACCACAGCAAAGGTTGTTCAAGAGGCAGAGAAATTTCTCAGGTTAATTAGCAGTGGTCAATGGTTGGACTCGATGATCTTGAAGGTCTCTTCCAACCTCAATGACTCTAGGATTCTAATTTACAGGAATAATGATTCTATCGTAGCAAAGGTTGCTCGAGAGGCAGAGAAACTTCTCTGGTTAATTAGCAGTAATAAATGGTTGGACTCGATGATCTTGAAGGTCTCTTCCAACCTAGATGATTCTCATTCTAAATGACAGACAACTGAAATGATAGCTCTAGTTATTTTTAATGGAAATGTCATTTAAAAGTGTTTTTTATGTTGTCATTACAGCTCTCAAAGTTGTTAAAGAGTACACGAAACATTGAACAAACATTAATGGGACAGCATCTTCCTTTTAGTGCTGTTTTTGTCATGTGGCTTTTCCAGGTAACACCAAGAGTGCTTGCAACCAAAAGAGGAAATCAAAATACTTTTCTTCTTTTACCTAATAAACACACCTGAAATTTACTTCTCACCTTCCGCTGCATGTTGAGGTAACGTACATCACCTCTTCTGAGAACAGTTTTCTCTGAAAAAAATGAGGGAAAAATCACTACTTAAATTAATAATCTAAAACCATCAACTCACAGGAGTTCATGGTGACATTTTAACGGAATTATGATGAAAGGGGAAAGAAAAATTCACCTCTTCAAGGCCAATATTAATAACTGGAAGCAATTACCTCAGTTTACACATTTATGGAATTAATTTTCCTATGCAAAATTTAAACACAATTCTGAAGCATTGAAATAAAAAGTAGGATATGTTATGTCCTTTATGTTATACAGTATATATTTAACTATATAACTAGTTGATGTGCTACAGCCTCTTCGTGATGGAGCAAAACAACCATCAACAAGGAGAAAACACACCCTGCTTCAGAAGCCTCCAGCACTGGTGGTCGACAAGAAGAGTCCAGTGGGGCAGGAGCATCCTTGAGTTTAAAGGAAGTAAAATGCAGACAGAGGAGAATCTGCCACTTTAAACTGCTGAGTTTTTTGTTGTTTTTTTTTTTTTTTTAAATATTCATCATTTCAGAGTTTTGAGTAGGCAGTACAGCTAAAGAAAAAACCTGGCCTGAAACAGAAATAAAGGGAGGAAGGTGACATATTTTATATCAATATACTATATAATATTATATCTATTTATAATGTAACTATATAACACAGCTTAAGCATATTCTACTTTCTAATTTAATGCTTAAAAATGATTTTCTTTTACTTTTGCCTACAAAAAATTAATTCCATGAGTGAGTAAACTGAGGTAATTGCTTCCAATTATTAATACTAGCCTTGGAGAGGTGAATTTTTATTTCTCCTTTCATCATAATTCCATTAAAGTGTCAACATGAACTCCTGTGAGTTAATAATTTTAGATTATTCCCAGAGACATACTGAGGCCACACCTTGAGTACTGCGTCCAGTTTGGGGCACCTCAATACAAGAGAGATGTGGAGGTGCTGGAGCGAGGGCAGAGGAGGCAAAGAAGCTGGTGAAGGGCCTGGAGAATAAATCTTGTGAAGAGCCATTGAAAGAGCTGGGACTGTTTAGTTTGAGGCAGAGAAGGTTAAGGGGAGACCTCCTCACTCTCTACAACTACCTGAAAGGACATTGTGGAGAGGTTGGTGCTGGTCTCTTCTCACAGGTAATTAGCGATAGAACAAGAGGGAACGGCTTCAAACTGCAACAGGGTAAGTTTAGACTGGACATGAGGAAAAAATTTGTCACAGAAGGAGTAGCCAGACACTGGAATAGGCTGTCCAGGGAGGTGGTTGAGTCACCATCCCTGGAAGTGTTTAAGGGTCGTTTGGATGAGGTGTTGGGGGATCTGGTGTAGGGCAGAACTTTGTAGGGTAGGGCTGATGGTTGGACTCAATGATCCCAAGGGTCTTTTCCAACCTGCATGAATGATTCTATGATTCTATGCATTAATCAAACATAGCCCCCTCAAGAAGGAATTTCAAAGTTTTTACAGTTGCCTCCACAGAAGCATCATTACGCTTCTCGTGTGTTCATCGGACACGACCTAACTGGATTTTCATGACGACAGAACTCAGCCTTCAGAGCAAGCAGATGATTTTAAGATTAATTCACACATGTATATTTTTAACAGAAACGTCACCTTTCTTCTTAAATTATTTAAGGGCTCTGGGATGAACCTGACAATATAACATTTTGCTGGGAACAAAGAGAAATCCATACGAGCTAATAATACTGACCGAAAGACCTGATGTAACCTTGTTGTCCAGTGCTAGTGACAGGACACAGACATCACACTAACTCGGCAAAGTCGCAGCTTGGGCAAAGTCAGGCTTTGCCCAAGCTTGGCTTGGCCTGCCTGGAGCTTTGTTTTAGCTTGTTTAACTGTAACAGCATTTTTTTTTTTCTAATGACCAGGTAGCCAATTGGAAATTTCTTTGACTAATCTCCTTGTATATTCGAGTATAACTGTAGTTTTTATCTGGCTAGGAGGAAGCAGTAGCTATCTGGTGCAGAGTGAAATATTCATGGCCCCAACACGATGACGTTGCGCAGAAGAACGCAGCACAACGTGACGGGAGTGGGACCCAGGATGAGGTACAGAGCAGTACAGGCAGGAGAAGACAACGGAGTGGGCACAGGCCAGCGCTGGATATTGCAGGCTGTGAGCTACCCATAGTGCTCTGTTGAAGAGCTGTTGAGGTGCTGGAGAGGGTTCAGAGAAGGGCAACGAAGCTGGTGAGGGGATTGGAAAATGTGTCTTATGAGGAGAGGCTGAGGGAGCTGGGATTGTTTAGCCTGAAGAAGAGGAGGCTGAGAGGAGACCTTATTGCTCTCTACAGCTCCCTGAAAGGAGGTTGGAGTGAGGTGGGTGTTGGCCTCTTCTCCCTAGTAACTAATAACAGGACAAGAGGAAATGGCCACAAGCTGTGCCAGAGGGAGTTCAGATGAGATATTAGGAAGAATTTCTTTCCTGAAAGAGTAGTTAAGCATTGGAACAGGCTGCCCAGGGAAATGGTGGAGTCACCATCCCTGGAGGTGTTCAGAAAGGTAGACATGGCACTTTGGGACATGGTCCAGTGGTCACGGAGGCGTTGGGTAGAAGGTTGGACTTGATGATCTTGGAGGTCTTTTCCAACCTTAATGATTCTATGACTCTACTCTAAGATGGGAAGGGTTGGGAACTGTGCAAAAGGGGTTTCAGCTGTAACAAAGCGAACAAACAGCAAGTGTCCAACACTGCATGATACCAAACAAATGGGATACTGACGTGCAACATGGAATTGCAGCCAGGGAAGACAGAAAAAGGAGTTCAGCATGGCAGATGACGTATAAAGATACAGTTAAAGATAGTCCTGCGTGAGCTCTGGAGTGAGTCAGAACAAATTTCCAACATCACGTTCCTCTTGGCAAAGGGGAGGTAGAAATCCCCACCACCAGTGTCACGCCATCTCCAGAAAGGACTTGGGATGTGGTAGCTCAGCACAATGCCACCATCCTCTGGTGCTGAAGTCATCAACACCAGACCCAGAGGGAGCATAGGGGTGAGTTCTTGAGCAGAGAGGGGGTAGAGACCAGGAACTGTGAGTATGACAATTTAATCATAGAATCGTCAGAGTTGGAAGGAACCTTGAGGGTCATCGAGTTCCAAGCCCCCTGCCATG